>OY811975.1:10887250-11210538 GCA_963681505.1 Eunapius fragilis | reverse complement strand
CATGTTAATCACCGATTCTTACTGCAACTATCACAGATCCTGAGAAAAATGCACAAACATCTTGACAAAACCCAAATTTTTACACAATTTCTACATGTGTCTATGGACGTGTTGTTTTAGGGCCATGGAACCTACAGATAGACCCTGAATTTTTTTGTTTCATCAATAACGCATAGTGAAAGATGTTCTTAACTATATTTTTGACCGCTTTCCTTTTTTCTGTCGATTCCTGATTTATACTGAACAGAAATGCACTTTGTTCCATACATGTCAATGGACGCGTGCGCGGAAAATTAACGGACGTTTGCATTGACGCGTCAGGAATACGTAATGAGCGTCCGAAATTTCTGGTAATGGTGCGTGCGTGCGTGCGTGTGTGTGTGTGTGTGTGTGTGTGTGTGTGTGTGTGTGTGTGTGTGTGTGTGTGTTCCCAGATGTAACGTGTACGCCTTGCCATCCTGCTGGCGAATCCAGTCTGTTGACCCGCCCTTGTTATCGCTGGTTATCGTAAGGATAGGTGGGTGTGGCGATATTGTAAGAACTGAGCCATTAATGCGGAAGCTGAACTTAAATGGCGGGGGGGGGGGGGGGGGGAGGGGGGCGCTGGCTGAAGTTTGACACGATAATGATTTCATTACAGATTTGCGCGTACACTCATATACACTTGCATGCTGCTCAAAATTTGCCGACGAACGAAGCAATTGGACAGGTAATTAAATCGATGAGTGGCATACTGGCAGGCGTGGCAGCGAATCACATTACATGAACCATACTGCTATTTATTCATATTAAGGTTATGGGGGGGGGGGGGGGGGCTCTGCCCCTACATAGTATTTAGGGGGGGGGGGGGGGGGGGGGGGGGGACTAAAGCCCCCCCTTCCGCCGTCCCTGTAACAGGGGCAGATCCAGGAATTTTGAAAGTGGGGGCACCAATAATGAAAAGTTATAATTAAGGGAGAAAAGGGCGTGGTTCACCGAAAGGGGGTGGGTGCGGGAGGGGGATATGCCCCCAGCGCGGACGCTTTTGGTAGCTGTACGTTCAAAATGCAATTTAAAGCGCGACTATGAATATATAATTAGACGAACGAAGGGGGGGGGGGGGGGGGGGGCCACGGGCCCCCGGTGTTCCCCCCCCCCCGGATCCTACACTGTGTAATGAGACCAATCGAATGGATTAATAATCGTGTCGCGGGTAGGGCGGTAACACATCCCTTCAACTGTGAGCGCAATTCAGTTATCAATATACTGTCTAACAATTACGCTGCACGGTGTCAGTACGTGTCGATTCTATTACTAGTTATATGAACGGTCGAAAGGAAGTGCGATTGGCGCATCAATACAATGCACAGGACGTGTGAGCGGAAGTGACGTACGTGTCACTGGAAAAGCGATGCAAGTGACGCGATAATCGACGGAGCAAGCGTGTGTAGAGCTTAGTCGTAAAATGGCGGTGTGCTTGTGCTTACCGTAAAGAACCTGTGGAGCAGCTAACCTGATTGGCGATACAGATACATCCCTTCAAAGAATAAGGAAATAACGCTCGTTGAAAAGAAATGACTGACCCTCAAGTCGAACCATCCCTAACGACGCGTAAGAAGAAGAAAAGCAAGAAAAAGAAGAGTGCAAAGGTCGAGCCTGGCGCGATTCAAAACGGAGAAATGGAGAAGACGCCGAAGGTATGCGATGCCATGCACTGAGGGGCCCTGCGAGAAAGAAGGTTATTTATTTTTGAGATACGTACTGCCCGTTAGATTTTATTTGAACAGCTTACCGCGTACGGTGGTGGTGGTGGTGGTGCCATGGCGCAGGGTAATGAACGCTAACGAATACACATGGCCTGTGTCACTAACGCTTCCTTCATTGCGACCTATGCAACCGTCTACGGTTTTAAAGAGCTTGTTAGTGCATTGAGCATCAATTAGAGTCACTGCTGTTGCGTGAAGTCATTCATGTAGGATTACTTTACTCCAATGAGCAAGTTAATACGTGTCTCGTGTTCCAAGAGTGAAGGCATAACAAAAGGGTTAATTGTGTTTTGTCCTGCCTTGTGAGGTGAGCTACTTGCCCCAAAGTCTTGATACCTTGGGAAGGTCGTTAACAAAGTTATTAGGGGCGGAGCCTCTGATGATGAGGGGAGGAATGTGATGACCATGTGACTGGAGTGTGATGACCATGTGACTGGAGTGTAATGAACATGTGACTAGAATGTGATGAACATGTGACCCCACCTCATCAGGTGTGGTGTGCACTGTCCTGCTAGAACAACCAGATTGTAACCAAGGTTACCAATGGGATGGTATGTAGAGGAAGGCTTCATGTGTGAAACTATTGATACAAACTAGATGAACCAGTAATTGATGTCATCCCCTCTCTTCACCTGGCTATGTGATGGTGTGTGCCTGTGTGATGGTGTGGTTTGCCTGTGGTGTTGTGTGCCTGTGATGTTGTGTGCCTGTGAGGTGTGTGCCTATGTGATGGTGTTGTGTGCCTGTGAGGTGTGTGCCTATGTGATGGTGTCGTGTGCCTATGTGATGGTGTTGTGTGCCTGTGTGATGGTGTTGTGTGCCTATGTGATGGTGTTGTGTACCTGTGTGATGGTGTTGTGTGCCTGTGTGATGGTGTTGGGTGCCTGTGTGATGGTGTTGTGTACTTACATACTAGCTGCAGATTTGAATGGCCATTGCAATAATGTTCATTTTAGCCATGTGTCCAGTCGATTTTCATTATGATATAATATTTTGTCAGAACATTTGTTTTTCTTTGGGAAAATGCATCATGTGACCTTTGGATGTCATGTGACCTTTGGATGTCATGTGACCTTTGGATGTCATGTGACCTTTTGATGTCATGTGACATTGTTTTTCTCAGCAAACTTCTGCTGCAGAAGACGAGGTCATCACTACCTCAAAGTGTCAGAGGTGTAAAGGGGTGTTCAAACTGATGGGTAAGAATGTACCCCTGTCCCCCACCTCCCCTCCCTCTCACCTCCGAAGTACCCTTCCCCTTGGTTGTACTCATGTCACGTGACTAATGATTGTATTGGTGGCGTGTCGGTTTGCGTTCAGTATGACATCATCTTTGCCCATGCACACACAACGCACATGCCCCACAGTATCCAAGAGTGATGCAACTCCCGTTTCCCAGGTAACAATCTCTTCTGTGGTGTGCATTGATATTGTATTCTGAGAGGTACTGAAGTAAGGGCTGGGCACTAGCTCATAACTGAAGTAAGGGCTGGGCACTAGCTCATAACTGAAGTAAGGGCTGGGCACTAGCTCATCACTGAAGTAAGGGCTGGGCACTAGCTCATAACTGAAGTAAGGGCTGGGCACTAGCTCATAACTGAAGTAAGGGCTGGGCACTAGCTCATAACTGAAGTAAGGGCTGGGCACTAGCTCATAACTGAAGTAGGTACAATTCCACACGCATAATTGAGAATCTAGTAATTGTATTGTCAGCTTAGGTGAAGGTGTGGCTTAGATGGGGGTGTGGCTTGGGACCGATTGCTAAATCAACCACTAAGGAATTGTTCTAAGCATTACATGTTAGCTTTGTTCTATAAATAGTGGAGGGCTTTATTTAGAGTGATGGGTAGATTGCAGGTTGCCATGGTACCCTAATGTTTGTGCAGTCTACACCTTGGATGTGTCACAACTGTATGCAAACCATCCGGTCTGAGGAGAAGGGAGTTCCGTCCAGTGGTGGTGTGGTGAAGACGCAGAAAGAGGTACCCAGTGCTCCAGGAGGGTGCAACTGTTCTGCCTGTGTAACAAAGAGGTGTGTGGGTGTGGGTGTGTGTGTGTGTGTGTGTGTGTGTGTGCGTGTGGTATGTGGGTGGGTAGGCACGTAACAGGTGCGTGTATGCATTTGTGATGGGCTGGGGAGGAGGGAGGTGGAGTCACCCTGTTGCATACGAGGGAGGTGGGATCATGTAGACATGACCATCTCCTTTATAGCAACAGAAAACAAACATAGCTGGTTCTTTGTGAAATGGACCCAGTACCTTACGGTCATTTCTCACTCACCAGCTAACATGACATGTGACCTAGCACATGGGGGTGTGGTCAGCGCACATGGGCATGTGGTCAGGGCACATGGGGGTGTGGTCAGCGCACAGGGGGTGTGGTCATTTCTCCCTCACCAGCTAACACTGCACAGCTTGTTGCTACAATTAGATCCACACGTTTTACACGTTTTCCTGTACTGGATCTTGTAAGCCTTTTGTATGCTGTCAAGCCATGTTGTCTGAGTGGGTTGGCAGAACTAAACCTGTCTGGGCACATAGCTGGAAGGGACAATGTGCGTGTTAAGTTTGCAGCACGCAAGATGAATCTGTGATTAGTCTTAGTGGCATCTTCAGAAGGTTGCTGCTAGACGCTACCCCTCCCTACCCCACCCTCCTCCCCCTCCCTCCCCCACCCTCCTCCCCCTCCCTACCCCACCCTCCTCCCCCTCCCTCCCTTTCCCATCCTTGCTATTGGACACTGTTCCCTTTTTACTAAGAGGTGAAAAACGGTTTGCTGTTGTACAGCTACTGTTGTCTACCATAGTAACTGCTACCATAGTAATTGCTACCATGGTAACTCTTCAGTAAGTCCTCTTGCTGTAATGCTTTAAAGAGAGAAAGATCAGAATTGTGTAAAGCTTAACCCTCATACACCAAAGAGGTGGGTAAAGCTTAACCCACATACACCAAAGAGGTGGGTAGAGCTTAACCCTCATACACCAAAGAGGTGGGTAAAGCTTAACCCTCATACACCAAAGAGGTGGGTAAAGCTTAACCCTCATACACCAAAGAGGTGGGTAAAGCTTAACCCTCATACACCAAAGAGGTGGGTAGAGCTTAACCCTCATACACCAAAGAGGTGGGTAGAGCTTAACCCTCATACACCAAAGAGGTGGGTAAAGCTTAACCCTCATACACCAAAGAGGTGGGTAAAGCTTAACCCTCATACACCAAAGAGGTGGGTAAAGCTTAACCCTCATACACCAAAGAGGTGGGTAGAGCTTAACCCTCATACACCAAAGAGGTGGGTAGAGCTTAACCCTCATGCACCAAAGAGGTGGGTAAAGCTTAACCCTCATACACCAAAGAGGTGGGTAGAGCTTAACCCTCATACACCAAAGAGGTGGGTAAAGCTTAACCCTCATACACCAAAGAGGTGGGTAGAGCTTAACCCTCATACACCAAAGAGGTGGGTAGAGCTTAACCCTCATACACCAAAGAGGTGGGTAAAGCTTAACCCTCATACACCAAAGAGGTGGGTAAAGCTTAACCCTCATACACCAAAGAGGTGGGTAAAGCTTAACCCTCATACACCAAAGAGGTGCGTAAAGCTTAACCCACATACACCAAAGAGGTGGGTAAAGCTTAACCTCTCATACACCAAAGAGGTGGGTAAAGCTTAACCCTCATACACCAAAGAGGTGGGTAAAGCTTAACCCTCATACACCAAAGAGGTGGGTAAAGCTTAACCCTCGTACACCAAAGAGGTGGGTAAAGCTTAACCCTCATACACCAAAGAGGTGGGTAAAGCTTAATCCTCATACACCAAAGAGGTGGGTAAAGCTTAACCCTCATACACCAAAGAGGTGGGTAAATCTTAACCCTCATACACCAAAGAGGTGGGTAAAGCTTAACCCTCATACACCAAAGAGGTGGGTAAAGCTTAACCCTCATACACCAAAGAGGTGGGTAAAGCTTAACCCTCATACACCAAAGAGATGTGTAAAGCTTAACCCTCATACACCAAAGAGGTGGGTAAAGCTTAACCCTCATACACCAAAGAGGTGGGTAAAGCTTAACCCTCATACACCAAAGAGGTGGGTAAAGCTTAACCCTCATACACCAAAGAGGTGGGTAAAGCTTAACCCTCATACACCAAAGAGGTGGGTAAAGCTTAACCCTCATACACCAAAGAGGTGGGTAAAGCTTAACCCTCATACACCAAAGAGGTGGGTAGAGCTTAACCCTCATACACCAAAGAGGTGCGTAAAGCTTAACCCTCATACACCAAAGAGGTGGGTAAAGCTTAACCCGCATACATCAAAGAGGTGGGTAAAGCTTAACCCTCATTCACCAAAGAGGTGGGTAAAGCTTAACCCTCATACACCAAAGAGGTGGGTAAAGCTTAACCCTCATTCACCAAAGAGGTGGGTAAAGCTTAACCCTCATACACCAAAGAGGTGGGTAAAGCTTAACCCTCATACACCAAAGAGGTGGGTAAAGCTTAACCCTCATACACCAAAGAGGTGGGTAAAGCTTAACCCTCATACACCAAAGAGGTGGGTAAAGCTTAACCCTCATACACCAAAGAGGTGGGTAAAGCTTAACCCTCATACACCAAAGAGGTGGGTAAAGCTTAACCCTCATACACCAAAGAGGTGGGTAAAGCTTAACCCGCATACATCAAAGAGGTGGGAGCTACAGTATTCAATAGCACAAGGAGCCAATCGAGAAACACAAGGTGCCTCAACTAAGACATATGGCATACTTACTCACTCACTAGCCTTTGCAGTGCTATTCATTCTCCATTGAGAAAGTTGGTGGGATGTGGGGGAATTGTGGCGTAACAAGGAAGGGAACAACGTTTAGAAAAAGGGGAACACCTATATTTAGCGTATGTTAATATAAATCACAACCAAAAGGTGTGCTAAATATAGGTTTATGGTCACATGCTAAATATAGGCTTATGGTCACATGCTAAATATAGGTTTATGGTCACATGCCATCTGCATGTGGAACTTGCTGAGAGACGTTAAAAGTATTTGCCTACCAGAGAAAATAGCGATTGCCATGGCAATTATGGTCATGGAAAGGGTCCATAGTTGATTGCATTTGCATTTCATTTCCTGTTGAGTGTGTATGCATGTGTGTGTGCGTGTTGTGTGTGTGTGTTTTGTTGTAGTTGTATATCTCAAGTGAATGTGTGTTTGATGTGGGATTCCTTCTTTCCCTCCACTTGCTCCTCCCCCTTCCCCTTCCCCCCTCTCCCTCCTCCCCCTTCCCCCTCTTTCTCCTCCCCAGGGAGAATGTTTGTACGCCAGAGTCAGAGCGTGATGCCCAGGCTACACAGACCTACTGGATGGACGTCAGACATGTTGTCAGACGTATCTACAGAGACAGCACTAACCTTTCCAGTATGTGGGTGGAGCTTGATGTGGGGTGGGTGGAGCTTGATGCGGGGGTGGGTGGAGCTTGATGTGGGGTGGTTTGTGTGAGTATGGAGATAAGGATCTCCATATGAGGAAGCTGGACTGGGCTGGGGAGGAGGGAGGTGGAGTCACCCTGTTGCATACGAGGGAGGTGGGATCATGTAGACATGACCATCTCCTTTATAGCAACAGAAAACAAACATAGCTGGTTCTTTGTGAAATGGACCCAGTACCTTACGGTCATTTCTCACTCACCAGCTAACATGACATGTGACCTAGCACATGGGGGTGTGGTCATGGCACATGGGGGTGTGGTCATGGCACTTGGGGGTGTGGTAATATCTCACTCACCAGCTAACATGACATGTGACCTAGCACATGGGGGTGTGGTCAGGGCACATGGGTGTGTGGTAATATCTCACTCACCAGCTAACACTTTTTTTCAATTGAATGTAAAACACTTAATTACTGTCTGAATTATATGAATTACATATTAGATATGTTCACTTTCACATTCTCTTTATCAGGCAAGGAGAACCGGGCTGTGATAGGGTCAGATAAAATGGTGGCTATTGTTAAGATCTTATGTACAAAGGACCCACATCAGTTCTTCCAAAGACTGGAGACATTGGCCAGGTGTGTGTGTGTGTGTGTGTGTGTGTGTGTGTGTGTGTGTGTGTGTGTGTGTGTGTGTGTGTGTGTGTGTGTGTGTGTGTGTGTGTGTGTGTGTGTGTGTGTGTGTGTGTGTGTGATGAGTCTGGGGAGGAGGGGTGTTGCATACGAGGGAGGTGGGATCATGTAGACATGACCATCTCCTTTATAGCAACAGAAAACAAACATAGCTGGTTCTTTGTGAAATGGACCCAGTACCTTACGGTCATTTCTCACTCACCAGCTAACATGGCATGTGACCTAGCACATGGGGTGTGGTCAGGGCACAGAAAGGGGTGTGGTCAGGGTGAAATAAGTGCTCTTATTCAATTGTGTAGCTTAGAAGTGTCAATTTATATAGTTTTCCCCTTCTCTTCTTGTATTACCCTTATAAGGGAGTACCTGCTTGAGGTCAAGGTTCGCCTGTTGGAGCAGCTGTCTTGTGGGTTCAACTCACCTCAGCTAGCTATAGAGTTTGTTCAGATGTTGTTAGATGAGTACTCCACCATGTGCTCTGCCTTACCCTCACTCCTCTATCTGCTGGAGCCATTGGTGAGTGGGGAGGAGGTGGTGGGATATTATGTGTGCCATCTGCTGGAGCCATTGGTGAGAGGATTGGATGGGGAGGAGGTGGTGGGATATTATGTGCACCCATCTGCTGGAGCCATTGGTGAGAGGAGGGATGGGGGGGAGGTGGTGGGATATTATGTGCACCCATCTGCTGGAGCCATTGGTGAGAGGATTGGATGGGGGGGAGGTGGTGGGATATTATGTGTGCCATCTGCTGGAGCCATTGGTGATGACCCGAGTGACGGGGAGATGAGGACTGGGGAGGAGTAGGGGGTGGAACTGATATGGGGAGGTGGTGTAAGGAGGGAGGACACCTGTTGTTCCTGTCCATAGGAAGAGGCGGACTTCATACCTAAACTCGGTATGACTATTGAACTGATGAACAAGAACATATTCAGGGAACTGATCTTTGCTGAGTCCTTCATGAGTCTAAACCTACCCCTGATTGTTGCCCAACTAAGGTGAGGATGTGGGAGGAGCATAGTGAAGATGTGGGAGGAGCCTCGGGAGGATGTGGGAGGTGTCAGTGACATTAGTGTGAAGTCTCTTGGTCCCTCCAATAGGCTTGCCTGTCTGTCATCTGATCCTTATCATCGCAGTACTGCTGATGCACTTAGTCACAGGTGAGGCAAGAAGGGTGTGGTCTTGAGTGTGGAGGGTGTGGTCTACAGTACTAACGTCTGTACCACTCTGTCGAATACCCAGCTCTGAGCTAATATCTGTGCAGACCTGGTTGCAGGCGGAGTAAGAACAACTCTGGTCCAATAAAACAGGAGGTGTGGTTACCCCACCCACTTCCTGTCATCCTGACCAGCACAATGCTTAACATTAAAGCCGTTATATAGACATTGAGGTGTCAGCCCTTTGTGACTTGACTACAACTCTTGTATACTCACGTGCACTCTTGTATACTCTTGTGCACTCTTGTATACTCTTGTGCACTCTTGTATACTCATGTGCACTCTTGTATACTCATGTGCACTTGCATTGTTGTATACTTGTGTTCTCTTTTTTTTTTGTGCACTGTTGTATCCCCTTGTGCACTCTTGTACTCTGTTGTGCACTGTAGTATAATCCTGTATACTCCTGTGTGAGGTAATGCATACTGCCCTCTGTGTAGGTACTTGTCTCTTGATAAGGAGATGGAAGAGGTGAACCGAATATGGCGCACAGCTAAGGACAGACTTAATGGATTCGAACCCAAAGACCATCACCACCACTCAGAAGAGGAGAAGAGGTCACACATGGAGAAGGTTAGGACTGAAGCAGAGGCCTTCAAGCTTATGAAACAGACATCTGATAAGGTGTGTGTGTGTGTGTGCATGTGTGTGTTATGTGTGTGTATGAGTGTGCATGTGTGTATGTGTATGTGTATGTGTCTATGCATGTGTGTATGTTATGTGTGCATGTGTGTGTATGTGTGTGTGCATGTGTGTGTGTGTGTATGTGTGTGTGTGTGTGTACGTTTGTTGTGCCCATAAAATGATACGTGTGCACTCCTGCATTTCTAGGCGATGGAGTTGTCAAACCACCAATACATGGACACTGCTAAAACAAGGTGTGTGTGTGGGTGTGTGGGTGTGAGTTCACATCTGTGTGTGCAGTACTAGTAAGTTATGTGGTAGACCATATTTTTACTCAACTCTCGTGCCCTCATCCCCAGACCACACACTCACACCTCCCACAGCAAATCACTTAGGCAACAGGACAAACATACCGACACCTCAGCCCCTCCCCCTTCCTCCAAGTCCCCCAGCTCCCAGCTGACTGAGTGGTCTAAGCTCTTGTTCAAGTGTATCAAGCCCATAGGGGACCCAGACTTCCGTCTGAACGGTGACATAGCTACCCACACCATAACCTTGAAGCTGGACATGACAGAGCTAGACCTGAGTGCCCCCAACAGCTCCAGGCACCTCTGTAGTAAGGACGACCTCAGGCGCTACCGTAAGCTTGGGTTGACCCCAGATGAGGTGGTGGAGGTGGCCATGAAGCTGAATGCACTGAAGGCTCTGGGCATCAACCTGAGGATTGAGGACTTGTTTGATGAGGAGGGACTGTTGTTGGCTGACAACCAGGACCTCCTCAGAGCTGGAGGGGGAGGAGAAGAGTCTGTTGGGGACGATGTGTATTTCCTGGACGACAAGGGCACAGGTGAGGAGGTGGTGGTGAGGTGAGGAGATGGTGGTGTGGTGTTGGGTATGTACAGGTGAGGAGATGGTGGTGTGGTGTTGGGGTATATACAGGAATTAGGGTGGGAATCTTTAAACATCACGTTGGTAAGTTTTTTGTGATGTTATCAATGGATAAGTTAAGTCTCCCTGAGGTTATTGTTGGTTTTTATGTATTGGTTGGTCACATGACACGTGGCTTCAGTGAAGAGACGGCCAGAAAACTCACTTGGTGTCACATGACAAATAAGGGGTGTGGTCATGATCGAGTGCCACTTTGTCCAACAGGTGGTGGTTCAGATGGTGTGGAGGGGGACCACTTCACAGAGCAGGAATTGGCTGACCTTGAGAAGGCCAAGGACCTCATTTTGAAGAGACAAGAGGCGGAGAATGGGCGGAGTCAGGCAGAGAATGGGCGGAGTCGGCAAAACGACTTCCTGCAGAGCATGACGATGAAGATAAGGTTCATGAAGCGCCTTACGTCCGATGACCTTGAGAGGAACGAGGGAGGAAAGATCATATTCAACTCGTGCGATCAAGTTCAGATGAAGTTAACACAACTAGAACTGAACAGTGTGAGGCTACTGACCTCACCAGATAGTGTGACCATTGAGGGAGGAGGAGGGTCAGACACCATACACATCCCAGGTATGACCATTGAGGGGGGAGGTTAGGGTCAGACACCATACACATCCCAGGTATGACCATTGAGGGAGGAGGAGGGTCTGACACCATACACATCCCAGGTGTGACCATTGAGGGGGGAGGTTAGGGTCAGACACCATACACATCCCAGGTATGACCAATTTGGGGGGTACGGAGGGAGGGAGAAGGCCCTTAAATGTGATCTTGCTCAAGGTACACAATCCTACCTCACCATGTAATCACAGCAGCACACCTAATGACGTGGCATACATGCACACACACACACACTTGCACACTTTCACACACACTTTCACACACACACACACACACACACACACAGCAAACTTCAGTGACACATTGGTACAGGAGGACTATGCACTGATACATCCCGACGGCCATAAGGAGTTTATGGACCTGCTGTTTGAGAAGAGACGTCTGCTAGATGAGATGCCTGCAAAACCACCCAAGGCCCTTGTAGTCGACCACCATTCTGAGCACCATGGCAACCATTCTGAGCACCATGGCAACCATTCAGATCATCAACACCAGAGCCATAATGGCCAGAGATGTCGTGGTAACCATGACGATGTAAAGTCAGACTCTGTAGATCATAGAGACCAGAGAATCATCAAAACATCTGGTGCCCATGCCAAACATCCAGCGTTTAGAGGGGGAGGGGGAGGAGGGGGGTTTAAACCTGTCTACTTCAACGGCTGTACACAACCGTGCTACTGTTCAGCATGTATAGGAGCCATGGCAGCTGCATATTGTTCTGTGAGTTGTTGGAGTGTGTGTGTGTGTGTGTGTGTGTGTGTGCGTGTGTGTGTGTGTGTGTGTGTGTGTGTGTTCAGCATGTATAGGAGCCATGGCAGCTGCATATTGTTCTGTGAGTTGTTGGAGTGTGTGTGTGTGTGTGTGTGTGTGTGTGTGTGCGTGTGTTCAGCATGTATAGGAGCCATGGCAGCTGCATATTGTTCTGTGAGTTGTTGGAGTGTGTGTGTGTGTGTGTGTGTGTGTGTGTGTGTGTGTGTGTGTGTTCAGCATGTATAGGAGCCATGGCAGCTGCATATTGTTCTGTGAGTTGTTGGAGTGTGTGTGTGTGTGTGTGTGTGTGTGTGTGTGTGGTGTTCAGCATGTATAGGAGCCATGGCAGCTGCATATTGTTCTGTGAGTTGTTGGAGTGTGTGTGTGTGTGTGTGTGTGTGTTCAGCATGTATAGGAGCCATGGCAGCTGCATATTGTTCTGTGAGTTGTTGGAGTGTGTGTGTGTGTGTGTGTGTGTGTGTGTGTGTGTGTGTGTGTGTGTGTGTGTGTGGTAACCTGATAGATAAAGATTCTACAACATTAGTTCTAAGAGGTGTGGCTGTTTGTGTGAAAAGGAGTCACTGGTTGCCAGGGTGTTTTTACTGATCTCTACCTGTTCCCTCTCTCCTCTTCCCTCTCTCCCTCTCTTCCTCCCTCTCTCTCCTTCCCTCTCCCTCTCTTCCTCCCTCTCTCCCTCTCTTCTTCCCTCTCTCCCTCTCTTCCTCCCTCTCTCCCTCTCTTCCTCCCTCTCTTCCTACCTCTCTCCCTCTCTTCCTACCTCTCTCCCTCTCTTCCTACCTCTCTCCCTCTCTTCCTACCTCTCTCCTTCCCTCTCCCTCTTCTCCCCTCTCTACTTACACACACCTGGTAACCATTCAACAGGACTACATGTCGCGACCTTTGAACCCTACTGACCCTACCTTTGGCTCAGCATCCATTGAGATGTCACTGTTCTCCCAGCTGAATGGGGATGGGGAGGAGGAAGATAAGACCTCTAGTATGATGGACATTGCTAGGTTTGGGGAGGAGGGAAGGTCAAAGCCGACAACTGGAGCCATCAACAAAGAAGGCTTATGGCATAACTGGATGGTCAGCACGCCAGGTATGTGGGTGTGGCCAGCATGCCAGGTATGTGGGTGTGGTCAGCATGCCAGGTATGTGGGTGTGGTCAGCACACCAGGTATGTGGGTGTGGTCAGCACACCAGGTATGTGGGTGTGGTCAGCACACCAGGTATGTGGGTGTGGTCAGCACACCAGGTATGTGGGTGTGGTCAGCACGCCAGGTATGTGGGTGTGGTCAGCACGCCAGGTATGTGGGTGTGGTCAGCACGCCAGGTATGTGGGTGTGGTCAGCACGCCAGGTATGTGGGTGTGGTCAGCACACCAGGTATGTGGGTGTGGTCAGCACACCAGGTATGTGGGTGTGGTCAGCACACCAGGTATGTGGGTGTGGCCATTAGCACAGGTCAGTGGGCGTGGTCAGTAGTGGATTGGGGTCAGTCTCCTTAGCTGCTCTGGACATGCTTGTGATAGTTTGCGTCTGAAGGAGATGACATACGTTTGAGGGGAGTGGTACACATATGAAAAGGCTGGGGAGGAGGGTTTGTACCACTCTGTCGAATACCCAGCTCTGAGGTAATATCTGTGCAGACCTGGTTGCAGGCAGAGTAAGAACAACTTTGGTCCAATAAAACAGGAGGTGTGGTTACCCCACCCACTTCCTGTCATCCTGACCAGTACATTAGTGTGCTCTTGCCTACCCTAAATAATGCACATTCCTGCATTACCTTTTGCTGTTCCTGGGATGGTGTTGTTGATTGGTTGTCATGGGAACATAAGTAGTGATGCCTAGCAATAAGATATCTTATTGTATCTAGCCAAGAGGGTGAAGGGTTAGGGGAAGGTGGGGAGGGGGGGGGGTGTTCCCTCCCTATTTGGGGCAGTTCCCAGGGCAGTACATACCAAATGACTAGTACACACATGATATCTTCATGGACTAGGAGACATGTCTTCATGGACCAGGAGACATGTCTTCATGGACTAGGAGACATGTCTTCATGGACTAGGAGACATGTCTTCTGGCTAGGAGAGTTCTTATGAAATTGTTAGTGCTAGGGGCGTTGTGTCTTCTCTACCACTAGTCTCTTGACAAAGGTCCTTATGCCTCCTCCCCAGACCCAGTACCAGTACCTGCAGAATGTAGCCCCCACCTGGAACCAGCGTATCCACCATCTTCGTCCTCCTCATCCTCCTCCCCCATCCCTCGCTGCAGCCACCAATCCACCAATCACTGCAGCTCCGTTGATCCAGTGGATCTGGTATGCAGCGAGAGTACAAGATCCTCACTCTCTGCTGGGTCGTGTGAACACGAATTCCATACAGTGCACACCACAGCTACTGCCACTCAGACAGGGTGAGATATGGTGGTGAGTGGTGTGGTGGTGGACTGCAGGAGTGGTGGTGATGAGTGTGGGTGTGGTTCAGGTGTGGGGATGTAGTGAGGGATGTTGTGCTGTTGGTGGAGTGGTGTGTGTATGATGGCTAACCTCACCTTGACTCTAGTTGTGACCCCACCTTGACTCTAGTTGTGACCTCACCTTGACTCTAGTTGTGACCTCACCTTGACTCTAGTTGTGACCTCACCTTGACTCTAGTTGTGACCTCACCTTGACTCTAGTTGTGACCTCACCTTGTCTAGTTGTGACCTCACCTTGTCTAGTTGTGACCTCACCTTGTCTAGTTGTGACCTCACCTTGTCTAGTTGTGACCTCACCTTGACTCTAGTTGTGACCTCACCTTGATAGTTGTGACCTCACCTTGACTCTAGTTGTGACCTCACCTTGACTCTAGTTGTGACCTCACCTTGACTCTAGTTGTGACCTCACCTTGACTCTAGGTCATCTACAAACACACTGAACAGCACTACGGACCCTCCAAAGAGATACTGCCCGTGTTGCTACTGTGAACTGTTTGGCCATAATGTGGTAAGCCTTGACCTGTGTGAGAGGGGGCAGTGGGAAGGGTGTGAGGTGGTGGTGGTGGGAAGGGTGTGAGGTGGTGGTGGTCTAAGATGAGGTGGTGGTCTAAGGTGAGGTGGTGGTGGTCTAAGACGAGGTGGTCTAAGATGAGGTGGTGGTCTACGATGAGGTGGTGGTGGTCTAAGACAAGGTGGTGGTCTAAGATGAGGTGGTGGTGGTGGTCTAAGATGAGGTGGTGGTGGTCTAAGATGAGGGTTGTTCCCTTTGTAGCCACCAACTGCACCTGTTAGTCACAATTTCACCAAGCAGAGAGATAAAATGAGACTTAAGCTGGAGAAGAAAAAGAAGGAGTCAGAGGTAAGGGGGGAGGGATAGAGGTAAGGGGGGAGGGATAGAGGTAAGGGAGGAGGGATAGAGGTAAGGGGGGAGGGATAGAGGTAAGGGGGAGGGATTGGATAGGAGTCAGAGGTAAGGGGGAGGGATAGAGGTAAGGGGGGAGGGATAGAGGTAAGGGGGGAGGGATTGGATAGGAGTCAGAGGTAAGGGGGAGGGATAGAGGTAAGGGGGAGGGATAGAGGTAAGGGGGAGGGATAGAGGTAAGGGGGGAGGGATAGAGGTAAGGGGGAGGGATTGGATAGGAGTCAGAGGTAAGGGGAAGGGATTGGATATGAAATATACTAGGTTGATATATCTCTGTCCAGTCGGTTGTACAATGGAATCATCACCACTGTTCAAGGCACCAGGTAGGTGTGGCTTTACAATGGCCCCACCCACTTCCTGTCTTACACAAAACATGTCATTCTCCTCTCACAAGGAGCATTTGAGCCATACAAATGGATGTATCAGCTGTGACGCGTCAGAGGACAGGTCATTGGATGAACTGTTGGCCTTCATTGAAGGCATGGAGGGCGGCATATCTGGTCAAGGCAGTCCCAGGGCCGCTAAGAAACAGAAGAAGAAACACAAGAAGGCATGTCTGTAATGAAAGTGAAGGGGTGTGGTTACGATAAAAAGGTGTGGCTACAATTAAGGATTGGGGTGACTGTATGGGTTGATATTAATGTATGGTGTTCCTACCCTCCCCATATGGTGGTCCTACCTCCTCATATTTAGGGAGGTATTACCCCTCCACTCCCCAGCCCAGAATGGTCCCTATGTTATACCTTACCCCTCCACTCCCCAGCCCAGAATGGTCCCTATGTTATACCTTACCCCTCCACTCCCCAGCTCAGAATGGTCCCTATCCTACACCTTAGTGCTAGCTAGTTAGGTGGGCCACTAGTCCCCTTCACTAGGGTGGTAACCATAGTGATGTGTGTGTGCCAATGATGTAGAACTTCTCTCGGCGAATAAAGAGGTAGCATTTGAAAGGCTGCTTATGTGTTTACACCTGAGATTTCTGAGGCACAGAGAAAGAGAGGGAGAGGGAGAGAGGAGAGAGATGGGGTGTGGAGGGGGTGAGCGGGATAGGGTGTAATGGAGGGGTGAGAGAGATGGGGTGTGCTGGAGGGGGTGAGAGTGATGGGGTGTGATGGAGGGGGTGAGAGTGATGGGGTGTAATGGAGGGATTGAGAAATGGGGTGTAATGGAGGGACTGAGAGATGGGGTGTAATGGAGGGGGTGAGAGATGGGGTGTAATGGAGGGACTGAGAAATGGGGTGTAATGGAGGGACTGAGAGATGGGGTGTAATGGAGGGACTGAGATATGAGTGTTTATACACACACACCGTTCTTCATATCCTGTATGCTTGCTCCATAAGGTGCTTCACCTTGTGTGTGTGTCATTAAGGTTCTTTAGATGTTAGAACAACATGTTATATCTTTCAGCTGGCTTTTGTTGTCAATGTTTCCCGCGTGGTGTGTGAAGTGGCTAGTATTAAGTTATCCCTCAGTGGTATCACCATACAGGCCTGCCCTGCAGCTGAATGGCTTTGTTAGGTGTGCAGTCAGTTTGGTTGACCCTATGATGTTGGCCCTTTGTGGTGGGAAGTACCTCAAATGTTTGTGTTCTGATCTTTGCGGTGTGTTGTTGGTGTATGTGCAAGCACACGTACACGTGTGTATGATGTAACCACATACACCACACACCTTGAGTTATTAGCCTTGCTGTCTCTGTACCTCTGGCTCCACCCATAGCATGAGCTCCACCCCCAACATGATCTCTGGCTTCACCCCATAAATCCCAGTGTCCCTTACCCTCATTAATCACACCTGTGATGTCTTATGACATGATGTGTGAGGCCACTGGGGGGTGAGGGGGGGGGGGGGGGGGGTGGCTCAGTGGTGGGAGGAGTTGGGAATGAGGCCACTGGGAGGGGGGGGGGGGGGGGGGGTCGAAGATATGTGCACTTTCCTTGTTAGAAGGCAGGTACATATACTTAGTAGTACCCTCATACCCAGTATGGAGGTACATATACTTAGTAGTACCCTCATACCCAGTATGGAGGTACATATACTTAGTAGTATCCTCATACCCAGTATGGAGGTACATATACTTAGTAGTACCCTCATACCCAGTATGGAGGTACATATACTTAGTAGTACCCTCATACCCAGTATGGAGGTACATATACTTAGTAGTACCCTCATACCCAGTATGGAGGTACATATACTTAGTAGTACCTTCATACCCAGTATGGGGGTACATACGTTAGTAGTACCCTCATACCCAGTATGGAGGTACATATACTTAGTAGTACCCTCATACCCAGTATGGAGGTACATATACTTAGTAGTACCTTCATACCCAGTATGGGGGTACATACGTTAGTAGTACCCTCATACCCAGTATGGAGGTACATATACTTAGTAGTACCCTCATACCCAGTATGGAGGTACATATACTTAGTAGTACCCTCATACCCAGTATGGAGGTACATACGTTAGTAGTACCTTCATACCCAGTATGGAGGTACATATACTTAGTAGTACCCTCATACCCAGTATGGAGGTACATATACTTAGTAGTACCCTCATACCCAGTATGGAGGTACATACGTTAGTAGTACCTTCATACCCAGTATGGAGGTACATATACTTAGTAGTACCCTCATACCCAGTATGGAGGTACATATACTTAGTAGTACCCTCATACCCAGTATGGAGGTACATATACTTAGTAGTACCCTCATACCCAGTATGGAGGTACATATACTTAGTAGTACCCTCATACCCAGTATGGAGGTACATATACTTAGTAGTACCCTCATACCCAGTATGGAGGTACATATACTTAGTAGTACCCTCATACCCAGTATGGAGGTACATATACTTAGTAGTACCCTCATACCCAGTATGGAGGTACATATACTTAGTAGTACCCTCATACCCAGTATGGAGGTACATATACTTAGTAGTACCCTCATACCCAGTATGGAGGTACATATACTTAGTAGTACCCTCATACCCAGTATGGAGGTACATATACTTAGTAGTTCCCTCTCATGTATAGTATGAACTTAAATAACACAACCTGCAGTATCCTCAGGTGGGTTTTTTTCCCCGTAAGATGTTTGGAAACCATTGGTGGTTTGTGGAAGCTGTTAAGATAGGTATGTTGGATTTAACTGAAAGTATGATAAACAGAAAGAGAAGTGCCATGTGGAGTGTACACTACGGTCGTTACGTGAACGTACCAGGAGGTGTGCTTTGAGCAGCTTTGCTTGGCAGCTGTCCACTTGCATTTATAACTGAATGTGATGCATACATAAGATCACATGATGCAAAATTAATTAAAAATTCAAGTATTGAGGTGTATCTCATTATATTACATAATTCCCAGCATCAGGCTGCTAATAACTAAATCCCCCCCCCCCCATAAGAATCTTTACAATGTTAATTGGATGGTTGAGATAGCTGTGACGCACATGGTTTCTTACTTACACCTCCTTATTTAGGAAAACTGGTACACTTCCTTGCAAACATCACTTGCTGCTATAGGCCACACCCCTTTTGTCCCCAGGCCAGTACAGAATGCATCGGTCTGTCCAAGTTTAAAGTGGTTACCCTGTTGTTGGCACATTTGTTGGTGTAGAATAAAACAATACATTACTTGAAAGACATGTGTTTAATTCCTGGTCATCATCAGGGGGTTTTAGCAGTCAAAACTGGGGGTAATGTTTGTCCCTATGGAAACCAGGGGGAAAGAGGTGTCTATGGAGACCAGGGGGAAAGATGTGTCCCTATGGAGACCGTGGGGAAAGAGGCTTTCTCTCTTTTAGCATTTGTGTGGGTTGTGTGAAACTATGCTCATATTGTAATGTGAGCTGTTGGTGCAGTTAATGGTCGCGGTATTTAGCCTGGCTGTCTCCATGTGTGTGTGTGTGTGCATTCCCCTATCGCTTGGTTGACAGGTGTGTGTGTGTGCACACACCTGACATGCTATGTGTAAAAATGGTTGTTATACGATACTGCATGACATGGGGGGGAGACATTATATACCCTATATTGGGTATAACGTCTCCATATGTACCGTTATACATAACTATACATATGTGCTATACTTATTAATGTTATGCACAGTGTATGACCACCCTCTTTACACAGTGGTGGTGTGGCAGGGCAGTGTTGGGTTTCTCCAGGGCGGTAATAGCTCTCTGGTCATGTCAATGATGGTATCCCTCCTCTTACAATGCGACACATGGGCACCTGTTGGGACTATGCAGCAGTGATGTGTGGGGTTCAGACTGGGGAGGAGTAGCTATGGTGGTAGTCAGGCTGGGGAGGAGGAGCTATGGTGGTAGTCAGGCTGGGGAGGAGGAGCTATGGTGGTAGTAGGCTGGGGAGGAGGAGCTATGGTGGTAGTCAGGCTGGGGAGGAGGAGCTATGGTGGTTGGGCTGGGGAGGAGGAGCTATGGTGGTTGGGCTGGGAGGAGGAGCTATGGTGGTAGTCAGGCTGGGGAGGAGGAGCTATTATTGCTAACCTTTTCTATGTCTATTCACAGGCTGCTGATACTTCAAAACCTTCAGAACAGCTGCATGACATGGGGGTACTTGCACAGGGTACGTGGTTACCATAGAGATTAAACCTGAGGGTTATGTTATTGTGGGCTATCTCTTTTACTAGCACACGCACACACACCAGACATCTCCTCTTCTCAGTTGCTCATGGAAACCTTAGTACTGGAAGGTGTTGGGGGGTTGGAGGTGAGGAATGGTAGTGAAGAGAACACCTCAAGAGAAAGGCAGCACAAAAGTGTTAAAGCAGGTAAGAGGGGAGGGAGGGAGGTGAGAGGAGAGGGAGGGAGAGGAGAGGAAGGGAGGTGACAGGGGAGGGAGGTGAGGGGAGGGAGGTGACAGGGGAGGGAGGTGAGAGGGGAGGGGAGAGGGAGGGAGGGAGGTGAGACGAGAGGGAGTGAGAGGAGAGGGAGGGAGGTGTGCATTAGTAAGCAACCTTGTCAGTTAATTATTACCTCCCCTCCCACCCTCACCACACCCCTCCACTCATGTCTGTTCAGCACTTGATAACCTGGTGATGATGTGGTTACTTAGCAAGTTTATCCCTATTGTGTTTGTATGCAAACACACAAGGTGTAAAGACATGCCTCCCTTGTGAACGGGTCCCCAGTCCATAAACCCAAGTAATACCCTGTGATCAGATGTGTCCATCGTCCAATCAGCACATTGACCAGAATTGGACCAATTAGCTGATTGACCATTGCAGCCCATTAACGCTATCGTAACAGTGACGTGTGTAACATGTTTGTATGGGGTCAGTCTGGGGTCAGACATCTGGGCTGGGGAGGAGGGTGTTGCATACGAGGGAGGTGGGATCATATAGACGTGACCATCTCCTTTATAGCAACAGAAAACAAACATAGCTGGTTCTTTGTGAAATGGACCCAGTACCTTACGGTCATTTCTCACTCACCAGCTAACATGACATGGGGGTGTGGTCATGGCACAAGAAGGGGTGTGGTCTGGGTGGGGTTTGCTGTTCCACTTCAAAATAATGTGTGGTCATTGCCTCTCTCCACACAGACAAGCCACCCAACCAAAAGACATCCATTGGCTCAAGGGTAGAGCAGTTACCATCTGCACCTGTGGTTCCATTAAGAGCCCATCTCTCTGAAGACATTGATGCTGTGACAAGTGGAGCAGGGGACGAGGAGGATGAAGAATTGGAGGCATTCAAAAAGTGAGTAGGGAAAAAAGTAGTGTAGGCTGGGGAGGAGGTTATCTCATCTATGCTATGGGTGCTAACTGTTAGTACACCTAACTATGGGTGCTAACTGTTAGTCCACATAACTATGGGTGCTAACTGTTAGTCCACCTAACTATGGGTGCTAACTGTTAGTCCACGTAACTATGGGTGCTAACTGTTAGTCCACATAACTATGGGTGCTAACTGTTAGTCCACGTAACTATGGGTGCTAACTTAGTCCACAGAACAACTGTTGGATTTAATCATTTGGTCAATAGTGTGCCATTGGATGGATGGTCGTAATAACTGCTATAAGACATTTGCCATAGAATTTTAACTATGCAACTAGTAAGCTACAAGATGGCTGCTGGTAAGTGCAGTCCAGTGTGGGAGCTTTTTAAATGTCGTAACCATCCCCCTAGGGTTGCCATCCCCCTGGGGGAGCACACACACAACCCCCCCCCCCCCCCCCCCCCCCAAAACCATTAACCATAAAGAACATAACATGGTGACTTATCATGTTTCTAAGAAAGTACATAGTGGTTTGCCATGTAATGGTGGTTTTTGACCACACTTGTGCACACACACACACACACACACACACACACACACACACACACACACACGTACATGCAGCTCAATGTGTTGCCTTTTTGGTTCTTTACTTAACCTGTACTTCACATAATGTAGTTTCAGGCTCCACCCACTTTCAGGATATGATTCTCCACCCACTTAGTAGTTTACCCTCCCCCACCAGCTCATGTCCCCCACCAGCTCATGTCCCCCCCAGCTCATGTCCCCCACCAGCTCATGCCCCCACCAGCTCATGTCCCCCACCAGCTCATGTCCCCACCAGCTCATGTCCCCCACCAGCTCATGTCCCCCACCAGCTCATGTCCCCACCAGCTCATGTCCCCCACCAGCTCATGTCCCCCACCAGCTCATGTCCCCCACCAGCTCATGTCCCCCACCAGCTCATGCCCCCACCAGCTCATGCCCCCACCAGCTCATGTCCCCCACCAGCTCATGTCCCCCACCAGCTCATGTCCCCACCAGCTCATGTCCCCCACCAGCTCATGTCCCCACCAGCTCATGTCCCCACCAGCTCATGTCCCCCACCAGCTCATGTCCCCCACCAGCTCATGTCCCCCCTTCACCATGTACAGCCACATGCGTTTGGTTTATGGATCCACTGTTCTCTCTCTCCTAACTCTAGGTTCTGTTTCAGTACTACGCCAGCCAACAATCGCAAGAAACTCGCGGTAAATGTGCGGGAAGTGATGGCGAAGATTAAATGAAATACATATCTACACGTGGGACGTTACGACACGCCCACCATTTGCGTATGTTAGCTGAAAGATACGATTGTATGAACTTTGTACAGGGAGAAAAAAAAAGCCATTTGTTTATGATAAGCATGAATACGTACTACGGGGGGGCCCGCGCGCCAAATACGATGGAGAAAGTTTGTTCAAAAATATTTATCACACAAAACATGTGCACGGTACAAAATTGATACCTATAACACGTCGGATTTGGGAGGAGGGGGAAGGAAGTTCGGAAGGTGTCCGGGAATGGACGGAGAACTTAAAAACGGCAGAGTGGGGGTGTTCGCCGAGGGTACCCAGGCGTGCTGGGCGTGGCTCATTCGAAGGGGTGTCATGGTAGCCTGCTCGTACTGTGGTTGCCATGCGGTTGGGGAGGACGGATAGACCGGGGGGGAAGTGGGAAAACCATACAGTGGTCTGAAAACGGGAGGTCGTGTGAGTTGCCTATTCCACGGCCATGTAGCGAGCGGGTTAGCGGGCACCGGATAGTCCCGTGTATTCGCTCCGTTCATAAGGTGGAACAGTTTAGCGTCCTTGCTAGCTGTAAGCATCTTCTCACGCTTGCGCCATTTCGCCCGCCTATTTTGAAACCACACCTGACGGAAGAAAAGTGAAACTGTAAATGTATACCAGAAGGTACCCGCCAGCTACAGGCACGCATGTACCTGTACTCTTGATTCAGGTAGTCCTATTTTAGTAGCAAGTTTTTCTCTAAGCAGGACGTCGGGGTAGTGTGTCTGTCGAAATATGACTTCTAGTTCCTCGAGCTGGTAGGACGTAAACGTTGTTCTGCTTCGCTTCGTCTTCAGCTTGTTGTGTCTGTCCAGATCGTCCGGGCCATCGGTTGGTGACGACACTTCTAGTTTGTTTTTTTTTTGAATAATAAATGTTACGATACAACACAAAAATGAATAAATTTACCGTCGCTACTTAGTTCGACGGAGTCTTTGTCCGACTCTGCGAACGCATCGAAAACGACCCCCTTCTTCGACTCTCTTTCGACCTCTGGTGTGGTAGGGGCATCGTCCCTCGTGAGTGGACATCGTTCCGTCGACAACAACCGCTCTATCGAAAACATTCCCCCACGAAGCGCTATTGGGACAGGATACGAGGTTTCTGCAAATAGGCAGCATCGCCGTCACTTTTATTTATACGACGACAGCTAGTTGGGCTTCGCACAAGGTATGCAGATGACTTTGCCTATTGGAAGGGGAAGGTAATTTTTTGTTGATGGAATGAACCTCAACTAATTACGATCTAAAGTGAGATACCTCACAAGTTAAGAGCTTACGAAGACACTTGGGAAACCATCTGAAGTTGCGTGTGAGAATGGCATGTGTCGGTGCTGTGCATCGCAAACTGAGTAGGTGGAGCTTGCGTCCGCACGTGCGTCCTGGCTGTCTGCGATAGCATACGTGCTCCGATGTGCGCTATTTTCTTGTGTGGCCATCTTGTACGAAGTAGTACCTTGTCAGTACAATTATAAGGGCTTCAGGTCTGTCTGCATCAACCGCGCAACACAAATGTTAATCAATAAATTAATGATTGCGTTTTAGCGCTGGCCGGCTGGTTGCGAGGCGTTAATTAATGAATTTAAAGAGCTAGTGTTGATGAGAACATTGTACTGATGCGATAATCAAAAGAAATTAAACGACGTAATTCACGCGCACGCCTCGACGGCGGAAACCGCATACCTCAGGATAACTGCGCGTTTGGCAACCCATTAACAAGGTTATTGATATACCAATGCTCCCCGGTAATCGTAAAACTCTGAATCAGGAGCTCAAGACAAAATAAGGATATTATTATATACGAACAAGTGGTTGAGGGATGTAGTGGTACCATGGATACCCCCTTTAGTTTACTAACTTCTGTAATACATTGTTTTCTTAAAGAGAATGGCTACTTGTATTGCATCAAAGTAGCAGAAGCCTTATTTACACCCCCCCCCCCCCCCCTTTTCCAGGCTATTTCAGGTTGGCTCGGGGCAGGCGGCCAATGGCACACACTTGAAAGCCTCGCTCTGATATAGCCCCAGGTTTAGAAGTGGGGGAGTGGCCTCAGCTTTGGGGGTGGGGCTCCTCTTTATGGGATCATGGGTTATGTAATTGGTTTGATGCAGGATTAGTTTATTATCTAACTGTAATGTGCATGCACCCTCTCTGGTGAAGTGCTGCACTCTTGGAGGTGATGAGGTGAGGGTGTACTAGACAAGGTGGAGGTGATGAGGTGAGGGTGAGGGTGTACTAGACAAGGTGGAGGTGATGAGGTGAGGGTGTACTAGACAAGGTGGAGGTAATGAGGTGAGGGTGTACTAGACAAGGTGGAGGTGATGAAGTGAGGGTGAGGGTGTACTAGACAAGGTGGTGATGAGGTGAGGGTGAGGGTGTACTAGACAAGGTGGTGATGAGGTGAGGGTGTAATAGACAAGGTGGAGGTGATGAGGTGAGGGTGAGGGTGTACTAGACAAGGTGGTGATACATAATGTTCACTTCAACCCTGTGCTCTACACCTATCAAGGTATGCTTAGTGTTAAGCAGGTTGACAACGTGATAGTCTCACTGCAGTCAATGAAGTGCAGGAGGGCTACAATTGGAATAGTGCATTGATAATAGTTACTGTGCTTCACATAACACATTCCAGTTATTAAGACAGCGAAAAGGTAAACAATTTATTACCTGTCTTGCATCTAACATCTGCTATCTCATAACAATCTGATTGGTCGACTTTATGCTCAGACATGACTTTTCTCCATGCTTCCTGGAGGAAGGAATACCATTAAGAGCTTTAACTCTATCACCACCATGTGGTACAATTAAGACCTTTAACCCCATCATCACCAGCTGGTACCATTCCGTGCATTAACCCATCACCACCAGGTAGTACCTACCAGAGCTTTAACCCAACCACCACCAGGTGGAACCATTCAGAGCTTTAACCCCATCACCACTAGGTGGAACCATTAAAAGCTTTAACCCCATCACCACCAGGTGGGAGCTTTAACACCATCACCACCAGGTGGGACCATTCAGAACCTTTACCCCATCACCATCAGGTGGTTAGTTCACATCACTGGCACTCGTCAATAATGAACCAATCACATTCCAGTCAGGCTGTGTGTACTCACTTGTATGGCAATTGTGCAGGAGTCAGACATCTTTGGTAATATGTTACCAAGACACCAGAACACAGATATGTGGAATATGGGATCCTGTGGAGGAGGAGGGGGTGATGCCCATTAGGGGGAGGTGCCTTATTAGGGGTATGGTGCATTAGTGAAGTACTGAGATGCAACAAATATGATACAACAGAGAAATAGCATAGGTATCTTGCACACTATCATTTCAACGTCACAGCGATGGAATGGGAACGTGACGGTGATGGAAGGGAAAGTGATGGAACAGGAATGAGGGACGTGATGGTGATGGAAGGAAATAATGGGTCTAATGGCACACCAGTGTACACAGAGGTGGTGTACACAGAGGTGGGGTACACAGAGGTGGGGTACACAGAGGTGGTGTACACAGAGGTGGTGTACACAGAGGTGGGGTACACAGAGGTGGGGTACACAGAGGTGGAGTACACAGAGGTGGGGTACACAGAGGTGGTGTACACAGAGGTGGTGTACACAGAGGTGGGGTACACAGAGGTGGTGTACACAGAGGTGGTGTACACAGAGGTGGTGTACACAGAGGTGGGGTACACAGAGGTGGTGTACACAGAGGTGGTGTACACAGAGGTGGTGTACACAGAGGTGGGGTACACAGAGGTGGTGTACACAGAGGTGGTGTACACAGAGGTGGTGTACACAGAGGTGGTGTACACAGAGGTGGGGTACACAGAGGTGGTGTACACAGAGGTGGGGTACACAGAGGTGGTGTACACAGAGGTGGGGTACACAGAGGTGGTGTACACAGAGGTGGTGTACACAGAGGTGGTGTACACAGAGGTGGTGTACACAGAGGTGGGGTACACAGAGGTGGTGTACACAGAGGTGGTGTACACAGTGGTGGTGTACACAGAGGTGGGGTACACAGAGGTGGTGTACACAGAGGTGGGGTACACAGAGGTGGTGTACACAGAGGTGGTGTACACAGAGGTGGTGTACACAGAGGTGGGGTACACAGAGGTGGGGTACACAGAGGTGGTGTACACAGAGGTGGGGTACACAGAGGTGGGGTACACAGAGGTGGTGTACACAGAGGTGGTGCACACAGGTGGTGCACACAGAGGTGGTGCACACAGAGGTGGTGTACACAGAGGTGGTGTACACAGAGGTGGTGTACACAGAGGTGGTGTACACAGAGGTGGTGTACACAGAGGTGGTGCACACAGAGGTGGTGCACACAGAGGTGGTGCACACAGAGGTGGGGCACACAGAGGTGGGGTACACAGAGGTGGTGTACACAGAGGTGGTGCACACAGAGGTGGTGCACACAGAGGTGGTGTACACAGAGGTGGGGTACACAGAGGTGGTGTACACAGAGGTGGGGTACACAGAGGTGGGGTACACAGAGGTGGTGTACACAGAGGTGGGGTACACAGAGGTGGGGTACACAGAGGTGATGTACACAGAGGTGGGGTACACAGAGGTGGTATACACAGAGGTGGGGTACACAGAGGTGGTGTACACAGAGGTGGGGTACACAGAGGTGGTGTACACAGAGGTGATGTACACAGAGGTGGTGTACACAGAGGTGGGGTACACAGAGGTGATGTACACAGAGGTGGTGTACACAGAGGTGGTGTACACAGAGGTGGTGTACACAGAGGTGGGGTACACAGAGGTGGGGTACACAGAGGTGGTGTACACAGAGGTGATGTACACAGAGGTGGTGTACACAGAGGTGGGGTACACAGAGGTGATGTACACAGAGGTGGTGTACACAGAGGTGGTGTACACAGAGGTGGTGTACACAGAGGTGGTGTACACAGATGTGGTGTACACAGAGGTGGTGTACACAGAGGTGGTGTACACAGAGGTGGGGTACACAGAGGTGATGTACACAGAGGTGGTGTACACAGAGGTGGTGTACACAGAGGTGGTGTACACAGAGGTGGGGTACACAGAGGTGGGGTACACAGAGGTGGGGTACACAGAGGTGGGGTACACAGGTGGTGTACACAGAGGTGGTGTACACAGAGGTGGGGTACACAGAGGTGGTGTACACAGAGGTGGTGTACACAGAGGTGGGGTACACAGAGGTGGTGTACACAGGTGGTGTACACAGAGGTGGTGTACACAGAGGTGGGGTACACAGAGGTGGTGTACACAGAGGTGGTGTACCTTGTAGTATGATTTAAGTCCAAACTTTCCATAGCACTCATCCATGTCGCTCACAAGTGCACATAACTTAGAAGGGAAGGTGGTATTATGACATCACCAGGAGGGGGAGGGGAGTGAGGATGAGAGTGTTGGAAGTGAGGAGTTGATCAGGCATTGGGGGGGGTCAATGAGGACCATTCCTCTTCTCCATGACTTACATTATTATGACCTTTGGAAACTTTCAGTCCAATGAAAGACCTAGTTTTGGAGGGAGGGGAGAGAGAGGGAGAGGAGAGAGAGGGAGGGGGAGACAGAGGGAGGGAGGGAGGGAGGGAGGGAGGGAGGGGGAGACAGAGGGAGGGAGAGAGAGGGAGGGAGACAGGGAGGATGGAAGTATAACAAACTCACTGATAAAACATATGTGAAAAACTATACATGGTAAACTATTGTTGATCGATTGTGTATCAAACATCAACTGAACAAGTGAGAGGAAAACAGATAGCAGGAAACTTCAACCATCCGCAGAACAGACGTTTTAGAATGACACTCCAGTGCAAAAAGCCATTGTATGGCTTAGTTGTAGGTGTGGCTAAGTTGGAGGTGTGGCTAAGTTGGAGGTGTGGCTAATTTTCAAATAAAAACTTTTACACAGCAATGCTTGCAATAATTGAAATTAAAAGGAATTATTTGTTACAAATTAATTAATAACCACGGAAATAATGGATAATAAAAATAAAAAGTTGATTTATCTTATGTGAAGGTAGTTCTCTGGACCCTTATCAACCTGATCACTTGAAGAGTTGATATTTATTGCCATGTAAATGTTTTGAATTTGATCCATCAGCATTGGGTTAGGGGAGGTGTGCAGGTGGTGGTGTGGAGGTTGTGTGCAGGTGATAGTGTGGAGGGTGGTGGTGTGGAGGTGATGGTATGGAGATGATGGTGTGGAGGTGTGGTGTGGTGATATGGAAGTGTGACATGATATTACACCCCTCCCTCCTTCACCGTGACAACAATACTTACCTTGTCTTTTCATCATTGCTGTACACTTCAGGTACTGAAAAGGAGAGGACAAACCTGCCAAAGAGACACCAGCCTGTATGACCACGCCCTGTATGACCACGCCCATCAACATTACAACGTCACACCAGGTCATGTGACTGCCCGTGCCAGGTCATGTGGGCAAACAGATATATGCTAAGAGGCTTAGGTCATGTGATGACACCACCAACCATCCATCGATGTAACGTTGAGCACTGAAAAGGTTTTATGACCACACCCACAAAACCAGACCTCCATCCATCCATAAGTAGCATTAGCCTGACCACACCCACACATTTACCTGACCACACCCACACATTTGCCTGACCACACCCACACGTTTGCCTGACCACACCCACTCATGATCTTGCCAACTCTACCTCTTATGGCTTGCAATGCGACTCTTTATAGAGCCCACCAGAGGCTGAATCCAATGGTGGCGTATGGGCAGAGTCCTTGAGAGGCTAATGTGGACATCAGCAGGATCCACCATATGCAGCACACCACAGTCAACCAACTGAGGCAGTATGCTGACCAGGGAGTGATGGTAGGAGGCTACACACTGCTCAAGGTCGTGCTCACCTAGGGAGACTGGCATTGGGGAGAGAAGGAAGCAAGATTTGAAGTTAGACACTCCCATGCCCTCCCCCACCCACCCCCACCCACCCTCACCCATCTCTACAGTGACCACAAGGGCTTACATGGGATATGTACAAAGGTCGGCCAGTTGCCCCTGATATGTGGAAATGACCTCACTCGTCCACCATGATCACCATGGTTACCTTGGTGTTCGTCGTCTGAGCACAGTTGAGGTGGGTCAGACGTTGGTGGATGCGTTGATGTCGGGATAAAATCACCTGCCTGAAAACATATTCAGTATGGCAGCTGGTAATGGGAAGCTTTCTTTGTCAGCGGGTTCACTAATAGTCACGTGACGTGCATGTTCTGAATCTGAAACACTGACGGGTGCAATTGTAATGACACTAGTGGAAGAGCTTAGCCTGAGACCTGAGTGTGCGTGCTCTCTTGCTTGAAGGGGTGCATTCATCCTCCTCCAATCCCGCCTCGTCCTCACTACCACAGCTGCTACTGCTGCTACTGTAATTAACCAGATTTCCCGTGGCCATTGAGCTTTTTCGTTCTCACGTGACCTACAATCAAGAGCTCCTAGCTAATCAAGGCTGATTAAAATGGCGGTTCCGTTGCTGTAGTAGTGGAAGAGCTGCGCAACGTATATTGAACGGCTGAGAACTGCCTGAAAGCGTGAAAGGTACAGCGGAAGTCTATCCCCGTCGCGAAAAACAGTTCGTCTTATTTCTGTGACAATTTCAATCTCGGTAAGTGGCTTGGGCGTTCCCTTGGGATCAGTTTGAAATGTCTGGTAGCAATACTCTATTTATACTTGTCTACGGCTAGCTTGGGTTAGCTCTGTTTGACATTATCTCCTACCCATCTTGTGAGCATTCTCGCAGATTGGTTAGTGTTGGTTGTAGTGGAGGCACGTTGTCGGTTCCCGTGCATGGGGGAGATTGGCTGCGGAAACTAACGCGGTAGTCACCATGCTGCATCAGTTTAAACTGCCCAACCTCTTACGTACCGCTCTCCTCCCCTTCAACGTGACACCCGCATGCACACCACCGTGCACACACACGCACACATTCCACACGTAATGCCACACCTACGGACGGTGGTTGGGGGTGGGTGTGGTCACCCGTGAGGACGCTCCCTTGGCAACTCGGCAATGTTCTCTCGCCTAGTTGCCCTCCCCACCCCTCACGGATACCTGGTGTGGGCTGGTATCCATTCTTGTCTTGCACGTACGACAGTGGCGCGCTTAAGACAATGGGTTATTGTATGGCCCCTAACAGAATGTGTGGAGTTTTTGAACACTGCCTTTTGGTGCTTATTATAGTCATCCATATAAAGATAAAGCTGTTGTATACTGATCAGTATACTAATCAGTATACTGATGATGTTCTGTATACACTAGTCAGTATACTAATGATGTTCTTTGTACTCTGGTGAGTATACTGATAATGCTCTGTGTACTAATCAGTATACTAATGATGCTCTGTATGCCATCCTTTTCCCCTCCTCCCTCACACCTAACTCCTCCGTTACTCCCTCACACATCCCTCCCTCACCCTCCCTCACACACCCCTCCTTCACACACCTCCCTCACACACCCTCCCTCACCCACCCTCACACACCCCTCCTTCACACTCCTCCTTCCACTCCTCCCTCACAAACCCCTCTCTCACACACCCCTCCCTCACACACCTCCCTCACACACCCTCCCTCACACTTCTCCCTCTCACACACACTCCCTCACACACACTCCCTCACACCCCTCCCTCACACCCCTCCCTCACACTCCTCTCACACACTCCTCCCTCACACACACCTCCCTCACACTCCTCCCTCACCTTGCTTGATGGCCATCTTATTGTTGCATTGTTTTCTTGTGTACATGCACTCATCACATGTGCACATCTGTTCACATACACACACATACACACACACACAGCAGCAATGTCCAAGTTTGGAGAGCCAATGAAAGGCCTTCAGGTCTTTATCACTGACATCAGGAACTGTGAGTAGTAGCTTGATGATGTCGTGGTGTTGTTATGGTAACAATGCATGTGATGTGGCAGGCAAGTCAAAGGAGGCAGAGAAGAAGAGGATCAACAAAGAGCTGGGTAACATCAGATCACAGTTTAAGAGTGAGTTTGTGTATGTGCACGTGTGTATGTGTGTGTATGTATGTGTATGTATGTGTGTGTATGTGTGTGTGTGTGTACATGATGTGTGTATGTGCATGTGTATGTGTGCACATTGGCCATAGGTGGGAGGGGGGAGTACATTGGCCATAGGTGGGAGGGGGGAGCACATTGGCCATAGGTGGGAGGAGGGAGTACATTGGCCATAGGTGGGAGGGGGGAGCACATTGGCCATAGGTGGGAGGGGGGAGCACATTGGCCATAGGTGGGAGGGGGGAGCACATTGGCCATAGGTGGGAGGGGGGAGTACATTGGCCATAGGTGGGAGGGGGGAGCACATTGGCCATAGGTGGGAGGGGGGAGTACATTGGCCATAGGTGGGAGGGGGGAGTACATTGGCCATAGGTGGGAGGGGGGAGCACATTGGCCATAGGTGGGAGGGGGGAGTACATTGGCCATAGGTGGGAGGGGGGAGTACATTGGCCATAGGTGGGAGGGGGGAGCACATTGGCCATAGGTGGGAGGGGGGAGTACATTGGCCATAGGTGGGAGGGGGGAGCACATTGGGCCATAGGTGGGAGGGGGGAGTACATTGGGCCATAGGTGGGAGGGGGAGACCATTGGGCCATAGGTGGGAGGGGGGAGTACATTGGCCATAGGTGGGAGGGGGGAGCACATTGGCCATATGTGGGAGGGGGGAGTACATTGGCCATAGGTGGGAGGGGGGAGTACATTGGCCATAGGTGGGAGGGGGGAGCACATTGGCCATATGTGGGAGGGGGGAGTACATTGGCCATAGGTGGGAGGGGGGAGTACATTGGCCATAGGTGGGAGGGGGGAGCACATTGGCCATAGGTGGGAGGGGGGAGCACATTGGCCATAGGTGGGAGGGGGAGACCATTGGGCCATAGGTGGGAGGGGGGAGTACATTGGCCATAGGTGGGAGGGGGGAGTACATTGGGCCATAGGTGGGAGGGGGGAGCACATTGGCCATAGGTGGGAGGGGGGAGCACATTGGCCATAGGTGGGAGGGGGGAGTACATTGGCCATAGGTGGGAGGGGGGAGTACATTGGCCATAGGTGGGAGGGGGAGTACATTGGGCCATAGATGGGAGGGGGGAGCACATTGGCCATAGGTGGGAGGGGGGAGTACATTGGCCATAGGTGGGAGGGGGGAGCACATTGGCCATAGGTGGGAGGGGGGAGCACATTGGCCATAGGTGGGAGGGGGGAGCACATTGGCCATAGGTGGGAGGGGGGAGCACATTGGCCATAGGTGGGAGGGGGAGCACATTGGCCATAGGTGGGAGGGGGGAGCACATTGGCCATAGGTGGGAGGGGGGAGTACATTGGCCATAGGTGGGAGGGGGGAGTACATTGGCCATAGGTGGGAGGGGGGAGTACATTGGCCATAGGTGGGAGGGGGGAGTACATTGGCCATAGGTGGGAGGGGGGAGCACATTGGGCCATAGGTGGGAGGGGGGAGTACATTGGGCCATAGGTGGGAGGGGGAGACCATTGGGCCATAGGTGGGAGGGGGGAGTACATTGGCCATAGGTGGGAGGGGGGAGCACATTGGCCATATGTGGGAGGGGGGTACATTGGCCATAGGTGGGAGGGGGGAGTACATTGGCCATAGGTGGGAGGGGGGAGCACATTGGCCATATGTGGGAGGGGGGAGTACATTGGCCATAGGTGGGAGGGGGGAGTACATTGGCCATAGGTGGGAGGGGGGAGTACATTGGCCATAGGTGGGAGGGGGGAGTACATTGGCCATAGGTGGGAGGGGGGAGTACATTGGCCATAGGTGGGAGGGGGGAGCACATTGGGCCCTTACTTTGGCAGACATTGGTCACTGGTACTTTTGGTTAGAGGATCATGTTATTTTTTATTAGAGAGCAGTACATTGAATACCAGGGGGGCTACATTGAATACCAGGGGGGCTACATTGAATACCTGGGGGGCTACATTGAATACCTGGGGGGGCTGTATGGGGGCTACATAGGAATACCTAGGGGGCTACACTGGATACTTGGGGGGGGGGCTACAGTGAATGTTTCCTCCTGCCTTCAATAGCTGACAAGTTGGATGGTTACCAGAAGAAGAAGTATGTGTGCAAGCTACTGTTCATCTTCCTGCTGGGCAATGATGTAGACTTTGGACATCAGGAGGCTGTCAACCTGTTGTCTAGCAACCACTTCTCAGAGAAACAAATAGTAAGTCACCATTCTCCTGCCACTGCCACACACTTGGTTCATAACCCTTTACATTTGCTGGTATAGCACCCTTGCATACCCTTGTGCACCCTTGTATACCCTTGTGCACCCTTGTATACCCTTGTGCACCCTTGCATGACCTTGCATACCCTTGTGCACCCTTGCATACCCTTGTGCACCCTTGTATACCCTTGTGCACCCTTGCATGACCTTGCATACCCTTGTGCACCCTTGCATACCCTTGTGCACCCTGCATACCCTTATGCACCCTTGCATACCCTTTGTGCACCCTTGCATACCCTTGTGTATTTCTGCTACACTAAAATTACCTCGTCACCTCGTAGGGTTACTTATTTGTCTCAGTGTTGATTGGTGAGGGCAATGAGCTCTTCCAGCTGATAGTGCAGGCCATCAGGAATGACCTGGAGTCTGCACAGCCCGACTTCATCACCTTGGCCCTGCAGTGTGTGGCCAACGTGGCCAGCAAGGAGATGGCCGAGCAACTGGGGAAGGACATATGTCACCTGCTGGTGGCTGCGTACGTTGGCTTACCCCCAGTCATTATTCGTCTGATCACTCCTCCCCACACCATTCTTTTTTCCTCCTCCCCACACCATTCTTTTTTCCTCCGCCCCACCACCATTCTTTTTTCCTCCTCCCCACACCATTCTTTTTTCCTCCTCCCCACACCATTCTTTTTTCCTCCTCCCCACACCATTCTTTTTTCCTCCTCCCCACACCATCCTTTTTTTCGCCTCCCTGCACCATCCTTTTCTCCTTTTCTTCCTCCTCCCCACACCATCTTTCTCCTCCTCCCCGTATCACCACAGGGAGAGTACCCCAGAGGTGAAGCAGACAGCAGCGCTGTGCCTCCTTCGGCTGGTAAGGGCCAACTCAAAGGTCATCCCTTACCAGCAGAGCGCTTCACGGATATGCCAACTACTTAATGAGCGACAACTGGTAAGGAGATGTGTGTACATGTAGCTAAGCCCACCACATAGGTGTGTACATGTAGCTAAGCCCACCACATAGGTGTGTACATGTAGCTAAGCCCACCACATAGGTGTGTACATGTAGCTAAGCCCACCACATAGGTGTGTGCATGTAGCTAAGCCTACCACATAGGTGTGTACATGTAGCTAAGCCCACCACATAGGTGTGTACATGTAGCTAAGCCCACCACATAGGTGTGTACATGTAGCTAAGCCCACCACATAGGTGTGTGCATGTAGCTAAGCCCACCACATAGGTGTGTGCATGTAGCTAAGCCCACCACATAGGTGTGTACATGTAGCTAAGCCTACCACATAGGTGTGTACATGTAGCTAAGCCCACCACATAGGTGTGTACATGTAGCTAAGCCCACCACATAGGTGTGTACATGTAGCTAAGCCCACCACATAGGTGTGTACATGTAGCTAAGCCCACCACATAGGTGTGTACATGTAGCTAAGCCCACCACATAGGTGTGTACATGTAGCTAAGCCCACCACATAGGTGTGTGCATGTAGCTAAGCCCACCACATAGGTGTGTACATGTAGCTAAGCCCACCACATAGGTGTGTACATGTAGCTAAGCCCACCACATAGGTGTGTACATGTAGCTAAGCCCACCACATAGGTGTGTACATGTAGCTAAGCCCACCACATAGGTGTGTACATGTAGCTAAGCCCACCACATAGGTGTGTACATGTAGCTAAGCCCACCACATAGGTGTGTACATGTAGCTAAGCCCACCACATAGGTGTGTACATGTAGCTAAGCCCACCACATAGGTGTGTACATGTAGCTAAGCCCACCACATAGGTGTGTACATGTAGCTAAGCCCACCACATAGGTGTGTACATGTAGCTAAGCCCACCACATAGGTGTGTACATGTAGCTAAGCCCACCACATAGGTGTGTACATGTAGCTAAGCCCACCACATAGGTGTGTACATGTAGCTAAGCCCACCACATAGGTGTGTACATGTAGCTAAGCCCACCACATAGGTGTGTACATGTAGCTAAGCCCACCACATAGGTGTGTACATGTAGCTAAGCCCACCACATAGGTGTGTACATGTAGCTAAGCCCACCACATAGGTGTGTACATGTAGCTAAGCCCACCACATAGGTGTGTGCATGTAGCTAAGCCCACCACATAGGTGTGTACATGTAGCTAAGCCCACCACATAGGTGTGTACATGTAGCTAAGCCTACCACATAGGTGTGTGCATGTAGCTAAGCCCACCACATAGGTGTGTGCATGTAGCTAAGCCCACCACATAGGTGTGTGCATGCCTATCACAAATGATACACTTCCTTTTTCCCTCCTCCCCCTCCCCTCCTGCAGGGTGTGGTTACCGCAGCAACCAGTCTGCTTATAGAGTTGGCCACTCTCAGTCCAGATCCTTTCACGGAGTGTATTTCATTGGCTGTCACACGACTTTCTAAGGTTGGTCACATGACATGCACAAGTGCACATACACATCACATGAGTGGGCTATTGATCATATTAGTATGTTTAGCTCTTCTCTGGTTGTGTGTCACTACCATCTTTTGTGGTGTTCCCCAATGCAGCTGGTCACATCTTCTGATCTCCATGACTACTCGTATTACTTTGTACCAGCTCCTTGGCTTTGTGTGAAACTCATGCAACTACTGCAACGCTTTGCCATACCAGGTGTGTGTGTGTTGTGTGTGTGTGTGTGTGTGTGTGTGTGTGTGTGTGTGTGTGTGTGTGTGTGTGTGTGTGTGTGTGTGTGTGTGTGTGTGTGTGTGTGTGTGTGTGATATGATGCTTATGGTATATTGTAGTAAAATAGTTGAGAGGCTCCACCCTTGGGATCTAACAGCCTCTTCCCCTCCTCCCTCCCCTCCTCCCCTCCTCCCTCCCCTCTTCCCCTCCTCCCTCCCCTGATCCTCCTCCCCTCTCCCACAGAGGATGCCATCATATGTACCAAGCTTACTGAGTCTCTGGAGGCCATCATCAATAGGGCCCAGGAGCCAGGGAAGTCTAAGAAGATACAGTATGCCAATGCTAAGAATGCTGTTCTCTTTGAGGCCATCAATTTGATTATTCACTTTGATGGGTAAGTATGGAAGTGCCCAGTCTCCCTCCTCCCTCCTCCCCTCCTGCTTCTCTATACTTAATTTTAAAAGGCTCATAACCACCTCCTCCTCCACCACCTCCTCTTCACCTCCTCCTCCATCTCCTCCTCCACCTCCTCCCCCACCTCCTCCTCCTCCACCACCTCCTCCTCCTCCTCCACCTCCTCCCCCCACCTCCTCCTCCTACACCACCTCCTCCTCCTCCACCACCTCGTCCTCCTCCTCCTCCACCTCCTCCTCCTCCTCCTCCTCCTCCTCCTCCACCTCCTGTCCCGTTTTGCATTATGTACACCTCCTATAAATGGCCACACACTTCCCTCTATGGCCACACACTTCCCTCTATGGCCACACACTTCCCTCTATGGCCACACACTTCCCTCTATGGCCACACTCTTCCCTCTATGGCCACACACTTCCCTCTATGGCCACACACTTCCCTCTATGGCCACACTCTTCCCTGTATGACCACACACTTCCCTCTATGGCCACACACTTCCCTCTCGCATTTGACCCTGTTCATGGCCACACACTTCCCTCTCGCATTTGACCCTGTTCATGGCCACACACTTCCCTCTCGCATTTGACCCTGTTCATGGCCACACACTTCCCTCTCGCATTTGACCCTGTTCATGGCCACACCCCTTCCCTCTCGTTTGCAGAGATGCAAGCCTTCAGGTGAGGGCATGCAACCTGTTGGGGACCTATCTCACCCACAAGGAGACAAACATGCGTTACCTCTCTCTGGAGTCTTTGGGCTACCTAGCTGCCTCAGAGTTCTCTCATGAGGCTGTGAAGAAGCACCAGGAGGTGGTACTAAAGGCCCTGCAGGTAAGGAAGAGGAGAGGGGAGGAGAGGGGAGGAGAGGAGGTAGTACTGAAGGCCCTGTGGGTGAGAGAGGAGAGGGGAGGAGAGGAAGTGGTACTGAAGGCCCTGTGGGTGAGAGAGGAGAGGGGAGGAGGTGGTACTGAAGGCCCTGTGGGTGAGAGAGGAGAGGAGAGGGGAGGGGAGGAGGTGGTACTGAAGGCCCTATGGGTGAGGGAGGAGAGGGGAGGGGGAGGGAGGAGGTGGTACTGAAGGCCCTGCAGTGAGGAGGGAGGAGGAGAGGGGAGGCTGAAAGCCCTGCAGGTGAGAGGTAATGGTATGGCACCCAAGAAGATGGGCTGGCCAAGTCAATGTTTGATTTTTGAGTGAGGGACTGGTGTAATTTGAGCCCAGATTCGGATGCGGGACAAAAATTTGCCCCACCAATACTAGTTGACCACTTACTCCTCCATTAGCTGTGGTCTAGGGAGAGGAGGGGAGGGAGTAGATGGGGCGAGGAGAGGAGGGAGTAGGTGGGGAAAGGAGAGGAGGGGAGGGAGTAGATGGGGGAAGGAGGGGAGAGGAGGGAGTAGGTGGGGGAAGGAGAGGAGGGGAGGGAGTAGATGGGGCGAGGAGAGGAGAGTAGGTGGGAGAAGGAGAGGGGGAGGGAGTAGGTGGGGGAAGGAGGGGAGGGAGTAGATGGGGCGAGGAGAGGAGGGAGTAGATGGGGGAAGGAGAGGAGGGGAGGGAGTAGGTGGGGGAAGGAGGGGAGAGGAGGGAGTAGGTGGGGGAAGGAGAGGAGGCAGGAGGGGAAGGAGAGGAGGGAGGAGTGGAGGGAGTAGGTGGGGGGCGGGAGTAGGTGAGGGAAGGAGGGGAGGGGAGGGAGTAGGATGGTGGAATGGAGAGAGGTAGTAAAAGGTTAGGTGGTGACACGGCTGTCTCTTTCCCCTGCAGACAGAGAAGGATATCAGTGTGCGTCAGAAGGCAATTGATCTTCTCTATGCCATGTGTGACAACTCCAACTCTGTTGCCATAGTAGCAGAACTGCTGCGTTACCTGGAGACTGCTGACTACTCTATCAGAGAGACACTGGTAAGTGTACCAGCCCTGGACCTGGGGTATTTGGGACAGCTCTAACTAATGGTGACATGTGTGAAGGAGATAGTGACATGTGTGGACATGTGTGAAGGGGTTTTGCCACTCTGTCGAATACCCAGCTCTGAGCTAATATCTGTGCAGACTTGGTTGCAGGCAGAGTAAGAACAACTATGGTCCAATAAAACAGGAGGTGTGGTTACCCCACCCACTTCCTGTCATCCTGACCAGTACATGAACAAGTGTGGTGTGTATGTTGTAGGTTGCTGGGAAGGTATGTATGTGACATGTATATCCCTCTGTGTTTAATAACAGATGGGCTGGTGGTTAATAAACTAGGGTATCGTGTGGTTATCAAATGGTTAATAAAACACCTCTTGATCTGCAGGTACTCAAGATAGCCATATTGTCAGAGAAGTATGCGGATGACTACTCGTGGTATGTGGACACCATCTTGAAGCTAATACGACTGGCCGGGGACTATGTGAGCGAAGATGTGTGGTACAGGGTCATCCAGATAGTCATCAACAGACAAGACATACAGGGCTATTCTGCCAAGACCTGCTTTGAGGTAAGTGTTGGGTGGGTGCATGTGTCTGTGGGGTTTGTGTGGGTGCATGTGTCTGCGGGGTTTGTGTGGGTGCATGTGTCTGTGGGGTTTGTGTGGGTGTATGTGTCTGTGGGGTTTGTGTGGGTGTATGTGTCTGTGGGGTTTGTGTGGGTGCATGTGTCTGTGGGGTTTGTGTGGGTGCATGTGTCTGTGGGGTTTGTGTGGGTGTATGTGTCTGTGGGGTTTGTGTGGGTGTATGTGTCTGTGGGGTTTGTGTGGGTGTATGTGTCTGTGGGGTTTGTGTGGGTGCATGTGTCTGGGGTTTGTGTGGGTGCATGTGTCTGTGGGGTTTGTGTGGGTGCATGTGTCTGTGGGGTTTGTGTGGGTGCATGTGTCTGTGGGGTTTGTGTGGGTGCATGTGTCTGTGGGGTTTGTGTGGGTGCATGTGTCTGTGGGGTTTGTGTGGGTGCATGTGTCTGTGGGGTTTGTGTGGGTGCATGCATGGGTGTATGTCTGGGCTATGTGTGGGTGCATGTGTGTGTGGGGGGATGTATTGGAGAGGGGAGGTGGGAGTACAGAGGACTCTTGGGGTGTGTCATACCTTCCTCCCTCCCCCTTCCCTTACTGCAGGCACTCCTTGCCCCAGCCTGCCATGAGAACATGATCAAGGTAGGAGGGTACATTCTGGGAGAGTTTGGCAACCTCATAGCAGGAGATTCCCGCTCAAGGTTTGTGTGTGTGTGTGTGTGTGTGTGTGTGTGTGTGTGTGTGTGTGTGTGTGTGTGTGTGTGTGTGTGTGTTGGTGTGTTGGTGTGTGTGTGTGTTGGTGTGTGTGTGTGTTGGTGTGCTGAGTCATGGACCACCTATAATTAACCTCTCCCTCCCCCCTCCTCCCTCCCCCTCCAGCCCGCTGGTTCAGTTCCAGCTGCTGCACTCCAAGTTTCACTTCTGTTCCGTCCCTACGAGAGCAATGCTTCTGTCCACCTACATGAAGTTCATCAACCTGTTCCCTGAGATCAAGCCTCAGATCCAAGAGGTCCTCAGAGCTGACACCCAGATAAGGAACTCTGACGCTGAGCTGCAGCAACGATCAGTGGAGTACCTAAAGCTGTCCTCTGTGGCGTCAACTGATGTGCTGGTGTGTGTGTGTGCAGTGGGTACCATTTAGGGAGGGAGGGGAGGGGGTACAGCAACGAGCAGTGAAGCTATTCCGTCAACTGTTGTGGGAGGGGTACAGTGGTACCATTGGGGGAGGGGTACAGTGGTACCATTGGGGGAGGGGTACAGTGGTACCATTGGGGGAGGGGTACAGTGGTACCATTGGGGGAGGGGTACAGTGGTACCATTGGGGGAGGGGTACAGTGGTACCATTGGGGGAGGGGTACAGTGGTACCATTGGGGGAGGGGTACAGTGGTACCATTGGGGGAGGGGTACAGTGGTACCATTGGGGGAGGGGTACAGTGGTACCATTGGGGGAGGGGTACAGTGGCACCATTGGGGGAGGGGTACAGTGGTACCATTGGGGGAGGGGTACAGTGGTACCATTGTGGGAGGGATACAGTGGTACCATTGGGGGAGGGGTACAGTGGTACCATTGGGGGAGGGGTACAGTGGCACCATTGGGGGAGGGGTACAGTGGTACCATTGGGGGAGGGGTACAGTGGTACCATTGGGGGAGGGGTACAGTGGTACCATTGGGGGAGGGGTACAGTGGTACCATTGGGAGAGGGGTACAGTGGTACCATTGGGGGAGGGGTACAGTGGCACCATTGGGGGAGGGGTACAGTGGTACCATTGGGGGAGGGGTACAGTGGTACTATTGGGGGAGGGGTACAGTGGCACCATTGGGGGAGGGGTACAGTGGTACCATTGGGGGAGGGGTACAGTGGTACCATTGGGGGAGGGGTGCAGTGGTATCATTGGGTTGAGGGCGGGGAGGGGTACAGTGGAGTACCTAAATCTATCCTCAACTGATGTGTGCAGTGGGGGGGGGGGGGGGGGGAAGGGGTGTGTGTTTCATCATACATGAGGGGCTCATTCACTCTTGAACATCTACACACTCAGGCACTTGTGTTGGAGGAGATGCCTCCATTTGCTGAGAAGGAATCGTCACTGCTCAGTAAGCTACACAAGTCAGCTCCCTGGACTGCCAAGCTCCACAACACTGGATCAGCAGGGGCTCCAGCGTCATCATCAGCACAGGCACCAGCACCAGCTACACAGAGCCAACCCACTCTGGTGCAAACCACACCTCCTGCACCTGTAGTACAGGTAACGTGTGTGTGGGTGTGTGGGTGTGTGTGCTGGAGGGAGGGAAGGGAGTGCAAACCTGACCAACTAGGGATGTGGTATATCACCTGAGAGGGCGTGGCCTTGACAGGGGTGTGTCCCAACCTCCTATACAAAGCTGTTACTTTTGGCACTCCACTGTGAATGTTCCACCTGACCCCTCACTCCCCATTCCTCCTGACCCCTCATTCCACCTCACCCTCACCCCTCATTTCTCCTGACCCCTCATTCCACCTGACCTCTCATCCCTCATTCCTCTTCACCTCTCACCCCCATTCCTCCTCACCCCTCATTACTCCTGACCCTCATTACTCCTGACCCCTCATTCCTCCTGACCCTCAACCCCCATTACTCCTGACCCCTCATTCCTCCTGACCCCTCATCCCCCATTACTCCTGACCCCTCATTCCTCCTGACCCCTCAACCCCCATTACTCCTGACCCCTCATTCCTCCTGACCCCTCATCCCCCATTACTCCTGACCCCTCATTCCTCCTGACCCCTCAACCCCCATTACTCCTGACCCCTCATTCCTCCTGACCCCTCAACCCCCATTACTCCTGAGCCTCATTCCTCTGACCCCTCATTCCACCTGATCCCTCACCCCGCATTACTCCTAACCCCTCACCCCCCATTCCTCCTGACCCCCATTGTGGGTGTGGTCACAGCCCTTACCAGCGTGCATAACTAGGGGAGTACCATGTCGCTGGCTAGTTAGGTCTTACACTATTGCCACGCCTGACTGATGTACCTGCTTGTCCATTGGCTCCAGGAATCCTTGATCTCCATGTTGGACCCTGTGGCTGCCCCTAAGTCTGTACCACCAGTAGCAGCTGCTGTTTCTGCCACTGATCTGCTGGTGGATGTGTTTGGGGACCTCCCCCCACTCCAGCTAAACCTTCCACCATCAGCAGACACATTTGGTGCCCCATCTGAGCTGACCCCAGGAGCTGAGGAGGGGTATGAAAGGTAAGTGTGCGTGTACCCTTGTCTCCATCTCCTCACCTCCTAACTCCACCTCACTAACCTCCACCTCCCCACCTCCTAACTCCACACCCTCCACCTCACCTCCTAACCTCCACCTCCACCTCCTAACCTCCACCTCACCTCCTAACCCACCTCACCTCCTAACCTCCACCTCACCTCCTAACCTCCACCGCACCTCCTAACCCACCTCACCTCCTAACCTCCACCTCACCTCCTAACCCACCTCACCTCCTAACCTCCACCTCACCTCCTAACCTCCACCTCACCTCCTAACCTCCACCTCACCTCCTAACCTCCACCTCACCTCCTAACCCTCCACCTCACCTCCTAACCTCCACCTCACCTCCTAACCTCCACCTCACCTAACCCTCCACCTCACCTCCTAACCCTCCACCTCACCTCCTAACCCACCTCACCTAACCCTCCACCTCACCTCCTAACCTCCACCTCACCTAACCCTCCACCTCACCTCCTAACCTCCACCTCCACCTCCTCACCTCCACCTCTTAACCTCCACCTCCTCACCTAACCCTCCTTATGTCCTTTCACTTTCTATATTACCTCAAGGTTCTGGCTTAAGAACAACGGTATACTGTTTGAAAACGACACCCTTCAAATTGGCATCAAGTCTGAATACAAGAAGAACCTGGGGCGAGTGGGTGTGTTCTACGGCAACAAGACCAAGAACACACTGAGTGGCTTTTCAACCACCATCACCAGCGGAGAGGATATCCTTTCTATTAGTCCAGGGACTGGGGAGGAGGGGCACGTGGGTGTGGAATGGGTGGTGCTTGTGATAGGGGACGTACATGGATATGAAAGGGGTGGAGCTAGAGGCCCCGTGATGTAAGGGGTGGAGCTAGAGGCCCCGTGATGTAAGGGATGGAGCTAGAGGCCCCGTGATGTAAGGGGTGGAGCTAGAGGCCCCGTGATGTAAGGGGTGGAGCTAGAGGCCCCATGATGTAAGGGGTGGAGCTAGAGGCCCCGTGATGTAAGGGATGGAGCTAGAGGCCCCATGATGTAAGGGTTGGAGCCTTGACCAGTGAGTGCACAGCTGACCTTCCAGGAGAAGCCAGTGGCCTCATCTGTGGACTCGGGAGCCCAGGTACAGCAGGTCATCAACGTGGAGTGTGTGGCACCATTCTTTGAGGCTCCTAGGATTACTATTAAGTTCAGGTCAGAGGGGGGGAGTATGGCACACACACACACACACTAAGGCAGGTAAGGGGGGGAGTATGGCACACACACACACACACACACACTAAGGCAGGTAAGGGGGGGAGTATGACACACACACACACACTAAGGCAGGTAAGGGGGGGAGTATGGCACACACACACACACTAAGGCAGGTAAGAGGGGAGTATGGCACACACACACACACTAAGGCAGGTAAGAGGGGGAGTATGGCACACACATACACTAAGGCAGGTCAGAGGGGGAGTATGGCACACACACACACACACACACACTAAGGCAGGTAAGGGGGGAGTATGACACACACACACACACTAAGGCAGGTAAGAGGGGAGTATGGCACACACACACACACACACACATACACACTAAGGCAGGTAAGAGGGGGGAGTATGGCACACACACACACACACTAAGGCATTGCTTTGAATTCTAGTGAAACAAATGTGTTTAAATACCTAAACTAATGTGCTTACCTAAACTATAATTCAATTAATTGTGTTAGATGTTATTTGTTTGCCTACTTGCTGTGGAAGGCAGCCTGCATGTGTGAACTGTAGTGGTTATATTAAGGCTAGGGCTTGTATTAAGGTTAAGATAACCCCCTATGTCCTTCCCTGCAGTGGCAGCCTTGATTGTTGCATGTGTGAACTGTAGTGGTTATATTAAGGCTAGGGCTTGTATTAAGGTTAAGATAACCCCCTATGTCCTTCCCTGCAGTGGCAGCCTTGATTGTTGCATGTGTGAACTGTAGTGGTTATATTAAGGCTAGGGCTTGTATTAAGGTTAAGATAACCCCCTATGTCCTTCCCTGCAGTATTGGCGGGGTCCCGAGGTATCTTCTGCTAAAACTGCCCATCATGTTGAACAAGTTCCTTGAACCCTTGGAAATGAGCGCTGATCAGTTCTTCCAACGGTGGAAGCAGCTAGGAAGGTGTGTGTGTGTGTGTGTGTGTGTGTGTGTGTGTGTGTGTGTGTGTGTGTGTGTGTGTGTGTGTGTGTGTGTGTGTGTGTGTGTTCTGCTCCATAGTACACTTTCTCTTTTGCTTAGCCCTACTCAGGAGAGTCAGAAAATTTTCGATGCACTATTTCCTATTGTAAAGCAAGAAGCAGATACCAAGGTATGGTACCTAACACCTCATAACCATTGGTGGTCCACCTCTTAACCATTAGTGGTCCACCTCTGAACCATTGGTGGTCCACCTCTGAACCCTTGGTGGTATACCTGAATATTTACAATGCATCCTTAGATGGCCTATTGCATCACCATTGTCATGATATCTACCGTTATGTAGCCAACACACACTGCCACCAACACCTCTCCATGTAGCCAACACACACTGCCACCAACACCTCTCCATGTAGCCAACACACACTGCCACCAACACCTCTCCATGTAGCCAACACACACTGCCACCAACACCTCTCCATGTAGCCAACACCATGTGACCAACACGCACATAGCTACAGTACATTCCGAACATTAAACCTCTTACACATGGCTACATTCCAAACACTAAACCTCTTACACATGGCTACATTCCAAACATTAAACCTCCTACACATAGTGTGTCTTCTCTAAGTGTTGACCCCTCCCCCTCCTCCTCCCCATCCAGCTCCAAGGGTTTGGCTTCTCGGTGCTATCGAAGATAGACCCAAATGAAGATAACCATGTCTCATCTGGTGTGCTCAACACCAAGTCACAACCTGTTGGGTGTCTGTTGCGATTGGAACCAAACAAGGGTACAAAGGTGCGTAAGAAAGCGTATGTGGGAGTGTACGTATGTGTGGGGGGATGCATGTGTGGGAGTGTACGTATGTGTGGGGGGTGCATATGTGTGGGGGGTGCATGTGTGTGGGGCATGTGTGAGTGGGAATGCATGTGTGTGGTAGCATGTGGGAGTGGAAGTGCATGTCCTTTGTGTGATATTTTTCTGTTCCTTTCCCTAGAAATATCGTTTAACCCTCCGCACCTCACACGAAGGCACCTCTAAGATGTTCTGCAGTGTTCTGTCCAAGCAGTTCTGACCCTCCACACTTGTTGATATATTGACTTTTTTTTTTTCATTGCTCTATAGTGTTGTATCGTATGTTCTGCTAGGTGTACTGATGTAGCAGGCGAGAGAGAGTACATGTCTTAGGAATAGCTGGGTGTTGTCTATATGTTGTTGTAATAATTATACAATTGGCTCTGTGGAGAAGGTGTGTGTAAAACTAGCTGCGTGTTAGCCAGTGGTCACCAGCCCAGGACGTGTTAGCCAGTGGTCACCAGCCCAGGACGTGTTAGCCGGTGGTCACCAGCCCAGGACGTGTTAGCCAGTGGTCACCAGCCCAGGACGTGTTAGCCGGTGGTCACCAGCCCAGGACGTGTTAGCCGGTGGTCACCAGCCCAGGACGTGTTAGCCGGTGGTCACCAGCCCAGGACGTGTTAGCCGGTGGTCACCAGCCCAGGACGTGTTAGCCCGTGGTCACCAGCCCAGGACGTGTTAGCCGGTGGTCACCAGCCCAGGACGTGTTAGCCGGTGGTCAGCAGCCCAGGACGTGTTAGCCAGTGGTCACCAGCCCAGGACGTGTTAGCCAGTGGTCACCAGCCCAGGACGTGTTAGCCGGTGGTCGCCAGCCCAGGACGTGTTAGCCGGTGGTCACCAGCCCAGGACGTGTTAGCCGGTGGTCGCCAGCCCAGGACGTGTTAGCCGGTGGTCACCAGCCCAGGACGTGTTAGCCTGTGGTCACCAGCCCAGGACGTGTTAGCCGGTGGTCACCAGCCCAGGACGTGTTAGCCGGTGGTCAGCAGCCCAGGACGTGTTAGCCTGTGGTCACCAGCCCAGGACGTGTTAGCCAGTGGTCACCAGCCCAGGACGTGTTAGCCGGTGGTCACCAGCCCAGGACGTGTTAGCCGGTGGTCACCAGCCCAGGACGTGTTAGCCGGTGGTCAGCAGCCCAGGACGTGTTAGCCGGTGGTCAGCAGCCCAGGACGTGTTAGCCGGTGGTCACCAGCCCAGGACGTGTTAGCCAGTGGTCACCAGCCCAGGACGTGTTAGCCCGTGGTCACCAGCCCAGGACGTGTTAGCCGGTGGTCACCAGCCCAGGACGTGTTAGCCGGTGGTCAGCAGCCCAGGACGTGTTAGCCAGTGGTCACCAGCCCAGGACGTGTTAGCCAGTGGTCACCAGCCCAGGACGTGTTAGCCGGTGGTCACCAGCCCAGGACGTGTTAGCCGGTGGTCACCAGCCCAGGACGTGTTAGCCAGTGGTCACCAGCCCAGGACGTGTTAGCCGGTGGTCACCAGCCCAGGACGTGTTAGCCGGTGGTCACCAGCCCAGGACGTGTTAGCCGGTGGTCACCAGCCCAGGACGTGTTAGCCTGTGGTCACCAGCCCAGGACGTGTTAGCCGGTGGTCACCAGCCCAGGACGTGTTAGCCGGTGGTCGCCAGCCCAGGACGTGTTAGCCGGTGGTCACCAGCCCAGGACGTGTTAGCCGGTGGTCACCAGCCCAGGACGTGTTAGCCGGTGGTCACCAGCCCAGGACGTGTTAGCCGGTGGTCACCAGCCCAGGACGTGTTAGCCGGTGATCACCAGCCCAGGACGTGTTAGCCGGTGGTCACCAGCCCAGGACGTGTTAGCCGGTGGTCACCAGCCCAGGACGTGTTAGCCAGTGGTCACCAGCCCAGGACGTGTTAGCCAGTGGTCACCAGCCCAGGACGTGTTAGCCAGTGGTCACCAGCCCAGGACGTGTTAGCCGGTGGTCACCAGCCCAGGACGTGTTAGCCGGTGGTCACCAGCCCAGGACGTGTTAGCCGGTGGTCACCAGCCCAGGACGTGTTAGCCGGTGGTCACCAGCCCAGGACGTGTTAGCCGGTGGTCGCCAGCCCAGGACGTGTTAGCCGGTGGTCACCAGCCCAGGACGTGTTAGCCGGTGGTCGCCAGCCCAGGACGTGTTAGCCGGTGGTCACCAGCCCAGGACGTGTTAGCCGGTGGTCGCCAGCCCAGGACGTGTTAGCCGGTGGTCGCCAGCCCAGGACGTGTTAGCCGGTGGTCACCAGCCCAGGACGTGTTAGCCGGTGGTCACCAGCCCAGGACGTGTTAGCCGGTGGTCACCAGCCCAGGACGTGTTAGCCGGTGGTCACCAGCCCAGGACGTGTTAGCCGGTGGTCACCAGCCCAGGACGTGTTAGCCAGTGGTCACCAGCCCAGGACGTGTTAGCCGGTGGTCACCAGCCCAGGACGTGTTAGCCGGTGGTCACCAGCCCAGGACGTGTTAGCCGGTGGTCGCCAGCCCAGGACGTGTTAGCCAGTGGTCACCAGCCCAGGACGTGTTAGCCGGTGGTCGCCAGCCCAGGACGTGTTAGCCGGTGGTCACCGGCCCAGGACGTGTTAGCCAGTGGTCACCAGCCCAGGACGTGTTAGCCGGTGGTCACCAGCCCAGGACGTGTTAGCCGGTGGTCACCAGCCCAGGACGTGTTAGCCGGTGGTCACCAGCCCAGGACGTGTTAGCCCGTGGTCACCAGCCCAGGACGTGTTAGCCGGTGGTCACCAGCCCAGGACGTGTTAGCCGGTGGTCACCAGCCCAGGACGTGTTAGCCAGTGGTCACCAGCCCAGGACGTGTTAGTGAGCATATACAATGTTTAGCACAACCAGTTCATCTGGTTCATGGTGGCCGCAAACCAGTTAGCTCTGGTGGCCAACTGGTGCACACAATATAGGGCCATCTGCCCTCTAAAATCATTGACACATCTCAGTAGACCAGCGTGAAAGATATGTAATAGTGAATAAGGCGTGTATATGAGGATCACTTGATGTGTACATGCATGAGGATCACTTGATGATGAGGTATACATGCATGAGGATCACCTGATGATGAGGTGTACATGCATGAGGATCACCTGATGATGATGTACATGCATGAGATCACCTGATGATGAGGTGTATATACATGAGAATCACCTGATGACAAGGTGTACATCTGGTAATAAAATGCAATAAAAAGAGGGGTGCATGGGGAGGAGGAATAGGGGTGGGAAACTGGAGGTCACACACAAGACAGTACACACAGAGGGTTGCTAAGTAGCAAGCTGTTCAATATATAATGCATTTCTATCAATAAGTTGTACCCTATTCCCACATGGGTCAGTCACCATCCAACACTCCTGTTCCCTCTCAGCGGAGTAGCCATTCTTTCCCAGCTGCCACATCACCATGGCAACATCGTCAACATACACATGCAGCACAGGGTGCTTCATGGTGAAGGTGTGGATGAGGGGAGAGGAGCTGTCCAGCAGGCACAGCTCCACCGTGCACACAGGTCTCGTCACCAGAGGGAAAATGGCATGTGACGGAGACACAAACGGCTCGCATGTGGCCAAGACCATCTGGTAGAAGGCCACCATCTCCCTCAGCCTGCTGCCACACAGCAGTGTGAGCCTGAGGCTGTCCTCCATTGCACTGCCTGCTTGCCCCGTCGCCAAGGAGAAGAGCGGGAGCACGCCTCTGTACTTGGTGAGCGTGTGCAGCTGGTCGTAGAGGACCACAGGGGTCTGTGACCCCAGGGAGCCACTCAGGTTGACCGTGGACCACTGCGGCTGACCAAGGATGGTCTGCACCTTCATGGCTGTGCTGTTGTGACTGTGGCTGGTGACAAAAGTGATGATGAGGGAGGGATAGGCATCAAGAGGCGGGTCATCTTCGGCTGGCGAAGGCTTCTGTCCGTTAGCAGAAAAGAACAAGAAATGATGCGACACGCCAACGCAGTCCAGGAGTGGTTTGAGGAAGGATTTGAGGTCATGAGCCACGGTAGATGAGAAGGTGAACTCCAGGGATGCCTTCAACGATGCATTTATGAGCCGAACAGCTGTGTGTGTGTGTGTGTGTGTGTGTGTGTACGTGTGTGTGTGTGTGTGTGTGTGTGTGTGGTGAGTTTGAATGTGAGGAGCAGATGTCAGGTGACATGTCAGCTGACATGACTAGCTGTACTTGACAATGGACCTCATTCAGATGGCACACACTTACGTTCTAAGGTCACGACCCTGAAACCTTTGACATTACTGAGGCGGCCATTTTTAAGGTTGGAAGCCATCTGAAGGTATCCTTCGTCCGATGCAAACTGATACAAGATCTTGAGGTCTGGCTGGTTCCAAGACACTGGAACCGCCTCTGTTCCCTTCACAAACTTGTTGGACAGCGGTATGACCCTCTCCTGAAAGAAGGGAACCTCCGCACTCAACAGGGCGTAGGAACACGTGTGGTGGTCCCCAGACCTCTGCTTCCCATTAAGAGGTTGTCCCCATCCTGAGAGCATCTAATGGTAGGGAGCACACACACACACACATGCACACACACACGCACACACATGCACACACACACGCACACACGCACACACACACACACACACACACACACACACACACACACACACACACACACACACACACACAGAATAAACAACAGTCCATAATGCCCCGAGTACAAGTGTGCTAAACGACCTAAACACCGGGCATTGTCCCCATGAATTACTTACCAGTCTGCGGGGCGTAGAATCAGACGCTATGACAGCCTCCGGACCGTCCTGAAGCTTTGAGCGCTTCGCCTGCAGAGGTACCCCCGTGCTATCCGTATCGTCAAACCTCTGCATGGGAATCAGCAGTGGCTCGCCTTTTCAGAGAAATACAATGAGCGCCGAAATTAATCCGCGCGAGAATGTACCACATAGCTGTTCACCTTCTCCGTCCGCTTCTACTGCTATGACTTCATCCCATGACTCCTCCAGCTCTATGTCTTCCGTGCCCACCTCTTCGGGACTACGAACTTCGGACGCGCGCCTGTTCCTGACCCTCACACACTCCAACCCGCCTTCTTCCCACATCACGCACCGGCAATAAAATAACTATTAATTATGCAAACTCCACCCCCCCATGGGCACGACCTTTGCTCTCGTGAGAAGTATCAGTATACGGCTTAAGTTTACTGTTTCCGTTTCTTTATTACCCAGTCACTCAGTGAGAGATGGATTCGGTCGCTGACAAGTTGCTGTGGGGTGTGAAGAATGGCGACCTAGATACTGTCAAGCAGTGTATTGAAAAGGTAAATTGGTTTGTAAGCTTATGTGAGGGGTGTGCGAGTCCAATACAAATTATGCGATTATGTCAGGTGTAATGGATGCGTAGAAGTACTTCCTAAATCCTGTGCCGATCGTGCGGACACAGCGTTGGAAACCCTGCCATCGCGTTTCCAAAACAGTACTGCGTGCATTGCTGTGTCGTGACTTCTTCCGTATTTTCTATTGCGGTTGACGCATCACTTTCTGTAACTGCACGCATACCAGGTGTATTTAAAGGGCTTCTGTTGATGCCCTTGTTTCTCTTCCTCCTCCCACCTCCTAGACTAGTTTTAATGTTAATGCCGAGTTGATGAACGGACGGAATGCTATACATTACGCGGCAGATTACGGACAGTCAGAAGTGTTGCGATACTTGCTCAGCAAAGGGGCGAATGTGAATGTATGAGGAACAGCTGCTTTCATCATTCCCACTTCCGGACCATTCTGAATACAAATTGTCTCTTTCACTTTCCCTCCTCCCCTCTCCTCTGTTCCCTCTTCCCCTCACCTGTCCTCCCTCCTCCCCTCTCCTCTGTCTTCCCTCCTCCCCTCTCCTCTATCTTCCCTCCTCCCCACTCCTCTGGTAGGGTCCAGACAAACATGGCATTACAGCATTGTTGGCAGCCATTTGGGAGGGACATGTGGAGTGTGTAAAAGTCCTTGTGTCCAAGGTAACAGTGGGGGCAGTGGGCTCTGATTAGAGCACACCACTGTAGGCATTTTAACATTTAGACATGTTAGGAGTAATAGTGTTATGTGGGAGGAGTGATGGTGTTAGGTGGGAGGAGTGATGGTGTTAGGTGGGAAGGTGAGGGGTTAGGTGGGGGGAGTGTGGGGCTAGGTGGGGGTGTGGGGTGGTAGTCCAACACTTTGCATACTCGTTGCATGCTGCTGTGTGTGCAGGGGGCATCAAAGAATGGGAAGGCACCAGATGGGAAGACCTACCTTGAGTGTGCAGAGTCTGAGGAGATCAAAGCATTGCTGAAGTGAGCGTGTCGACCACAGGTAAGCCACGCCCATCTCTTATGTAGCCACGCCCATCTTCTATGTGACCACCACTCTACAAAGCTAAAACGTGTACATGTAACCAAAACACAATAAATTGATGTCATAGTTACTAGGAGAGGTACCACCCACTTGTGTGTTTAAAGGTGTGGCTTACTCACAATGAGCGACACCTGGTTGCCTAGTGACCAGTGGGTTGATATAGTGAAGCTGATGGGTGACTGATGTTGGCTGATGTGATGAAGGGTTTGGCACTTGGCCCAGACATTACAAAAAGTTGTGTGTGACGTCGGAGTTATTCTGTTGGTGTGTTATGACTTTCACATTTCTCCCTCCCTTATTCTCTCAGACCAGATCAACTAGCTGCTTGTTCCAGACTAATGAATATAGTCCATGTCATATGTACTTAGTATGTGTGTATGCTTTTTCATGATCATTTGTAATATGGTGTAATGGTGATGTGTGCACCTCTATGATGTAATGGTGATGTGTGCACCTCTGTGATGTAATGGTGATTTGTGCACCTCTGTGATGTAATGGTGATGTGTGCACCTCTGTGATGTAATGGTGATGTGTGCACCTCTATGATGTAATGGTGATGTGTGCACCTCTATGATGTAATGGTGATGTGTGCACCTCTATGATGTAATGGTGATGTGTGCACCTAATAACCACGAAGGCAGAGCTGTTAATTGGAGTAGCTTTTTTAGTTACATGTATTGCGACTGGGTGCCCAGGCCACACTGGCTAGCTTTAAGGTTTTGAACATTTTGGAATTCCATCATAAATATGTTTTTTCTTTTAGAATACAAGTTACAATTCTGAATTTACACGTTACAGGAGAATGCATGGATACACGAACATGTACATTACTATCATTATTATTCATAACAACTTATAAACATCAGTATTTATAATTCCTACGTACACAGTCAGGATGGATGAAGTTCTCTTGCTAGGAGTGCCCTAGCAAGAGAACTTAACCAAATGAAGGTTAAGCCTGCCGTATATGTCCACCACCACTAACGCCTTTGGCCTGGACTGGCTGATGGCAAGGTGGGATGCAAGCCTGGAGAATGTTCCTTGAGCAACCTCACCCCAGTTGCCATATGTTTCTACTGCTAATACAAGCCCACCCTAGCACTTGACATTTGGGGCTATTGGTCTGCATCTTTTGGCTGCTACAAGTGCTGCCGCACCAACCACTTGGCATGACTCCCCCAAGATAACAGGAGTGAGTGGAAAGGCCATTGCCGCAGGTCTACCTCTGTCCCAGCCTGTGACAAGCAAATCAGCAGGACGTTGGTGATTGCGATCTCCTGTGAGACCATGACCCTTCTCTACTAGGTGGGCTTGACGGAAGAAGTCTGCAAGCACGTCACGTCACGTCGCGCAGTCGGTTATGACATACGACAACATCTCCGTGTCGACATGTTACTGCATGATGACCTAGTGGGTCAAGGGTAGCATGATGACCTAGTGGGTCAAGGGTAGCATGATGACCTAGTGGGTCAAGGGTAGCATGATGACCTAGTGGGTCAAGGGTAGCATGATGATCTAGTGGGTCAAGGGTAGCATGATGACCTAGTGGGTCAAGGGTAGCATGATGACCTAGTGGGTCAAGGGTAGCATGGGGACCTAGTGGGTCAAGGGTAGCATGGGGACAATATGGGCACATAGAACGGCCAGAAGTATCCAATCCCAGCCACTATTTAAATGATCGTCTGGCACTCATTAGGCTCCAAGTGAAGGCCTAGACCGGGAGAAGGGACCACAGATTGCCAGGAGCCCTGCATGGGGAGCAGAGGTGGATAACAAGCAAGCCTTGTTGGGTACAGAGGACATCTATTCGCCGTGACAATTCTCTCTGTGGAATGGAGGGGAAAGCTAAGCCTGATTCAACTGTGACTGCTTCAGGGCTGTGAAACTCCAGAGTTGAACAATGCAGTAACCTGATAAAGAAAGCAAAGGATGAAATTAAAGCAGCTGGTGCATTTATTTATTAATATTATAATCATAATTATCACCAGTCCCTCCCATTCCTTCTCCAGAGAGTGTCCATTGCACTACAGCACAGCAATGTTGCCTCTGTATTGGGCACCACAAGTAGCATGTAATTTATATAGTGTGTATCCAGTACCGTAATAATAATTGATACAATGGTGTATTCATTACAATTAGATTTTTTTTTAACACCGGGTTTACGTAAGACGCGGGGAAATCTTGATTATTTTGGGGATATTCAAAAACTGAAAAATTCCCTCTGAATGGAGTTGTTGCTTCATAATGCAGCATCTGCTATTATAAGCATTTTGATAGTCAATGCGTATTTACGACAGCCTTGGGGACAATTGCCTTGGTCAAAAAAGGCCCGCAATGTCGGACAACCTAGCTAACGGGCCGCGGCAGGTGCACTTTTTTTCTAAGCAATCCCAGATCAGTCTTACAAGTTCATGATATACTATTGGTGGTATTTGTAAAGAAAATGCATTTGAAACTGTTTCTGTACCTCTGCCTTTTTGTTTGGCTGATTTTGTAAAGAATCGATGTATGTTAAACCGCTAATTAGACTACGCCCACACGCGGATGTACTTCATATTGCATGCTGTTTGATGTACATGTACAGAAAATAAGCTCCTACATGTATATCAGAGTGTATCAAGCCAATGGTTTGATAATGTGTTGGCAGGAGTGAGAGTTCTGCAAAAATTGATAGGGCATGTAATAGCAATGGTTGTTAGAACTGTGGCCCCCCCCCCCCCCCCAACCCAACTTTCATATCAAGCTGTAGCATTCCAATGAAGAGGAGGCAAGGGGTTGTTGTTTCTCTTCCCTGTCCCCCATCCCCCTTCCCCACTATTCCCTGTGGACTTTTATTTCAATTGCCCCCAGCTGTGGGAACAGTAGCAGGGACATCTCTGGGAACAGTTGCAGGGACAGCTGTGGGAACAGTAGCAGGGACATGCAGCTGTAGGAACAGTATAACAGGGACAGCTGTGGGAACAGTAGCAGGGACAGCTGTGCGAACATTAGCAGGGACAGCTGTAGGAACAGTACCAGGGACAGCTGTGGGAACAGTACCTGGGACAGCTGTGGGAACAGTAGCAGGGACAGCTGTGGGAACAGTACCAGGGACAGCTGTGGGAACCATAGCAGGGACAGCTCTGGGAACAGTACCAGGGACAGCTGTGGGAACAGTAGCAGGGACAGCTGTGGGAACAGTAGCAGGGACAGCTGTAGGAACCATAGCAGGGACAGCTCTGGGAACAGTACCAGGGACAGCTGTGGGAACAGTACCAGGGACAGCTGTAGGAACCATAGCAGGGACAGCTCTGGGAACAGTACCAGGGACAGCTGTGGGAACAGTACCAGGGACAGCTGTGGGAACAGTAGCAGGGACAGCTGTGGGAACAGTACCAGGGACAGCTGTAGGAACAGTAGCAGGGACAGCTGTGCAAACAGTAGCAGGGACAGCAGGAGAAAGGACAGCGGTATCTGCAGCGGCAGGGCAGCAGGGTGGACAGTACTAATGCTCCAAGGAACAACAGACTCAGCAACTATGCCTATGCTCATATAGCTGGAGTGCTACGACGACGGGTTTTATTAGCCAATGCGGTTTCAACTGTTTGCGAGGACGTCCGCGAGTGTGTTGTCTACAATTACAGACACACCTGAATTACACGTTTTACATGCTCCGCTTCTGTTTTCCTTTTTCGGCTATGCATCCCGGTGCCATCCGCGAAACAATTTCGAGGCAGCTGTTAATAATAAGGTAATTGTATTCATCATTATTATTACTTCTCTTCGTGAGTAAAACACACTGCTCCTGCTCCTCGAAAGGCAGTTGCGTTGTCACATATAGCTATTGTGTAGCCTTTCCTTATGCCAGAGATGCTAATGGCACACTTTATAAGCCAAGAAATTATATAGAAAAAAAGTGCACCTTGAAATCGAGGGCCATAGCGAAAACGCTAATGAGGTTGGTTTGAGACGTCAGTGTACTAGTACGACAACGGTATGAAATTTTCGGCCCAAACTCTACAGTATGGTTGCATATAAGACGGCATGGGGAGAGGACACAGAGAGGAGCTGAGGTATGGGGTACGGGGAGAGGACACAGAGAGGAGCCGAGGTATGGGGAGAGGACACTGAGAGGAGCTGAGGTATGGGGAGAGGACACAGAGAGGAGCTGAGGGAGAGGACACTGAGAGGAGCCGAGGTATGGGGAGAGGACACAGAGAGGAGCTGAGGTATGGGGAGAGGACACAGATAGGAGCCGAGGTATGGGGAGAGGACACAGAGAGGAGCCGAGGTATGGGGAGAGGACACAGAGAGGAGCTGAGGTATGGGGAGAGGACACAGAGAGCAGCTGAGGTATGGGGAGAGGACACAGAGATGAGCCGAGGTATGGGGAGAGGACACTGAGAGGAGCCGAGGCATGGGGAGAGGACACTGAGAGGAGCCGAGGTATGGGGAGAGGACACTGAGAGGAGCCGAGGTATGGGGAGATGACACAGAGAGGAGCTGAGGTATGGGGAGAGGACACTGAGAGGAGCCAAGGCATGGGGAGAGGACACAGATAGGAGCCGAGGTATGGGGAGAGGACACAGAGAGGAGCCGAGGTATGGGGAGAGGACACAAAGAGGAGCCGAGGTATGGGGAGAGGACACTGAGAGGAGCTGAGGTATGGGGAGAGGACACAGAGAGGATTCGAGGTATGGGGAGAGGACACAGAGAGGAGCTAAGGTATGGGGAGAGGACACAGAGAGGAGCCGAGGCATGGGGAGAGGACACAGAGAGGAGCTAAGGCATGGGGAGAGGACACAGAGAGGAGCCGAGGTATGGGGAGAGGACACAGAGAGGAGCCGATCACAGTTAGCCGGTGATGAAGAATGGTCAAGGAGAATCTTGACCTGATGGTCTGAAATCTTAGATGACAAGTACCTCTGGCGAGGAAGAGCATCATTAATCTACTGTAAACAAATAATAGCTTCGATGTCAGCAATGAAGCCATTAAAGTTGTCGATGGATAGCTCCAAGTGGTGGTTTTCTCCAATGGCAATACCAGAATGGCCAATGGAAGCGATGAAACAAGCACTTGAGTGGTGAAGGAGACTGCTAGGGCTCAACAAAGCCTGCTGCCTAGCAACATCAGAGTCATCAATGCTTGTGCATTCTGTAAAACAGCGTCGGATGTCCAAGTCGAAGATGCCAAGGAGGGAGGTGTTAATCTGGCCAGGTGTACCATTTTACAGAAGCTGCCACAGAAGCGAAGCAACAGATATGAACCTTTGGGTCTTTGGAACCTGCTGCAGTATAGAAAGCAGAGCACATGCCTTGGTACACTGATGCCTTGGCACACTGATGTCTTGAAACACTGATGTCTTGGTACACTGATGTCTTGGCACACTGATGTCTTGGTACACTGATGTCTTGGTACACTGATGTCTTGGTACACTGATGTCTTGGTACACTGATGTCTTGGTACACTGATGCCTTGGTACGCTGATTCCTAGGAATCATTACTGAAGGGGGAGACCATTGAACCATTACTGAAGGGGGAGACCATTGAACCATTACTGAAGGGGAAGACCATTGAACCATTACTGAAGGGGGAGACCACTGAACCATTACTGAAGGGGGAGACCACTGAACCATTACTGAAGGGGGAGAACACTGAACCATTAGTGAAGGGGGAGACCACTGAACCATTACTGAAGGGGGAGACCACTGAACCATTACTGAAGGGGGAGACCACTGAACCATTACTGAAGGGGGAGACCACTGAACCATTACTGAAGGGGGAGACCACTGAACCATTACTGAAGGGGGAGACCACTGAACCATTACTGAAGGGGGAGAACACTGAACCATTACTGAAGGGGGAGACCACTGAACCATTACTGAAGGGAGAGACCACTGAACCATTACTGAAGGGGGAGACCACTGAACCATTACTGGAGGGAGAGACCACTGAACCATTACTGAAGGGGGAGACCACTGAACCATTACTGAAGGGGAAGACCACTGAACCATTACTGGAGGGAAGACCACTGAACCATTACTGAAGGGGAAGACCACTGAACCATTACTGGAGGGAAGACCACTGAACCATTACTGAAGGGGGAGACCACTGAACCATTACTGAAGGGGGAGACCACTGAACCATTACTGAAGGGGGAGACCACTGAACCATTACTACCACTGAACCATTACTGAAGGGGGAGACCACTGAACCATTACTGAAGGGGGAGACCACTGAACCATTACTGAAGGGGAAGACCACTGAACCATTACTGAAGGGGGAGACCACTGAACCATTACTGAAGGGAGAGACCACTGAATCATTACTGAAGGGGGAGACCACTGAACCATTACTGGAGGGAGAGACCACTGAACCATTACTGAAGGGGGAGACCACTGAACCATTACTGAAGGGGGAGACCACTGAACCATTACTGAAGGGGGAGACTACTGAACCATTACTGAAGGGGGAGACCACTGAACCATTACTGAAGGGAGAGACCACTGAACCATTACTGAAGGGGGAGACCACTGAACCATTACTGAAGGGGGAGACCACTGAACCATTACTGAAGGGGGAGGTCATTGACCCTTATCATGCAGCTGTATGTTCCACACTGCTGAAGACATGAAGTCGTTTGCTTTGAAGGAATTGACTCCAAGCTGTTAGTATACTTTTCCGCCAAAGATAAATACACTGCTGCAGGTGTGCGCATTATTTAACTCGTATCTAACACTGTGCACATGTGCAATTCTATTTTAACACTACGCATTACGTAATGATTGCGTATGCAGGTGTGCGCATGCGCAATATTGTAGACGTACTTCTGCTCTTAATAATAGGTGTGAACTGCTCTAGTGGTGGTAATGTGCTGGATATAGCCATAGATGATATAGCTATCGTCATGGAAGAATGTTGTTGCTCAGTACGGTGGCAATGAGTATGCAATAACTTAACAAGAAACCCTTTTGGGCTTGGTACTAGTAAGTTGATTAATGCTTGCGTCTCTGCCAGGCACCATGTGGCGAGGGTTCGACCATTCTATTATAGGCATACTCACATACGTGCCTGGGGGACAATCCACACAGCCCCACTTTACACCGCGGTCAGGAAGACCACACCTTCCACGTGCGGCCATATGCGATTGAGGAGGCGGGGCTCAATAACGATAAGTGGGCGTTGCCTAATATCGATGTTAAAGAATGGCCACTATGAAGGCCCTGGTAAGTAGCGCGGGAAAAAAAAGGCGTATGGTTTACCGCCTGCGTTCGCAGTTGTTAATATTTGCGAGCCTGGAGGCGGTGCTTGCGCTGGAAACGGCTGCGCTGGTAGACGACCCCTGTACGTATCACGTGTGCCAGGTGGGCGAGGTGTGCAAACCGGTGTACAACCACCTGCTGCAAGTGCCCGTGGCCGCTTGCCATGAGGTGGGCACACATCACCATTCGACCGGTAAGTGCAAAACCTTTTTAAAAATAAATAAATATATAATTAGCGTCAACGGTTAATTGATGAGTGGGCGTAGCTCACATAAGCGATAGCTTTCTCCTCGCCTCTCCCTCCTCCCAACTTCACCTCTCCCTCCCAACCTCATCTAAACTCACCTCTCCCTCCCTCCCTCCCCCACCACCCAAACTTCTCTCTGTCTCCCTCCCCTCCAAGGATCCTGCATATCTCACACTGTTGGTGCCAACCTGATGAACTGCAAGACGGAATCTGATTGGAGGAAGATTTGCTTGAACCAGTGTCCCATGGTGGGAGTGCCAGTCCTATCAGACATGACGGTATGACTCCATGACAGCTAGCCAACATTACGGTCACCTCTTTTGTGCATTCCGCCTTCCATCCCTACACTCACATCACACACACATCACACACATCTACACATATCACACACACATCACACACATCTACACACATCACACACACATCACACACATCTACACACATCATACACACATCACACACATCTACACACATCACACACACATCACACTCAACTACACTCACATCACACACAGGTCAACTATGCATGTTTCAGTTACTCAAGGAATGACGTAACGTTCCTTCAAGCAACATGTACCTGCTGCCAACAAGGTCAGGGGTCATGGGGTCAGGGGGTCAGGCTGATAGGATTGTAATGTCCAGACCTTTGTAACCAACTACGTTGTATGAAGGTGCTATACCACCATAGCCATAACCTATATATGTCAATCTGGTTACTCCCTGCTTTCATATAGTGCCCACCACACCAGCACCCATTGCCACAGTTACACAGCAAACCACTGACGGTGCGACCGCAACCAGTGTACAGAACGCTAAGGTAGATACCAAGGGGTTAATCACCCATAAAGGGTTAAGTTCCATTGCCTATGGAGAATGATAGTAACTAACTTAAATTTCATCAGGTTGTAGCTGCCAATGACGACAGCAGAAAAGATCTAGAGGATGCTCTTCAAATAGAGCCAAAAGACATCCTCTACCCCCTGTTGATAGTGGGGCTGGTGGCCGCAGCTGTGAGCACTCTGGGATGTGTAGCTCTTGTGCTGAGGTGAGGGGTTGGTAATAGTATTCATTGAAGGGTCGGTAATAGTATTCATTGAGGGGTTGTTAATGGAATTCATTGCTTGCTAGCACAAATGGCAAAACATATGCTGGGGAGTGTGTACACATGTTGTTGACATGTACCCCCTGAGGGTATGATGGTCATACAAGGGTTACTGAGATATCTAATTGGAGCCAGTAATATTTAGCTTAGAATGGAGGCGTGGCCTGCAGTGTTTTATTCAGTCTATATATTGGAAACATATAATGATACTTTTAACTTCTCACTTTAGATGCATTCAGTGATTATTTTAATTATCGTAGCCTCCTCCCCAGTACATGGCATTCTGATCCACCGCAAGAGATCAGATTAGCAGATACTTGCTCTCATCCACTCTCCTCCCTCCCCCTCCCTCCCTCCCTCCCTCCTACCTTCCACCCCTCACCCTCTCAGGCATCGTAGGAAATACAGCCGGCTGCCATCCAAGACTGTTGCCATGGTGACAAGCTACGAGAACACAGGAGCACTGGTAGTGCCCAGTCCACTGGTCGTGAGGAAGGGAAATAACTACACTAAGCTTGAAGACCAACAGCAGCCAAACTCCGCACCAAGCCCCACCCCTCATCGTGGATACCAGAAACTGGTTGAAAGCTACTGTCCCGATGAATAGTTAACTAACCAAGGCACACAAAGTGCACATATAGGAGGCATAACATTTAGAATGTTTAATAACTTCAGGAATAGATGAGAATAGCAGTGTACTATTATGAAGTGTTACGTAATGTGAAGCAAAGCATGTGCAAGGACATTTAACCCTCCAGCGTCCAGTATGTTTAACCCTCCAGCGTCCAGTATGTTTAACCCTCCAGTATCCAGTATGAACCCTCCAGTATCTAGTACAATGTTTAACCCTCCTGTATCCAGTGTGATATTTAACCCTCCAGTGTCCAGCAGGATGTTTAACCCTCTAGCATGACATTAACTCCAGTGTGACATTTCCTCATGGAACATAGTTACACAACATGGAGGGAGGTAGGGGAGGAGGGTAAGGGAGGTAGGGGAGGGAGGTAAGGGAGGTAGGGGAGGGGGTAAGGGAGGTAGGGGAGGGGGTAAGGGAGGTAGGGGAGGGGGTAAGGGAGGTAGGGGAGGGGGTAAGGGAGGTAGGGGAGGGGGTAAGGGAGGTAGGGGAGGGGGGTAAGGGAGGTAGGGGAGGGGGGTAAGGGAGGTAGGGGAGGGGGGTAAGGGAGGTAGGGGAGGGGTAAGGGAGATAGGGGAGGGGGGTAAGGGAGGTAGGAGAGGGGGGTAAGGGAGGTAGGGGAGGGGGGTAAGGGAGGTAGGGGAGGGGCCACAACATGATGTAGGAAGTTACCTCCCGAGATACCCAGTCCCCAGTCCTTACTTGACGTACAAACACACAATGCCTGCCACACCTTTTCACCGTTGGTAACATGAGTGAATGATGCAACCAATGAAAGGTGATAGAGACATAACACAAGTCATACATAACAACAGCCGTGTGTCAGCTATATGCGGAAGAGATAGGAGGGTTCCCAGACCACTAGGAGGGTTCCCAGACCACTATCTTGCATGTGGCCTGCAGTCTATGCGAGGCTTAGGAAGGTCGCCAAACATGCCAGTATCTTGAACACTTAAGGCCAGAGCTCTAATTGATGCCCCCACTTCCTGAGGATCAAACTGGTCACGAACGTTGAGCTAATTGATGTGGTATGATGTGAGGGTGTGGGTAATGTGTGAGGGTGAGATGTGTGATGTGAGGGTGTGGGTAATGTGTGAGGGTGAGATGTGTGATGTGAGGGTGTGGGTAATGTGTGAGGGTGAGATGTGTGATGTGAGGGTGTGGGTAATGTGTGAGGGTGAGATGTGTGATGTGAGGGTGTGGGTAATGTGTGAGGGTGAGATGTGTGATGTGAGGGTGTGGGTAATGTGTGAGGGTGAGATGTGTGTGAGGTAATGTGTAAAGTGTGAACATGTACACATGTGTGGTCTATTTACATACATAGTAAATTAAGTTTATTAAGTCATATTTAGGTGGGTGTGTCATAGGACTGTCTTAAAAATGCCGCTTATAAATTCTCCAAGAATGATGCCAACCGTATTGCAAAAATTGCTCAGATTTGAGGAGTTAATGTCCATTGTGGGTCAGTAAGAGCTAGCGTTTAAGTGTACGTGTGACCTTGGGGTCCGACTATTTTCAGTTGTCTTTTTCGGGCCAATTTGGAAAACGGTACCTCGACGTTCCCTAACCTTAACCCCTTGATGTTCCCTAACCTTAACCCCTTGATGTTCCTTAACCTTAACCCCTTGACGTTCCCTAACCTTAACCCCTTGATGTTCCCTAACCTTAACCCCTTGATGTTCCTTAACCTTAACCCCTTGATGTTCCTTAACCTTAACCCCTTGACGTTCCCTAACCTTAACCCCTTGATGATCCCTAACCTTAACCCCTTGACGTTCCCTAACCTTAACCCCTTGATGTTCCTTAACCTTAACCCCTTGACGTTCCCTAACCTTAACCCCTTGACGTTCCCTAACCTTAACCCCTTGATGTTCCCTAACCTTAACCCCTTGATGTTCCTTAACCTTAACCCCTTGATGTTCCTTAACCTTAACCCCTTGACGTTCCCTAACCTTAACCCCTTGATGATCCCTAACCTTAACCCCTTGACGTTCCCTAACCTTAACCCCTTGATGTTCCTTAACCTTAACCCCTTGACGTTCCCTAACCTTAACCCCTTGACGTTCCCTAACCTTAACCCCTTGATGTTCCTTAACCTTAACCCCTTGACGTTCCCTAACCTTAACCCCTTGATGATCCCTAACCTTAACCCCTTGACGTTCCCTAACCTTAACCCCTTGATGTTCCTTAACCTTAACCCCTTGACGTTCCCTAACCTTAACCCCTTGATGTTCCCTAACCTTAACCCCTCGACGTTCCCTAACCTTAACCCCTTGATGTTCCCTAACCTTAACCCCTTGATGTTCCCTAACCTTAACCCCTTGATGTTCCCTAACCTTAACCCCTTGATGTTCCCTAACCTTAACCCCTTGATGTTCCCTAACCTTAACCCCTTGACGTTCCCTAACCTTAACCCCTTGATGTTCCTTAACCTTAACCCCTTGACGTTCCCTAACCTTAACCCCTTGATGTTCCCTAACCTTAACCCCTTGACGTTCCCTAACCTTAACCCCTTGATGTTCCCTAACCTTAACCCCTTGATGTTCCCTAACCTTAACCCCTTGATGTTCCCTAACCTTAACCCCTCGACGTTCCCTAACCTTAACCCCTTGATGTTCCTTAACCTTAACCCCTTGATGTTCCCTAACCTTAACCCCTCGACGTTCCCTAACCTTAACCCCTTGACGTTCCCTAACCTTAACCCCTTGATGTTCCCTAACCTTAACCCCTTGACGTTCCCTAACCTTAACCCCTTGATGTTCCCTAACCTTAACCCCTTGACGTTCCCTAACCTTAACCCCTCGACGTTTCCTAACCTTAACCCCTCGACGTTCCCTAACTTTAACCCCTCGACGTTCGCTAACCGAATCTTTTCAATAGCCCTAAGGTAAGCTGCCATATTAGAATGGGTTGGCTTTATTGGAACCGGGGGGGGGGTTCAAATAACCGCAGAGAAATAACCACAGTTGATAATACCCTTTACGCACTACGCCCCTAAGCGTTTTCACAAATAACAGTTAGTACAACTTAAGCTTCTTGGCGTCCATGCACTGTATTGTATGAGCTTAGTCGAAAACAACACAACTGCTGTTTCCCGTCCCATTGGGTCCCTTCCTTATCATGTGCCATGGCAATCCGCTGCTGTTACAGTAGCGATTTCTTTCTTTCGCTACATGCGTTTGATGAATGTGCAACTATAACATTACCAGGAAAGCAGGCTTAGCCGTTGGGCTCATGACTGTCCACCAGTATGTCGTAATGTGACTTTAGCCGAATCCGATCGCCAAAGCTTTATAACTTTCAATATTGCTGATTAATAACTATTGAAACGATTCAACTAAGTACCGGTAAACAAGCTTTGTTTTGATGAATTCTGGTGATTCCTAAGAGGCTGTGGAAGAGTTAGGGATTTGAACCTCGTTCTTGTTTGTGCATGTTTGTGAAGTAACCATAACTTAGTGATGCCAGTGTCCCCCTGGCCAGTCAGGGCTTATTTTGTACTTAGCGATGCCAGTGTCCCCCTGGCCAGTCAGGGCTTATTTTTTACTTAGCGATGCCAGTGTCCCCCTGGCCAGTCAGGGCTTATTTTGTACTTACATGTAGCGATGCCAGTGTCCCCCTGGCCAGTCAGGACTTATTTTGTACTTAGCGATGCCAGTGTCCCCCTGGCCAGTCAGGACTTATTTTGTACTTAGCGATGCCAGTGTCCCCCTGGCCAGTTAGGGCTTATTTTGTACTTAGCGATGCCAGTGTCCCCCTGGCCAGTCAGGACTTATTTTGTACTTAGCGATGCCAGTGTCCCCCTGGCCAGTTAGGGCTTATTTTGTACTTAGCGATGCCATTTTGTACTTAGCGATGCCAGTGTCCCCCTGGCCAGTCAGGACTTATTTTGTACTTAGCGATGCCAGTGTCCCCCTGGCCAGTCAGGGCTTATTTTGTACTTAGCGATGCCAGTGTCCCCCTGGCCAGTCTCGGCTTATTTTGTACTTAGCGATGCCAGTGTCCCCCTGGCCAGTCAGGACTTATTTTGTACTTAGCGATGCCAGTGTCCCCCTGGCCAGTCAGGACTTATTTTGTACTTAGCGATGCCAGTGTCCCCCTGGCCAGTCTCGGCTTATTTTGTACTTAGCGATGCCAGTGTTGCCCTGGCCAGTCAGGGCTTATTTTGTACTTAGCGATGCCAGTGTCCCCTGGCCAGTCAGGGCTTATTTTGTACTCTCTTCCGGTCATTTTCAATGGAGGCCAAGAAGCCTCACTTTGGCTTGAAGTATCTCTTCCGTCTAACAACCTGTAACAAAAGTCTACACTTAGAAGATATGCCCCATGAGTTTTGAATGGGAAAATAAGAAAAAGTAAGGCTCTTGCGATCTCTTGCAATGCAGGGCTTATTTGGAGATTTCTTCTCCCTCAAGTGACAGAAAATGACCTGCTAAAGGCAGGAGAGCGCCAATGTTGTATGTTTTGCATGACCTTCAGCTAGCCGGATGTACCTGTATATGTGGACAGCATTGTTGGTTGTCTGTCGGATTGGAAGTACTACTAAAGCTATGACACACACCCCATTCTAATTTGGCACACTTCGCGTAACCCCCCCCCCCCCCCTCGGAGGCAAGAGTGGATATGCAAAATAGAAGGTGTTGAAAAACTTTTAAAACGATGATGGTATGGTGGGCATCCATCAGTAGAGACAAAACTTTCTGGTGTTAAAATGTCCTCCAGACGATGCATTTGACTTACACAGTTATTTTCAAAAACCCGTTCTAATATGGCAGCTTACCTACAGTTGCTAGGGACAGTGTGTGTCTGTTGCTTAGATTAAGATGATCCTAACCAATCGTATATTTTACCGCTTGATATGACAGTTAATAAAAAAATCGATCGGAAGATGCCCGACCTGTTTACTCAGTGCATATCATGTACACTGAATAAACACTTAATAATTACAAGCCTTCTTAAAATACATATTTGATAACCAATTCACATTGGCCCCTCCCACTAGTCATGGCCACACCCTGTTATGGCCCTCCCCCCAGTAACTCACTATGTCATCACGTGTCCCCCTTCTGGAAGACTGCATGTTCACAGGCAGTGAGGAAGCCATGGCTTGGATAGCGGAATCATCTCGGTAGGAGCTGTCTGTTGGAGAGTAGTTGTCATAAAGCTATGATGTCCTCCTCCCCATGCTCCCTCCTCCTCGCCCCTTACCACACCTCCTCCCCATCCCTTACTGCTCCCTCCTCCCATCCCTTACCAATCCTCCTCCCCATTCCTTACTGCTCCCTCCTCCCCATCCCTTACTGCTCCCTCCTCGCCCTTACCAATCCTCCTCCCCATCCCTTACTGCTCCCTCCTCTCCACCCCTTACTGCTCCCTCCTCCCCATCCCTTACCAATCCTCCTCCCCATCCCTTACTGCTCCCTCCTCCCCACTCCCTACCATCAGTACTGGTCTCATCATCGGAGGACTGCAGGAATGCACTGGTCTCAGCCCCAGACCTATTTCCTTCATCGCCATAGCCTTCTAGCATGAAGAAATCAGCCGTATCATCACTGTTGGCTCCACCCATCACCGCATCATCACTGTTGGCTCCACCCGTCACTGTATCATCACTGTTGGCTCCACCCGTCACCGCATCATCACTGTTGGCTCCACCCGTCACCGTATCATCACTGTTGGCTCCACCCATCACCTTATTTGGTGCCTTCGGAGGCATTGTGATGGTGACATCACCCAGAGGTGATGAGTGCTTAGGTGCTGGGGATGGAAGGTGCTCACTGGTTACCTTGGTAACACGCCTTAACAATGCTATTGGGCTAACCCCAACATATCACATTCATACAATGCAATGATGTGTCTAATGTTATGGCTAACTAGCTGGGTGTGGTCTATACATGGGCGTGGCCAGCATACCTTGGACAACGGTTACAAGCTTCTTAGGAGAGGCTCTTTGTGGAATGGTGGAGGTGGTGGAAGTGGTGGAAGTGGTGGAGGATATACTTGCACCTATAGGGTCTTTCTCTGCAGCACGATTGATAGCCCTATGAAATGGGAGGGACTGAAGTAATGATGCAATAGGCAGGACTGGAGGCAATATCAGTGCTGCAGTTAGTATTTTTATTTTGTTCTGACAATGTGTCCTATCAATGTAAAAGTTGGTCAGACATTTTGCAAGGATGGGCGGACATGTATTTTTAATGCACACTAATCCATTTTTCCACCGATGATTTAGTAACCAACCTTTTAGCTGGAGATTCCAAATCATCACCGCTACACTTGTCAGCCTTAGCTAATTAGCACGCATTGAGGCCTACTGTGCGAGCCGTTTAATGTATTGTTTGTTTTCCGTCTATTGTTCTAATTAAGAGATACGTACTTAATAGATTATTACACAATCAAATTAGCTCGAACATGCTGTCGGAAAAGATGACTGAACAAAGTATGAAATATTCGGACAAACGCTTATTATGGTCGGGAAATGTCCGATGTCCGACCGCTATCTGCAGCACTGCAATATATAAACTCCAAACCATCTGAGGGCATCTAATGCATGCACACCTCTCTCCATACTCCATCTAATGCACACCTCCCCATACTCCATCTAATGCACACCTCTCCCCATACTCCATCCAATGCACACCTTTCCATACTCCATCCCATGCACACCTCTCCCCATACTCCATCTAATGCACACCTTTCCCCATACTCCATCTAATGCACACCTCTCCCATACTCCATCTAATGCACACCACTTGTATACTTACGCAAATAGCAACGCTCTGTCTCTGTGAGCTCTTTCCTGAAGCTCCGCAAATGCACTTCTCTGATCATCCTCATATTTCCTTCGATGGTAGAGAACCTTATGCCACGCCCATAACTGCACCCCTTACTACAGACACATAGGTCATACTCACTAACCTCCATCACTACCTCACCCCTCCCACCATCACTACCTCCCTCCTCCCACCATTACTACCTCACTCCTCCCACCATCACTACCTCACTCCTCCCACCATCACTACCTAACTCCTCCGACCATCACTACCTCACTCCTCCCACCATCACTACCTCACCCCTCTCACCATCACTACCTTAACTCCTCTCACCATCACTACCTCACTCCTCCCACCATCACTGCCTAACTCCTCCCACCATCACTACCTCACTCCTCCCACCATCACTACCTCACTCCTCTGACCATCACTACCTCACTTCTCCCACCATCACTACCTCACTCTTCTCACCATCACTACCTCACTCTTCTCACCATCACTACCTCACTCCTCTCACCATCACTACCTCACTCCTCCCACCATCACTACCTAACTCCTCCCACCATCACTACCTCACTCCTCCCACCGTCACTACCTCACTCCTCTGACCATCACTACCTCACTTCTCCCACCATCACTACCTCACTCCTCTCACCATCACTACCTCACTCCTCCCACCATCACTACCTAACTCCTCCCACCATCACTACCTCACTCCTCCCACCATCACTACCTCACCCCTCTCACCATCACTACCTCAACTCCTCTCACCATCACTACCTCACTCCTCCCACCATCACTGCCTAACTCCTCCCACCATCACTACCTCACTCCTCCCACCATCACTACCTCACTCCTCCCACCATCACTACCTCACTTCTCCCACCATCACTACCTCACTCTTCTCACCATCACTACCTCACTCCTCCCACCATCACTACCTCACTCCTCCCACCATCACTACCTAACTCCTCCTACCATCACTACCTCAACTCCTCCCACCATCGCAACCTGACTCCTCCCACCGTCACTACCTCACTCCTCTGACCATCACTACCTCACTTCTCCCACCATCACTACCTCACTCCTCCCACCATCACTACCTCACCCCTCTCACCATCACTACCTCAACTCCTCTCACCATCACTACCTCACTCCTCCCACCATCACTGCCTAACTCCTCCCACCATCACTACCTCACTCCTCCCACCATCACTACCTCACTCCTCCCACCATCACTACCTCACTTCTCCCACCATCACTACCTCACTCTTCTCACCATCACTACCTCACTCCTCTCACCATCACTACCTCACTCCTCCCACCATCACTACCTAACTCCTACCATCACTACCTCAACTCCTCCCACCATTGCAACCTCACTCCTCCCACCGTCACTACCTCACTCCTCTGACCATCACTACCTCACTTCTCCCACCATCACTACCTCACTCCTCTCACCATCACTACCTCACTCCTCCCACCATCACTACCTCACTCCTCCCACCATTGCAACCTCACTCCTCCCACCGTCACTACCTCACTCCTCTGACCATCACTACCTCACTTCTCCCACCATTGCAACCTCACTCCTCCCACCGTCACTACCTCACTCCTCTGACCATCACTACCTCACTTCTCCCACCATCACTACCTCACTCCTCCCACCATCACTACCTCACTCCTCTGACCATCACTACCTCACTCCTCTCACCATCACTACCTCACTCCTCCCACCATCACTGCCTAACTCCTCCCACCATCACTACCTCCCTCCTCCCACCATCACCACCTCCCTCCTCCCACCATCACTACCTCACTCCCTCCTCCCACCATCACTACCTCCCTCCTCCCACCATCACTACCTCCCTCCCTCCTCCCACCATCACTACCTCACTCTCTCTTCCATGGCTGCTTGCTCATGATTAAGGAAGTCTTTCATCAGACCATGAACCTTGCTGAAGGCTTGGTCCTCCTTACCAAAGGTCATGGACGATACTGGAGGGGGGGAGGGGGAGGAGAGGTAGAAATGAGTAGGACATTAAACAGGCGAATACAAGGATATTGTGTGCACACACACACACACAACACACATACACACACACACACACACACACACACACACACACACACACACACACACACACACAAATGTGCACCATTGCCTCAGGGTTATGACTACTATTACACACATGCCTTTTTCCAGGAAGGGACAACAAGGAAATGGTCACATGTCTTCCATAAACCACATGTGAATACACCTACTGCTGTAAACCCACACCACACTGCTGTTGTACACACCTGTTGGTACATACCACACTCCTGTACACACCTGTTCACACCATACTACTGAAATACCCCTGTCCCACTCTTGTGCACTCCTGTATACTCTTGTACACTCCTGTACACTCTTGCATACTCCCACGTACATCTCTTCCTTCTGTATCCATCTATCTCAGCTGCCTCCACATCTCCCCTCAGGACTATCTTGAACACCTGTGAGTACTCCTCTGTACCTCTCAGCTTGGCACCATCAAACTGAAGGGGGTGAGGTGGTAATGAGTTGGTGGTGAAGGTGAAGGGGTGAGGGGTGATAAGGTAGTTGAGGGTGAGGTGATAAGGGTGAGGGTAATGAGGTAGTGAGGGTGGTGATAAAGATGAAGGTGTGAGGTAGTGATGAGGGAAGGGGTGACGAGGGTGAGATGGTGATAAACGTGAGGTGATAAGGGTGAGGGGTAATGAGGTGGTGAAGGGTGGTGATGAAGTTGAAGAGGTGAGGATGAGGTGGTGATAAAGGTGAGGGTGAGGTGATAAAGGTGAGGTGGTAAGGGGTAATGGGGTGGTGAGGGTGAGGAGATAAGGGTGAGGGGGTAATGAGGTGGTGAGAAGGGAGTAACCATTATGAGAAACCATGCATACGAGGGTGACCCCCATGTGAGGGAGGGTCATGTTAGGCAAAGGTGGGTGTGGCTAGAGGAGGTGGGGGCACTTACCACCAGGTTGCTTGTCACAAAGACACGACTAAGTTCCTTCAAGAGATGGACCACATACACATCAGTCTCACAGTTGGTGCATGTGTGAATGACCCAGTCACCCAAGTTCCTCGGCACCACCAAGGCCTTGTGCTCCTGTGTGTGTGTGTGTGTGTGTGTGTGTGTGTGGAGGGTCATCAAACTTATGGCTAACCTTATATGGTCAGCCAAACAGCAGACCAGTCAGCTGAGTTATGACACCATTACCATATAGAACCTGACAATTATGTAAGCATATTGGTGTGGGATATGCACCACCACACGCACACATACACATGCATACACAATATAGCAGATCTCCCAAGATAGTAGCAGTAGTCACGAGCTCTCACAAAAGAACAAAACCTAGTAATCCTCCAAGCTGCATGAGTCTGAATCTCCCAATGCTATGCGTAGTGTACTCAGGTTAACTGGTTTGGTAACAACTGGGGGGCAAGGGTAGGAGTATCCCCACCAGCCTGTGTTACATTTCCCAACCCCCAGCTGTGGAGGCACCAGTGAGTGCAGAAACCAGGTGACCTGAGTAGCAAGCCAGGACACTGGTCCAGGCTTGCCTCCAGCCAGTAAAGTTGGGAAAGCCCTACGGCTAATACAGGTACCTGGTCCAGGCTTGACTAGCCGGGCTTTTTGTAGGGACAAGCCAGCAGGGACAGGGGTCCGCCCTGACTAATTGTAATGGAAAGTGAAGGTCTGGGTGACTATTTCTCCCTAAGGTCTGGGTGACTATTTCCCCCTAAGGTCTGGGTGACTATTTCCCCCTAAGGTCTGGGTGACTATTTCTCCCTAAGGTCTAGGCGACTATTTCTCCCTAAGGTCTGGGTGAGTATTTCTCCCTAAGGTTTGGGTGACTATTTCTCCCTAAGGGTCTGGGTGAGTATTTCTCGACTATTTCTCCCTAAGATCTGGGTGACTATTTCTCCCTAAGGCCCACCCAGGTGACCCTTCCCCCAAACCCTGAAGTCTAACCATCAGTCACCTGCATCAATAAACAAAAGGTGTTCATTATCAGCTTATTGGTCTGCCCTTATCAAAGCTACTCACACACAAACACAAAGGGGTGCCCCTTGGTCCCACGGCCCTTGACCCACGAGACAGAGACCATGGGGCCATTTTGATAAGCGTAGCATTGGCCCGCGTTACAAGTGCTCTGGTATGAGAGAATGAAATAGCCTAGATACAATTCGCGCGCCTAGCACAATCAAACCGCCACACTTCCATACGGCAACTAATTCATTGTGTCGGAGGCAATCTCCCGCCCAGCGAAGCCCCACACAGCCATAGCAAGATACAACCCTCAGACGAATAAACTCACCACTACAATTCCAGCCACATCTAGTTCAATTTCGTATAGCGGCTGGTTCGTTAGAGGGTCCACAGCGCCTTTGGGGAAAATGTGGTTGGAAGAGAGAGACCGCTCCGTCCATAAAGCTCCCTTGTAGTGTATCGACACATTCAGACAGCCGCACGTTAGCACACCCATCGCGCAATTACGAAACGAGCGAGGTGTGTCCTTCTACTTTTATAGGCCTGGGTAGAAGATTGAGGTTATTAACAATTATTGAATTGGAGAACTACGTGCACGTGCACTCGGCGCATCATACACATATATTGTTAAAACGTTTAATGACAGGTTACAGACTCACGCGTTTAGAGTCATCTATTGATAACATAATGATAGGTACTTAGATATTTTTTTCAATTGATACTTTTGCAACAATTCGCATGGTTCTAGAAAGAGCATTCCAACGCTATATTACTTATGATATCATCTTTCTGCATTCGGTCAATACGGCAGCATAAAGTGGTACTTTTGAATGTCGAATGACCGCGCTGAGAAAAACTGACGGTAGAACGCCACACATACCTGCATATAAAGTTCCTTTCTAGAAGGTACTACAACAGATATTGTGCATACAATCACGCCAAATGTGTAGGCTGCTCATAGCAGCCATATAGAAATATACTACAAAAGTACACATATCATACGCATGTTACCAGAAAGCAATCAATGATAAAGGTAATGTGATTATAATGAAAACAATAGCATAACATACAATACACACAGAAAAATGGCATACACAAATGATAAACGGGTCAGGTCCGGAAAAACATATCACCAGTAATATAACCATTTAGCAGCTGTAAAGATATATCAGCATGCATGTCTATACTTAATGGCCTCTGCATTGAACATTTGTGGCTCAGTTACTGAGTAATTCTATACCATGGAAAGATTAAAATCCCAAAGCCTCCATCTGCTACTGGAAACACGAAGACAATGAGGGAAGATGCAAAAATAGGTATAGATAATAGTTTCAGTTTGTTCTGTTTCTTCAATGCTAAGTTCTGGGAGAACCTCAGACCACTCAAAATAGTTATTAAGAACTAAATTCAGCTTTCTGTAACTTGATCTTTTTTGTATATTTTTCAATAACAATTAAATTGATCTCAGTTGGATATATATTCTCCATATCACATCATCTGTTTTCTATCCCTTGTATAACACCAAACACAGCATAAGTAGTGGTGACATATTCAGGTTTTCCAAACAGATTTTAATGCACGGAGTAACTTCAAGGTTCATTATTGTGCTTCTACCATATCACTATTGTATCCATGGTACCTAACAACAATCCTAAAGCTCGCAACTGCAGAAGTCTTAAGGTTAAACACAGAGTAATTGCATTTCTACATGTAGTTTCTAAATAAACTATCAATTTTATCCCTAAGTTAGAGTAGGACACCATGCAGCAAAATGAAACACATTATGAAACCTGTTTCTGTGGAATTGTGCTTTGTTTAATACCTTCTAGGTGCTAGAATTCTTAAACCCTGCAGGATCACATTTACCTGAACTGCTCCCAGCAGAGTGCTCCATAACTGATGCGATGATACTTCTTGTATGTTGAGGTTGTAGGTGTAAAACACTAGCACCTTTGTACAAAGGTTTGGGAAAAGAAAAGTGAGACAAAAATCCTATAGTTAGCACTTCTTTTGGTTCTGTTACATTTACTTAGGATTATTCTTTTCCCAAACCCTTGTTCTCTTCCTTTTTACACCACCATGCTGCACGGTGCGTGCATAAGGACAGCTGTAAGCTACCTCCATTGATGGGTGATGGGTGCGCCAATTTTAATGTTGCCATGGTGACAGCTTTAGAGACAAGAAAGTACTACTGATGTGACAGAATTGGCAACCTGTCCAGTCAGTGCAGGGCAAAGCCCACAGAAAGCAAAGTAGGCCACCTACATCTACCACCAAGTGAGTGCAGACCTTGGAGGGAGATGGACATGATGATCACACAAGAGCTGTTGGAGAGTGACCTCAGTGATGACAGGGAACAAGTTCTCCAAGTTAGAGTAGGGGACAAAGGAAGCCTACCATGCTGTGTGAAAATGGAAGTGCAGGTGTCCCTATGTATGGAATCATGGACAGCGATGCTGACATCACCATCATAGGGACCAGACGTTCAAGATGGTGGCTACTGTGGTTAAACACAAGAGATGTGACTTTGAAGAACTATGACCAGAAACTTTTGAGTTGTTTGGCAGGACTGCCATTACCTGATTATTCACTTGGTCCAGCCAACACCTCAATGTATGCATTCTCTTCACTTATGTATCCTTACTGAGAAGCTCACGTGCGAAATTTTTGGCAACCACGCCCATTCTTGTATTCATTTTTGAGATGGAGGGGGGTGCCCAAACCCCCCTTAGGCCCCCCCCCCCCCCCCCCCCCCTAAATACGCCCCTGATATCCCCCCACCTGCAAACCATCCCTCAAGGATCCTGTTCTGTCCTCCATGTACTTGGATGTATTCATGTATGTGTATCCAACTCCAGGGATGAAGATACATCTACATGATGTGAGCTGTACAAGTGTACTCACAGAAAAATGGCCACCCTTACCTTTTGATGGACCTGGGCTGTGAGGTGGGTGAGTGGGTGAGGGGATTGGTGAGGGGATGGGGTGTTGGGATGGTAAGTATTGGAACAATACGTATATACATGTGTGATGCAATGTAGGTATGGTTGAATGCTGGGGGTGGATGATGGCTATTAGCATATTTCGTTGTCATGGTGTGTGCATAAGGACAGCTGTAAGCTTCCTCCATTGATGGGTGATGGGTGTGCCTATTTATTATGTTGCCATGGTGACATCTGTATTGTAATAGAATATTTACAGCAAATTACAAGCCAGTGGCTAATACTAATGTTCCAACTATGTACACATGTCACTGATCATCACTACTATGTAATCTATGTTTCTACTACTTCAGCAGAGTATCCTTGTACTAAAAGGCTGTAAACTCAACATATGGGCATATGCTTTAATCTTCATTCAGTGGTTCTCTTAGACCACAGGAGACTGACACAGTTGTGGTACCAACAGTACTGTTGGTGAGATCATCCAGCTCTATAGGAACATTTGGGTCATATTGTTTCTTTTCAAATAATCCATTGAACTTCTCCCTGGTTCTGTCATACATCTTGCAAGTCTTGAGGATGGCCACAGTGAGATGGTACAAGACAGTGACCATCAACATCACTACAAACAGACCCACCAAAACACCAACAGTTACCATGGCACTTCGTGTTTGGTCTGAACTCTGGTCTAGAATAATGTAAGACATTGACATAGCCAGTGCAGTGTAGTTGAGGAGGTAAAACATGTCAAGGTTATTGTACAACTGATTGTAGAAGTTGGTACGTCTGTTGCTTTGATGTGTCTTTTGATGTGACCGTCCAAATGGCTTTATGCTTGCCTGTGTTATAGCGAACAAGATCACCATCGTAGCCTGGATAGTGAGAAGCAGAGATGGCCTGTCAGAACTATACACTGGATTTAAACTGTACATGACAACTAGAAGCCAAAGCCTTGCTCCCAGCCACCATCGCCACTCCCCCTTATAGGGAGCATAGTGGGCATCATTCATTGGTTTGATCTGGTTGGCCTTCTTGTGGAGATAGTTGAACAGTCTGTTGTGTTCACTGTACTGTTCAATGATTGGAATGAAAGTGAGGGCAATGGTGTATGGAAGGAGGAACAGGGTTAATGTTGCCATAGCAATCACAAACAAAGCAGTATGCTTCCCATGTAGGTATTCCACATTTCCATCATAGAACCAGACATACATGTCACCACTGGTTAGGTGAACTGTGGAATATGTGAGAATATCAATGACAGTTCTCAACAATTTGGAATATGACAAGTAGATGAGAGTAGATAGAACACCAACTGCTCTTTCTCCAATGATGGTGGAAAGCCTATAAAGAAAGAATCTGGTGGTGGTAGTGGGAGATCTTTGAAGACAGTAGTGGCAGACTAGAATGGTTGCCATGGTGAGGATGAGGAGGTAGGCTGGGAACACAAACTGAAGGCCAGCCTTGTCAGCATCATCCATGCCATTGTAAAAACACATAGGGAGCCCAAGGTCAAGGTTCACCAAGGACACGATCACCTGCAATGGATTTAAAATGGACTGGTTGAAGAATATAGAAGTATTCACTTGGATAATGTTGGCATAGAAGATGAGCCCATAGAGTGTGCCCTGTGTGATGGTGAGGTTGAGGAAGAACAGTGCTGCTACCAGGAAGACACCCAACACTGCAAACATTACAAGTGTGGTCAGCCACATGTCTGAGCACTCCTGGCACTTGGAAGAACCAAAGATCACACTGAGGTTGCCATGGCAATGACCACAAATAATGCCTGTGCGCCCTCCATTGCACAGGTACCCAGGCCTTGCTAGAGGCAGCTTTTTGATGGTACTATTGCAGTAGTCCAAAGGACAGGTTTGAGCCAGAGCTGGAAGAGTGTTATTGTACACACCAATCCAGTTAGTTTTATTTCTGGTCACAGTACCATCTGATGTATCACAGATCACTCCTAATGATTCTAGGAATGGAGAACAGTCACACCTCATGTTGGTAGAAGAGTTGGTAATTAATACAAACCCTGGCTCACATGGTAACAGCTTCACGTTAATAACTGTTGGGGAACCATTAGGATCATTGGAGAGAAGCAATTTGAGTGATGTATTTTCTGGTCCATATATTTGGTACTCTATTTGAGCACATACTGTTCCTATCCACTGAGCCTTCTGTCGAGGTCCAAGCATTATGTTTTGAGAGTGTATACCATCTGTATCAACTTGTGTGTAAACCACACCAGGTGATAGGTTATTTCTTTTATCCATTGATGTAATATTAAGTTTTACAGTCCTACCAGGATATGTGGTAAGGTTTGGACTTGTGCTATTGCACAAATTAGGATCACTGCAGCCACAATAGACCACATTTTCTGGAAAGGAGAGTACTTGGGTATCATTGATGTCTCCTGGTAATGGAGTAATATTGAAATATTTCATCCAGTTCATTTCTTTGTCGAGGTATTCGTTATATTTTGTAAATAAATTATAACAATTATAGATAGGCTTGGCATAAACAGCATGACCACCTTGTAGTGCATGGTTATCAATGAAGGTTATTGAGGAAGCACTGATTGTATAATGGTTACTGATAGTAGAAACTAGCTGCTCAAATGTAAAATAGATGCGTAAAATACAATTCACCAAATTACTGATCTCACTCTGTTTCCCATTACTGTATATAGCACCACCATATTCAGTTGCTATATTGTTGGAAAAGCGCACTATACTATTGATATAGAAGCATAATGGAACATTGTTGGACAGACTTACGGCCCCTCCATTAACCCCTGTGTTATGGTCAAATGTGATGTATCCATGCAATGTCAAGATACCACCTTCTCCTTGAATTGCACCTTGGGGAGAGTTATATGAGAAATGGCTCCCTGTGGTGGTACTGCCAAAGATGTCCATCATCACTCCTTTGAAGTAAATGGCTCCTGCACATGTACTGGAAGAGCAATGGTTATCTTTTACAACCACATCCTGGAGGGTGAGCTGGATTATCCCTGCATCCGAATCATATGCATAGATTGCTGCACCTGCTTCTGCAATGTTGTTAGTAATTGATACATTTCTAAACATAATATATAGAATCCCTTCAATGCAAATGGCTCCTCCTCCTACATATCCTCTGTTCATATGGAATGTGCAGTCAGTTATTGTAACATTGCCATTTGGTCCATACAACCACACAGCACCACCATCATCAGCACTGTTGCTCAGAAATGTGCACCCGGTGATACTAACATCGCCTGTTGATCCATACAACTCCACAGCTCCACCATAATCACTAGCACTGTTGCCCTGAAATGTGCACCCTGTGATACTAACATCGCCTGTTGATCCATCCAACATCACAGCACCACCACCACCACCGGCACTGTTGTTCTGAAATGTGCAGTCTGTGATACTAACATCACCATTTGATTGAACCAATGCCACAGCACCACCATAACTAGCAGCACTGTTGCTCTGAAATGTGCAGTCTGTGATACTAACATCGCCTGTTGATCCATACAACTCCACAGCACCACCAACATCACCAGCACTGTTGCCCTGAAATGTGCACCCTGTGATACTAACATCGCCTGTTGATCCATCCAACATCACAGCACCACCACCACCACCAGCACTGTTGTTCTGAAATGTGCAGTCTGTGATTGTAACACTGCCTGTTGATCCATACAACGTAACAGCACCAAATCGAGTATTTGGCGATACAGCTCCTCTTGTAATGTCCTGAAATATGCAGTTCACGATTAAAGTATTTTCGATCGATTCAAGTTGTATACCACAGTTAATGAACGTGATTCGCTCGATGGCCAACATGTGAACTGAAACGAATGCAAATAAAGCTCTCGTTTTTGATTCGCAACGGACAACTGTCCTTTTGGTTGAGTCGAGAGACCCCGTCATCGTTACGCTGCCTTCGGTTGTAGTATAAATACTATTACACGTCGGTTGTGAAGCTATGCGATGCTCTCCACCTTCCAACACAACAGTCATATTAGACTGGAGTGGTCCGCTGCATAGGTAGTCCTGCAGAGCAGAGCCTGGTGGAATGGTAACGGTGGTATTGACCTCATCCGACCTAACATAGCTCCCGAGGAGGGATAAGGCAATAAACAAGTCGATTATCATCATCGCCATGAATTTAGATCATCCTTCAGTTCTATATAGTTTGGACAAGCCCCCTTTAGGTCACCTTCAGTTCTATATAGATGACTTGTAGATATAGTATTGTAAAGGATTCTAGTACTTAGACATGTAACCAGTTATGATGTAGTTCATTGAACCAGATGTTATATGTATTATCTCTCAGTTTGATTGGATAAACTACAACATCCTCCCACAAAAAAATTCTTGGGCAAGAAGTTTCAAAGATCTTGGCAAGATCTTACAGTTGTCAAGAAATAAATGCCGCGTCTTGGCTTCAATGACAAGATTGCCAAGAACTAATACTGCTTCTTAGAAAGATCCTGCCAATACTTAAAGACACACACACACTACACACATGCACACACACACACTACACACATGCACACACACACCACACACACATACACCCATACACACATACACACAAATACACACACACACTCACATACTCCCAAACTCACACAGTTATGCAGCCCACACTTTATACTGATGAGGCTTACCAGGTAGTTTCCACCACCTCACACCCGGCACAACTTTTGCAGTGGTTTTACCTGACTTCTGAACCCCAGTGGTGGTCGTGGCATTAATTATCTGGGTGGGGGGGGGGAGGGTGTGTGTGTGTGTGTACATCACTTATATGGTCCCCCCCCCACTGTCCGGCAATGTCTGAAATTGTGCTGGTAGGTATTTTGGTGCCCTGTCGCCATTTTGGTGACCCACTTTTTGGGGTCCGCTGGGGGGGAGGGGGGGGGGGGGGGGGGGGGGGGAGGCATTTGCCCCCTGGCCTGACCGCCACTGCTGAACCAGCCCTGTTACCTGAAGCATGATTCTGCTCCATCTGGACAACAACTTGTTTACTTTATTTGAAGCCTACCCAGTGCACCACTCTCCACACTAATGAACAGCTCCAGCACAACCATTCTGCAAGCATCAGTGCTGGCTTTTGCCAACTCTCCCGTTTCCATATACTGTATGAGTGCAGCAAGTTCTGGGTCTCCCTTCTGCTCTACAATGAAAAATGGCCACCCTTACCTTTTGAAGGACCTGGGCTGTGGGGTGGTTGAGTGGGTGAGGAGATGGGTGGGGGGACGGGGTGTTGGGATGGTAAGTATAGGAACACTACGTATATACATGTGTGATGCAATGTAGGTATGGTTGAATGCTGGGGGTGGATGATGAATATTAGCATTTAGGATATTTTGTTGTCATGGATATGGAGGGATATTCATAGTTCACGTGATCAGACATGTGTGCATCAATATGTAAACTGACTTATCAATGGTGTCCATACCTCTGATATCTAGGAAGGCTCACTCAAACAGGTTTGTGATAATACCTCGGCTGTGGTAACCTAGCATCCATGGTGGACATTATAAGCACACTACCCAGTAAAGCAGACTTGTGGATATAGGTGAAGGTCCACAGGGATGTGGACATCATGTGATGTTTGTTCAGTCTTACTAGGTGGGTTAACTGCATCCCAGAGACATGACTCCACACACTTTGCTTTATTGAGTATCCAGATGAATGGTTCCTATCATCACATGGGCCCTATATCATTGCAAGTCCCATTAAAATTAAAATGCAAAGTTACCTCTCCTAGTTAGTGATACAATTATGCAACTTACAAATAATTATATCTTTGTGAAGAAGATTGCTTTCAAATTTGGAGGCAGGGTGATCTCCTGAAAATGAGCATCCACTGAGGTGGTGGGACGAGTGACAGGGTACATGTGGAGAAAGTAAACCATCCACCTAATATAACAACTGTGGTCTTCTGTCATCCCTTCTATCTCCTTCAGTACATCATCATCTGGGACAGGACCTTCAAGGACAGGAGCTTCAAGCTCATTGACATACTTGGTCAAAATCATGTGGAACTACAGAGCAAGGGGATGAAGAGAGAAGGAGAGAGGAGATGGAGAGGGAGGAGAAGAGAGATAGGGGAAGATGGAAGGAAGTGTGGAGGGAGTAAGTGAATGAGAGTGAGAGAAGATGATTTCTATACTATGGGCAATATTGATACAATTGATACAGTTCCTTCCATAAGGACGTGGAGATGGAGGGGAGGGGAGAGGAGAAAGGTGAGGGTAGAGGGTGGAGGGGGGAGAGGAGGGACGAGAGAAAAGTTGTGGAGGGAGCCTATAAAATTGCTCAGCATCCATTAAAGCACCACACCTCCTATGACTACCTTGGGTCGTCATGTCATAGATATTTCCTGATAATATCGATCCACATGACTGACTTCTAGCCTACATTGATAAATGAATGATCAAGGTAGTGTGGTATAATTAAACAGGTTCCAGTTTTCAAGTGAGATGAATTCCTAGGTTCCACCCCACATCTCTGCACACCATCCTCACACCTCTGAAACTGTTGTATTTATACCGCCATATTTTCATGCATCAGGTATTTAATTACACCCAACTTTCATTTTCAGGATCACAAATATTTACAGCAACTTACTACAATAAATGTACTAAACAAATAATAGTGTTACACTTTCATCATCACTACTATGTTTGCATGTTTCTACCACTTCAGCAGACTATCCATGTACTAAAAGGCTGTAAAGGTAACATGGGCATATGCTTTAATCTTCACTCAGTGGTTCTCTTAGACCACAGTAGACTGACACAGTTGTGGTACCAACAGTACTGTTGGTGGGATCATCCAGCTCTATAGGAACCATTGGGTCATATTTTTTCTTTGCAAATAATGCATCGTACTTCTCCCTGGTTCTGTCATACATCTTGCAAGTCTTGAGGATGGCCACAATGAGATGGTACAAGACAGTGACCATCAACATCACTACAAACAGACCCACCAAAACACCAACAATTACCGTGGCACTTTGTGTTTGGTCTGAACTCTGGTCTAGAATGTAGGACATTGACATAGCCAGTGCAGTGTAGTTGAGGAGGTAAAACATGTCAAGGCTATTGTACAACTGATTGTAGAAGTTGGTACGTCTGTTGCTTTGATGTGTCTTTTGATGTGACTGTCCAAAAGGCTTTATACTTGCCTGTGTTATAGTGAACAAGATCACCATAGTAGCCTGGATAGTGAGAAGCAGAGATGGCCTGTCAGAACTGTACACTGGATTCAAACTGTACATGACAACTAGAAGCCAAAGCCTTGCTCCTAGCCACCATTGCCACTACCCCTTATAAGGAGCGTAGTGGGCATCATTCATTGGTTTGATCTGGTTGGCCTTCTTGTGGAGATAGTTGAACAGTCTGTTGTGTTCACTGTACTATTGAATGATTGGAATGAAAGTGAGGGCAATGATGTATGGAAGGAGGAACAGGGTACAAGTTGTCATAGCAACCTCAAACAAAGCAGTATGCTTGCCATGTAGGTATTCCACATTTCCATCATAGAACCAGACATACATGTCACCACTTGGCCGGTGAACTGTGGAAAATGTGAAAATATCAATGACAGTTCTCAACAATTTGGAATATAAGTAGATGAGAGTAGATAGAACACCAACTGTACCATTGCCTCAGGGTTATCACTACTATTACACACATGCCTTTTTCCAGGAAGGGACAACATAGAAATGGTCACATGCCTTCCATAAACCACATGTGAATACACCTACTGCTGTAAACCCACACCACACTGCTGTTGTACACACCTGTTGGTACATACCACACTCCTGTACACACCTGTTCACACCATACTACTGAAATACCCCTGTCCCACTTTTGTGCACTCCTGTATACTCTTGTACACTCCTGTACACTCTTGCATACTCCCACATACATCTCTTCCTTTTGTATCCATCTATCTCAGCTGCCTCCACATCTCCTCTCAGGACTATCTTGAACACCTGTGAGTACTCCTCTGTACCTCTCAGCTTGGCACCATCAGACTGAAGGGGGTGAGGTGGTAATGAGGTGGTGGTGAAGGTGAAGGGGTGAGGGGTGATAAGGTAGTTGAGGGTGAGGTGATAAGGGTGAGGGATGATAAGGTGGTGAGGGTGGTGATAAAGGTGAAGGGGTGAGGTGGTGATGAGGGAAGGGGTGACGAGGGTGAGATGGTGATAAACGTGAGGTGATAAGGGTGAGGGGTAATGAGGTGGTGAAGGGTGGTGATGAAGTTGAAGAGGTGAGGGTGAGGTGGTGATAAAGGTGAGGGTGAGGTGATAAGGTTGAGGGATGATAAGGGTGAGGTGGTGAGGGTGAGGTGATAAGGGTGAGGTGGTAATGAGGTGGTGAGAAGGGAGTAACCATTATGAGAAACCATGCATACGAGGGTGACCCCTATGTGAGGGAGGACCATGTTAGGCAAAGGTGGGTGTGACCAGACCCAGGTGGGTGTGGCTAGAGGAGGTGGGGGCACTTACCACCAGGTTGCTTGTCACAAAGACACGACTAAGTTCCTTCAAGAGATGGACCACATACACATCAGTCTCACAGTTGGTGCATGTGTGAATGACCCAGTCACCCAAGTTCCTCGGGACCACCAAGGCCTTGTGCTCCTGTGTGTGTGTGTGTGTGTGTGTGTGTGTGTGGAGGGTCATCAAACTTATGGCTAACCTTATATGGTCAGCCAAACAGCAGACCAGTCAGCTGAGTTATGACACCATTACCATATAGAACCTGACAATTATGTAAGCATATTGGTGTGGGATATGCACCACCACACGCACACATACATGCGTACACACACACGCACACACACACACACACACATACACACACACACACACAATATAGCAGATCTCCCAAGATAGTAGCAGTAGTCACGAGCTCTCACAAAAGAACAAAACCTAGTAATCCTCCAAGCTGCATGAGTCTGAATCTCCCAATACTATGTGCAACGTACTCAGGTTAACTGGCTTGGTAACAACTGGGGGGCAAGGGCAGAAGTACCCCACCAGCCTGTGTTACATTTCCCAACCCCTAGCTGTGGAGGTACCAGTGAGTGCAAACCAGGTTACCTGAGTAGCAAGCCAGGACGCTGGTCCAGGCTTGACTAGTCGGGTTTTTTGTAGGGACAAGCGAGCAGGGGCAGGGGTCCACCCTGCCTAATGGAAAGTGAAGGTCTAGGTGACAATTTCCCCCTAAGGTCTGGGTGACTATTTCCCCCTAAGGTCTGGGTGACTATTTCTCCCTAAGGTCTGGGTGACTATTTCTCCCTAAGGTCTGGGTGACTATTTCTCCCTAAGGTCTGGGCGACTATTTCTCCCTAAGGTCTGGGTGACTATTTCTCCCTAAGGTCTGGGTGACTATTTCTCCCTAAGGGTCTGGGTGAGTATTTCTCCCTAAGGGTCTGGGTGACTATTTCTCCCTAAGATCTGGGTGACTATTTCTCCCTAAGGCCCACCCAGGTGACCCTTCCCCCAAACCCTGAAGTCTAACCATCAGTCACCTGCATCAATAAATAAAAGGTGTTCATTATCAGCTTATTGGTCTGCCCTTATCAAAGCTACTCACACACAAACACAAAGGGGTGCCCCTTGGTCCCACGGCCCTTGACCCACGAGACAGAGACCATGGGGCCATTTTTATTTGGTGATAAGCGTATCACTGGCCCGCGTTACAAGTGCTCAGGTATGAGAGAATGAAATAGCCTAGATACAATTCGCGCGCCTAGCACAATCAAACCGCCACACTTCCATACGGCAACTAATTCATTGTGTCGGAGGCAATCTCCCGCCCAGCGAAGCCCCACACAGCCATAGCAAGATACAACCCTCAGACGAATAAACTCACCACTACGATTCCAGCCACATCTAGTTCAATTTCGTATAGCGGCTGGTTCGTTAGAGGGTCCACAGCGCCCTTGGTGAAAATGTGGTTGGAAGAGAGAGACCGCTCCGTCCATAAAGCTCCCTTGTAGTGTATCGACACATTCAGACAGCCGCACGTTAGCACACCCATCGCGCAATTACGAAACGAGCGAGGTGCGTCCTTCTACTTTTATAGGCCTGGGTAGGAGATTGAGGTTATTAACAATTATTGTAATGGAGAACTATGTGCACGTGCACTCGGCGCATCATACACATATATTGTTAAAACGTTTAATGACAGGTTGCAGACTCACGCGTTTAGAGTCATCTATTGATAACATAATGATAGGTACTTAGATATTTTTTTCAATTGATACTTCTGCAACAATTCGCATGGTTCTAGAAAGAGCATTCCAACGCTATATTACTTATGATATCATCTTTCTGCATTCGGTCAATACGGCAGCATAAAAGTGGTACTTTTGGATGTATATAGAATCGAATGACCGCGCTGAGAAAAACTGATGGTAGAACGCCCACACATACCTGCATATAGAATTCCTTTCTAGAAGGTAAGTTACAACAGATATTGTGCATACAATCACGCCAAATGTGTAGGATGCTCATAGCAGCCATATAGAAATATACTACAAAAGTACACATATATCATACGCATGTTACCAGAAAGCAATCAATGATAAAGGTAATAATGAAAACAATAGCATAACATACAATACACACAGAAAAATGGCATACACAAATGATAAACGGGTCAGGTCCGGAAAAACATATCACCAGTAATATAACCATTTTTAGCAGCTGTAAAAATATATCAGCATGCATGTCTATACTTAATGGCCTCTGCATTGAACATTTGTGGCTCAGTTACTGAGTAATTCTATACCATGGAAAGATTAAAATCCCAAAGCTTCCATCTGCTACTGGAAACACGAAGACAATGAGGGAAGATGAAAAAATAGGTATAGATAATAGTTTCAGTTCGTTAATGCTAAGTTCTGGGAGAACCTCAGACCACTCAAAATAGTTATTAAGAACTAAATTCAGCTTTCTGTAACTTGAATCTTTTTTGTCTATTTTTCAATAACAATTAAATTGATCTCAGTTGGATATATATTCTCCATATCACATCATCTGTTTTCTATCCCTTGTATAGCACCAAACACAGCATAAGTAGTGGTGACATATTCAGGTTTTCTAAACAGATTTTAATGCACGGAGTAACTTCAAGGTTCATTATTGTGCTTCTACCATATCACTATTGTATCCATGGTACCTAACAACAATCCTAAAGCTCGCAACTGCAGAAGTCTTAAGATTAAACACAGAGTAACTGCATTTCTACATGTAGTTTCTAAATAAACTATCAATTTTATCCCTAAGTTAGAGTAGGACACCATGCAGCAAAATGAAACACATTATGAAACCTGTATCTGTGGAATTGTGCTTAGTTTAATACCTTCTTGGTGCTAGAATTCTTTAACCATGCAGGATCACATTTACCTGAACTGCTCCCAGCAGAGTGCTCCATAACTGATGCGATGATACTTTTTGTATGTTGAGGTTGTAGGTGTAAAACACTAGCACCTTTGTACAAAGGTTTGGGAAAAGAAAATCTTTTCCCAAACCCTTGTTCTCTTCCTTTTTACACCACCATGCTGCACGGTGCGTGCATAAGGACAGCTGTAAGCTACCTCCATTGATGGGTGATGGGTGCGCCAATTTTAATGTTGCCATGGTGACAGCTTTAGAGACAAAAAAGTACTACTCATGTGACAGAATTGGCAACCTGTCCAGTCAGTGCAGGGCAAAGCCCACAGAAAGCAAAGTAGGCCACCTACATCTACCACCAAGTGAGTGCAGACCTTGGAGGGAGATGGACATGATGATCACACAAGAGCTGTTGGAGAGTGACCTTAGTGATGACAGGGAACAAGTTCTCCATCTTAGAGTAGGTGACAAAGGAAGTCTACCGCGCTGTATGAAAGGGGAAGTGCAGGGTGTCCCTATGTATGGAATCATGGACAGCGGTGCTGACATCACCATCATAGGGGACCAGACGTTCAAGAAGGTGGCTACTGCGGCTAAACACAAGAGACGTGACTTTGAAGAACTATGAGCAGAAACGTTTGAGTTGTTTGGCAGGACTGCCATTACCTGATTATTAACTTGGTCCAGCCAACACCTCAATGCATGTATTCCCTTCACTTATGTATCATTACTGAGACGCTCGCGTGCAAATTTTTTGGTAACCACGCCCATTCTTGTATTCATTCTTGAGACGGAGGGGGGTGCCCGAGCCCCCTTAGCCCCCCCCCCCCCCCCCCCTAAATATATCCCCACACCTGCACACCATCCCTCAAGGATCCTGTTCTGCCCTCCATGTACTTGGATATATTCATGTATGTGTCCCCAACTCCAGGGATGAAGATACATCAACATGATGTGAGCTGTACAAGGGTACTCACAGAAAAATGGCCACCCATACCTTTTGATGGACCTGGGCTGTGCGGTGGGTGAGTGGGTGAGAGGATGGGTGTGGAGGGGATGGGGTGTTGGGATGGTAAGTAATGGAACAGTACATACATGTGTGGTGCAATGTAGGTACGGTTGAATGCTGGGGGTGGATGATGGTTATTAGCATTTAGGATATTTTGTTGTCATGGTGTGTGCATAAGGACAGCTGTAAGCTTCCTCCATTGATGGGTGATGGGTGCGCCTATTTTTAAAGTTGCCATGTTGACATCTGTATTGTAATATTTACAGCAAATTACAAGCCAGTGGCTAATACTAATGTTCCAACTATGTACACATGTCATTGATCATGACAATTATGTAACATGTTTCTACCACTTCAACAGACTATCCTAGTACTAAAAGGCTGTAAACTCAACACACATGGGCATATGCTTTAATCTTCACTCAGTGGTTCCCTTAGACCACCAGAGACTGTCACAGTTGTGGTACCAACAGTACTGTTGGTGGGTCATCCAGCTCTATAGGAACCATTGGGTTATATAGTTTCTTTTCAAATAATCCATTGAACTTCTCCCTGGTTCTGTCATACATCTTGCAAGTCACAAGACAGTGACCATCAACATCACTACAAACAGACCCACCAAAACACCAACAGTTACCATGGCACTTTGTGTTTGGTCTGAACTCTGGTCTAGAATGTGAGACATTGACATAGCCAGTGCAGTGTAGTTGAGGAGGTAAAACATGTCAAAGCTATTGTACAACTGATTATAGAAGTTGGTACATCTGTTGCTTTGATGTGTCTTTTGATGTGACTGTCCAAATGGCACTAAACGTGCCTGTGTTATAGTGAACAAGATCACCATGGTAGCCTGGATAATGAGAAGCAGAGATGGCCTGTCAGAACTATACACTGGATTTAAACTGTACATGACAACTAGAAGCCAAAGCCTTGCTCCCAGCCACCATCGCCACTCCCCCTTATAGGGAGCATAGTGGGCATCATTCATTGGTTTGATCTGGTTGGCCTTCTTGTGGAGATAGTTGAACAGTCTGTTGTGTTCACTGTACTGTTCAATGATTGGAATGAAAGTGAGGGCAAAGGTGTATGGAAGGAGGAACAGGGTTAATGTTGCCATAGCAACTGCAAACAAAGCAGTATGCTTCCCATGTAGGTATTCCACATTTCCATCATAGAACCAGACATACATGTCACCACTGGGAAGGTGAACTGTGGAATATGTGAGGATATCAATGACAGTTCTCAACAATTTGGAATATGACAAGTAGATGAGAGTAGATAGAACACCAACTGCTCTTTCTCCAATGATGGTGGAAAGCCTAGAAAGAAATAAGCTGGTGAAGGTAGTGGGAGATCTTTGATAGCAGTAGTGGCAGACCAGAATGGTTGCCATGGTGAGGATGAGGAGGTAGGCTGGAAACACAAACTGAAGGCCAGCCTTGTCAGCATCATCCATGCCATTGTATAAACTCATAGGGAGCCCAAAGTCAAGGTTCACCAAGGACACAATCACCTGCAATGGATTTAAAATGGACTGGTTGAAGAATATAGAAGTATTGACTTGGATAATGTTGGCATAGAAGATGAGCCCATAGAGTGTGCCCTGTGTGATGGTGAGGTTGAGGAAGAACAGTGCTGCTACCAGGAAGACACCCAACACTGCAAACATTACAAGTGTGGTCAGCCACATATCTGAGCACTCCTGGCACTTGGAAAAACCAAAGGTCTCACTGAGGTTGCCATGGCAACGACCACAAATAATGCCAGTGCGCCCTCCATTGCACAGGTACCCAGGCCTTGCCAGAGGCAGCTTCTTGATGGTACTATTGCAGTAGTCCAAAGGACAGGTTTGAGCCAAAGCTGAAAGAGTGTCATTGTACACTCCAATCCATTTAGTTTTGTTTCTGGTCACAGTGCCATCTGATGTATCACAGATCACTCCTAATGATTCTAGGAATGGAGAACAGTCACACTTCATCATGTTAGTAGAAGAGTTGGCAATAAATACAAACCCTGGTTCACATGGTAACAGCTCACATTAATAACTGTTGGTGAACCATTAGGATTATTGGACAGAAGCAATTTAAGTGAAGCATTTTCTGGTCCATATATTTGGTACTCTATTCGAGCACATACTGTTCCTATCCACTGAGCCTTCTGTCGAGGTCCAAGCATGATGTCTTGAGAGTGTATACCATCTGTATGAACTTGTATGTAAACCACACCAGGTGATAGGTTATTTCTTTTATCCATTGAGGTAATATTAAGTTTTTGTTAGGACATTCAGAAACATGAATTGAAGAATCTGCTTTCAAGTCACCTCCCCATGACCTCCTACATTTCCACCAAGTTGTGTATGCTGATGTGCTAAGATTTGGACTTATGCTATTTCACAAATTGTATCAATCGAAAGTACTATAATCGTGAATCACGATTTTAAAATACTTTCGATTGATACAAGTTGTATACCACAGTTGATGAACGTGATTCGCTCCATGGTCAATATTTGTACTGAAAAGTGGCGCTCGTTTTCGATTCACAACGGACAACTGTCCTTTTTGTTGAGTCGAGAGACCCCGTCATCGTTACGCTGCCTTCAGTGGTAATATTGCACGTCGGTTGTGAAGCTATGCGATGTTCTCCATCTTCCAACACAACAGTCATATTAGAATGGAGTGGTCCGCTGCATAGGTAGTCCTGCAGAGCAGAGCCTGGTGGAATGGTAACGGTGGTATTGACCTGATCGGACCTAGTTACATAGCTTAAGAGGAGGGATAAGGCAAAAAACAGGTCGATTATCATCATCGCCATGAATTTAGATCAACCTTCAGTTCTATTTAGATGACTTGCAGATATAGTATTGTAAAGGATTCTAGTACTTAGACATGTAACCAGTTATGATGTAGTTCATTGAACCAGAGGTTATATCTCTCAGTTTGATTGGATAAAGTACGACATCTTCCCACTCCCACACATATATGTACTGGTTTTGCAGAATTCAATGCTGCATGGCCTGAGTACTGACTCCCCAGGATGCCATACCACACACACACACACACACACACACCCACACACACATGCACACACACACATGCACACACACACACACACACTCACAGTTATGCAGCCCACACTTTGTACTGATGAGGCTTACCAGGTAGTTTCCACCACCTCACACCCTGCACATTGAGCACAACTTTTGCAGTGGTTTTACCTGACCACCACCACTTCTGAACCCCAGTGGAGGTCTGGGCATTAATTATCTGGGGGTGGGGTGGATGGGTGGGTACAACACTTATATGGTGCCCCCACCAGTCAGAGAGGTCTGAATTTGCGCTGGTAGGTATTTTGGTGCCCTGTTGCCGTTTTGGCGCTCCCCTTTTTGGGGTCCGCTGGGGGGGGGGGGGGGGGGGGGCATTTTCCTCCTGGCCAGACCTCCACTGTTGTACCCACATGTTATACACCCCTGTTACTAGTCCTCCATGATTCTACTCTGTCTGGAAAACAACTTGCTTACTTTAGTTGAAGCCTACCCAGTGCACCACTCCCCACACTAAAGAACAGCTCCAGCACAACCATTCTGCAAGCATCAGTGTTGGCTTTTGCCAACTCCCGTTTCCATATACTGTATGAGTGCAGCAAGTTCTGGGTCTCCCTTCTGCACCAATGCATCAGTACCACCTGCATCATTCTGCAGAGGTCTCCTTCACAATGCATCAGCTGCTACGTTATCCTTGCTAGACTGGTATACAAATTATACTCAGCTGATCCCTAAGCTAATCCTTTGACCACCACCTCGCATGTTTACCATTTGCACTTGATGCCTGCAGGATTGCTTTCACCACTGGATGGTTGGTGTACACTTTCACGTTATGTAGTAGTGGAAGTGACTACTACTGCCAGCGTCTCCATGTCTGTTATACCATATTTCTTCTCCTGGATTGACAGGCTACGACTAACATAAGCTATCAGGGGCAGCTTGCCATCTCGTTGCTCCTGAGAGCGAACACCTTTGGCAATGTTTATAGCACTGCTGAACTCTGCCAGGACTTCCGGCACACCACTCAGAGTGATGATGAAAGTGTTAAGGACAATAGGAAAAGGCATTTAGGCTGGTATATAGTTGTGATGGAATGACAGTTGAGACTCATGATACATTGCTGTAGGGAAGGTCTGAAGTATAGTCTCATGAGCAGACCAGCAGTATAAGGAAGGACCTGGGCTATGAGGTGGGTGAGTGGGTGAGTGAGGGGGGGACGATTGTTGGGGTGGTAAGTATTGTTATGCAATGAAGGTACGGTTGAATGCTGGGGGTGGATGATGGCTATTAGCATTTAGGATATTTTGTTCTCATGGTGTGTGCATATTGACAGCTGTAAGCGTCCTCCATTGATGGGTGATGGGTGCGCCTATTTTTAAAGTTGCCATGGTGACATCTGTATTGTAATATTTACAGCAAATTACAAGCCAGTGGCTAAGACTAATGTTCCAACTATGTACACATGTCATTGATCATGACAATTATGTAACATGTTTCTACCACTTCAACAGACTATCCTAGTACTAAAAGGCTGTAAACTCAACACGCATGGGTATTTGCTTTAATCTTCACTCAGTGGTTCCCTTAGACTACCAGAGACTGTCACAGTTGTGGTACCTACAGTACTGTTAGTGAGATCATCCAGTTCTATAGGAACCATTGGGTCATTTTTTTTCTTTTCAAATAATCCATTGAACTTCTCCCTGGTTCTGTCATACATCTTGCAAGTCTTGAGGATGGCCACAATGAGATGGTACAAGACAGTGACCATCAACATCACTAAAAACAGACCCACCAAAACACCAACAGTTACCATGGCACTTTGTGTTTGGTCTGAACTCTGGTCTAGAATGTAGGACATTGACATAGCCAGTGCAGTGTAGTTGAGGAGGTAAAACATGTCAAGGCTATTGTACAACTGATTGTAGAAGTTGGTATGTCTGTTGCTTTGATGTGTCTTTTGATGTGACTGTCCAAATGGCACTAAACGTGCCTGTGTTATAGTGAACAAGATCACCATAGTAGCCTGGATAGTGAGAAGCAGAGATGGCCTGTCAGAACTATACACTGGATTTAAACTGTACATGACAACTAGAAGCCAAAGCCTTGCTCCCAGCCACCATCGCCACTCCCCCTTATAGGGAGCATAGTGGGCATCATTCATTGGTTTGATCTGGTTGGCCTTCTTGTGGAGATAGTTGAACAGTCTGTTGTGTTCACTGTACTGTTCAATGATTGGAATGAAAGTGAAGGCAAAGGTGTATGGAAGGAGGAACAGGGTTAATGTTGCCATAGCAATCACAAACAAAGCAGTATGCTTCCCATGTAGGTATACCACATTTCCATCATAGAACCAGACATACATGTCACCACTGGGAAGGTGAACTGTGGAATATGTGAGGATATCAATAACAGTTCTCAACAATTTGGAATATGACAAGTAGATGAGAGTAGATAGAACTTTCTCCAATGATGGTGGAAAGGAAATGGTCACATGCCTTCCATAAACCATGAGTGTGACTACACTTACTGCTGTAAACCCACACCACACTGCTGTTGTACACACCTGTTGGTACATACCACACTCCTGTTCACACCTGTTCACACCACACTACTGAAATGCCCCTGTCCCACTCTTGTACACTCGTTTATACTCTCCTGTACATTCTTGTACACTCTTGTATACTCTTATATACTCCCACATACATCTCTTCCTTCTGTATCCATCTATCTCAGCTGCCTCCACATCTCCCCTCAGGACTATCTTGAACACCTGTGAGTACTCCTCTGCACCTCTCAGCTTGGCGCCATGAAACTGAAGGGGGCGAGGGTGGTGAGGTGGTGACGAAGGTTTAGATGGTGAGGGTGAGGGGTGATAAGGTGGTGAGGGTGAGGTGATAAGGGTGAGGGTAATGAGGTGGTGAGGGTGGTGATAAAGGTGAAGGGGTGAGGTGGTGATGAGGGAAGGGGTGACGAGGGTGAGATGGTGATAAACGTGAGGTGATAAGGGTGAGGGGTAATGAGGTGGTGAGGCTGGTGATGAAGGTGAAGAGGTGAGGATGAGGTGGTGATAAAGGTGATGGTGAGGTGATAAAGGTGAGTTGGTGAGGGCGAGGTGATAAGGGTGAGGGGGTAAAGAGGTGGTGAGAAGGGAGTAACCGCTATGAGAAACCATGCATACGAGGGTGACCCCCATGTGAGGGAGGACCATGTTAGGCAAAGGTGTGTGTGACCAGACCCAGGTGGGTGTGGCTGGAGGAGGTGGGGGCACTTATCACCAGGTTGCTTGTCACAAAGACACGACTAAATTCCTTCAAGAGATGGACCACATATACATCAGTCTCACAGTTGGTGCATGTGTGAATGACCCAGTCACCCAAGCCTGAGTTCCTCGGGACCACCAAGGCCTTGTGCTCCTGTGTGTGTGTGTGTGTGTGTATGTGTGTGTGTGTGAGTGTGTGTGCATGTGTGTGTATGTGTGTGTGTGTGTGTGTGCGTGTGTGTGTGGTCATCAAACTTATGGCTAACCTTATATGGTCAGCCAAACAGCAGACCAGTCAGCTGAGTTATGACACCATTACCATATAGAACCTGACAATTATGTAAGCATATTGGTGGGATATGCACCACCACACGCACACATACACATGCACACACATGCACACATGCATATATACACACATACACTTGCACACACACATGCACAAACACATGCACACACACAACACACATGCACACACATGCACACACAACACACCACCCACACACACATACACACACATACACACGCACGCACACTCACACACACACACTCAATATATAACAGATCCTTGTCATGAGCTCTACAATTAATTATCAACCTAGTAATTCCCCAAGCTCTGCATGAGTCTGAATCTCCCAATACTCACAGCCCTTTGCGGCTGGACAAAAGGGTCCATAATTAGACAATACCGTAAACCAAAAAAACTCATTGCGGCTAGATGCGCCATGGCCTCATTAAAATGGCGTTTTTTGATAGAGCTGTATCTTGTTCATTTTACCATCAAATACCTGTTAATCCCTCCCATTTAACTGGTGTATCGTCGTAGTAGAGACTATACCATATGCGCACTCTTCAAGTCGCAATCCTTAATAACGCGCAGCCAATTTATATATGGATATCGTAAGGGAGAGGGGGTACTTCACGCTGATAATACCAAGCACAGACAAATTCTCAGGAACGTCAGCATGCCGCTTTGTCAACTATACACATTTAGGTATACAGAAACACCATTTAGGTCCAGCCATACTTTTTTTTCACCACACAATAAAGGGTTTTGCTTTTCTATGAATAATGCGGTATTAGTAGCTTTATTCGGTCACATAGCCTAGATGGAACACCACATATACCAGCTCCAGAAACTTTGCAGAGCTTGTGGAAAACATTTGGTGGCTAGAGAGATCAAAAGGAGAGCATTCATGAGAGGGGGTTTATAATGGGTACATGAGGGCAGGGGGTCCAGCTGCTTACTGTGGGAACATGGAGCAGACCAGCTGCTTATAGTAGGTACTTTGGGGCATGTGCAGGGGGTCCAGCTACTTAGTGAGTACATAGGGGCAGAGTGTACAGTGAGTACACAGGGGCAGGGGTCTAGCTGCTTACAGTGGGTACATGGGGGCAAGGGGGTCTAGCCGCTTACTGTGGATACATGGGGGGCAGGGGTCCAGCTGCTTACTGTGTGTACATGGGGGGCAGGGGTCCAGCTGCTTACTGTGGGTACATGGTGGGCAGGGGTCCAGCTGCTTACAGTGGGTACATGGGGGCAAGGGGGCATGGGTACATGGGGGAGGGGGACTAGCTGCTTACAGTGGGTACATGGGGGCAAGGGGGCCAGTTGCTTACAGTGGGTACATGGGGGCAGGGGGCGTGGGCACATGGGGGAGGGGGTCCAGCTGCTTACTGTGGGTACATGGGGGCAGGGGTCTAGCTGCTTACTGTGGGTACATGGGGGCAGGGGGGGCCAGTTCCTTACAGTGGGTACATGGGGGCAAGGGGGCATGGGTACATGGGGGAGGGGGACTAGCTGCTTACAGTGGGTACATGGGGGCAAGGGGGCCAGTTGCTTACAGTGGGTACATGGGGGCAGGGGGCGTGGGCACATGGGGGAGGGGGTCCAGCTGCTTACAGTGGGTACATGGGGGCAAGGGGGCCAGTTGCTTACAGTGGGTACATGGGGGAAAGGGGGCATGGGTACATGGGGGCAGGGGTCCAGCTGCTTACTGTGGGTACATGGGGGCAGGGGTCTAGCTGCTTACTGTGGGTACATGGGGGCAGGGGGGGTCCAGCTGCTTACAGTGGGTACATGGAGGCAAGGGGTCCAGCTGCTTACAGTGGGTACATGGGGGCAAGGGGTCTAGCTGCTTACAGTGGGTACATGGGGGGCAAGGGGGCCAGTTGCTTACAGTGGGTACATGGGGGTAAGGGGGCGTGGGTACATGGGGGAGGGGGTCCAGCTGCTTACAGTTGGTACATGAGGGTAGGCATATGTGGGGGCAGGTGTCTACCTGCTTATAGTGGGTACATGGGGGCACGGGGGCCAGTTGCTTAGTGGGTACATGGGGGCAGGGGTCCAGCTGCTTACTGTGGGTACATGAGGGCAAGGGGGTCCAGCTGCTTACAGTGGGTACATGGGGGCAGGGGGGTCCAGCTGCTTACAGTGGGTACATGGGAGTAAGGGGTCCAGCTGCTTACAGTGGGTACATGGGGGCAAGGGGTCTAGCTGCTTACAGTGGGTACATGAGGGCAGGGGGGCCAGTTGCTTACAGTGGGTACATGGGGGCAAGGGGGCGTGGGTACATGAGGGAGGGGGTCCAGCTGCTTACAGTTGGTACATGAGGGTAGGCATATGTGGGGCAAGGGTCCAGCTGCTTACAGTGGACTCATGGGGTAGGGGTTCCAGTTGCTTACAGTGGGTACATGACGGCAGGAGGTCCAGCTTCATATATGTACATGGGGCAGGGGTCCAGCTGCCTACAGTGGGTACATGGGGGAGGGGGTCCAGCTGCTTATAGAGGGTACATGTGGGCAGGGGATCCAGCTGCTCACAGTGGGTACATGAGAGCAGGGGGTAGCGGTGGGTGTATGGGGGCAGGGAGTCCAGCTGCTTACATGAAGGCCGGGGGTTCAGCTGCTTACAGTAGACATGTGGGGGAGGAGGTCCAGCTGCTAACAGTGGGCATATACATGGGGCAGGAGGTCCAGCTGTTCATAGTGGGCACATGGGGACAGGGGATTACAGTGTGGGTACATAGGGGCAGAGTGTAACAGTGGTACATGGGGCAGGGGGCAGTCAGGGGGTCCAGCTGCTTGCAGTGGGTACATGAAGGCAGGGGGTCCAATACATGTACATGGGGCAGGGGGTGCAGCTACTTACAGTGGGTAGGTAGGCTGGGTGTTCAGCTGACAGTGGGTACATAAGGGCAGGGGGGTCCAGCTGATTTTCACGTCAAAACGTATATGTACTGGGCTAGTTTACACGGCTCAAACCACAGTACACTTCACATGCGTATACCATTGCGAAGAAAAAGTATGGCTACAGTTCCATACTATATGTTGTAAGTTCCTTCTGTCTCCTTTTGTTATTCGCTTCCAACTGGGGTGCAGAATTTGTCTACGTGGTCCAAAAAGTACGTTGAAGACGATGCGTTCGTCGAAAAATGGCCGCTTGTAGGAAGCGGTGGAGAGAAAACTAGGCCATGTGACTTTGGCTACAAATAGAACAAAGATCCTTCATTCATTGTATGGCTTTAAAATGGTGACAAGTTCAAACATGTTAACATGTAGTGCAAGGTTTCTAAGGTTGTCGGTTGTCAAGGGTGGTTGCTAGGGCATTACGCCACTTTTTCAATATTTCAAGAGGTATGCCTTTTGTCCACAAATTGTATGGCCGCATAGGGCTGTGTACTATGTGCAACGTACTCAGGTTAATTGGTTTGGTAACAACTGGGGGGCAAGGGCAGAAGTATCCCCACCAGCCTGTGTTACAATTCCCAACCCCTAGCCGTGGAGGCACTAGTGAGTGCCACTGACCACAAACCAGGTGACCTGTGTAGCAGGCAAGGACGCTGGTCCAGGCTTGACTAGCCGGGCTTTTTGTAGGGACAAGCCAGCAGGGGCAGGGGTGTGCCCTGCCTAATTGTAATGGAAAGTGAAGGTCTGGGTGACTATTTCTGGGTGACTATTTTCCCCTAAGGCCCACCCAGGCAGTGGCAGATACAAGGGTGGGGGGGGGGGGGGGGGGGGGGGGTCGGTGGTGTCCGGACCCCCCTCAGATATGATGATGAATAAAATTAAGTATCAATACTATTAACGAAAGCAATTAACAACACCCCACGTGATATAGCGTATCATCCAGTGCACACCCCCAAAAGCTTCCGCGCCACACACCCTCCCGCACCCTCCCCCTGTTGATTATTCATGACGGACCCTCCCCTTCCAAAATTCCTGTTTCCACCCCTGCCCAGATGACCCTTCCCTGAAGTCTAACCATCAGTCACCTGCATCAATAAACAAAAGGTGTTCATTATCAGCTTGCTTATTGGTCTGCCCTTATCAAAGCTACTCACACACAAACACAAAGGGGTGCCCCTTGGTCCCACGGCCCTTGACCCACGAGACAGAGACCATGTGTTACAAGTCCTGCCTAATTGTAATGGACAAGACAGAGACCATGTGTTACAAGCGAGTATGAGAATGAAATTGCCTAAATAGATACAATTCGCGCGCCTAGCACAATGAAACCGCCACACTTCCATACGGCAACCAATTTCCAATCTCCCGCCCAGCGAAGCCCCACACAGCCATAGCAAGATACAGCTACAGCCCTCAGAGGGAAGCTATAATATACTTCAGGGACGTGATTTGTGTAAGTACCTATAAATGGACGCATGAGGTGCCTGAGCTGAACGAGAGGCTGAAGGCAATCATACAGTAGGCAGCAATGTTGCATGCAACTCAATGAATCTAATAACAAAATCTATTTCAGCACAAATATCAGCTTTGCTTCCACAGCCTAACATCTCATTGCCTTCTGCTTGCTCTGTCTGCCATCGCCATATTCAACTCACAGCTGCAGGTTTGGTACGTCAGCATGGTCCTATTGCAGCCCGTTGTGGTGGCTCTCATCAATTACCTGCGCCTGCTATTCCGGTACCTTTACCAGTACCAGCAAATTCTACTGTCACACATCCCACCTCCACGGTTAAATCACCTAACCTTTCTCTTCCACCAAAGTCAATGGTGAAAATCTTGAGGCGGATCCCTCGTGCGTCTCGAGAGCCATGTGCTACCAAATTTGCCTCCATCATTAATGATGTTGTACACAGAAATGACCACACGTCATGGTGTCGACTTTTCCTTTTTAGTGCTCGTTGCCTTCACACTACTTCTCGGGGAGGCCGCCGTTGGTCCTTATCCAGGACAGTAAATGAACAAATAAGAAATGAGTCTGACCCACCACTTGTACCTACTCAAAGCAGATCGGAATTTAAAAAGCCTTTAGATCCTTTAATGTCTCTGGCTGCTAGGGTATCAGTCAAAATTGAGGAAGGAGATTTTAAAGGCGCAGTTAGGCTGGCTGTCTCTGATGACAAAGTAGCTCCATTTTCTGAGTCAACCTTTAGAGAGCTACAGCAGAAGCATCCTCCTATCCATCCAGAGTCATCCATTCCACCTTTTGTGGAGGATCCAGCCCTTGTTGTCTCAGTGACCAATGAAGAGGTCATCAAAGCCATTAAGTCTTTCCCTTCAGACTCAGCTGGAGGTCCTGATGGCTTACGACCTCAACACCTAAAAGATATGATAAGCCCTTCTGCCAATGCTGGAGGCCAATCTCTTATCACTTCTCTGTCATCCTTACTTGCATTGGTTTTGCAGGGCAAGACACCATCATCCATTCGCCCATACCTTTTTGGTGCTTCACTAATAGCATTGGAAAAGAACGGAGGGGGGGTAAGACCCATTGCTGTAGGATGTACCATTCGTCGGCTTGCAGCTAAAGTTGTTGGAAACAAAGTTATGAAGGAAATGGCATCCATTCTATCTCCACGTCAACTTGGGTATGGAGTCAGCAAAGGAGCAGAAGCTGCAGTTCATGCTGCAAGGCTATACATTAATAACCTTGGCTCTAACAAAGCAGTCCTGAAGTTGGACTTTATTAATGCATTTAACTCTATCCGCAGAGATAAAATGCTAAGTACAGTGAAACGTCTTGCTCCATCCATTTATCCATTTGTCCACTCAGCCTATTCCAGCTCCTCTTCACTCTTCTGGGGTGACAAGATCATTCCATCAGCTGAAGGTGTCCAACAGGGTGACCCACTTGGACCTCTACTTTTCTGTCTTACCCTTCATGATATGTGTTGCCTCCTGAAGTCTGAGCTCTGCCTCTTCTACTTAGATGATGGGTCTCTGGGTGGATTTTCAACTGATATCATACATGATGTTGAAGTGATTAAAAGAGAGGCAATAAAAGTTGGTTTAGAGCTCAATCCCAGTAAGTCTGAGGTAATAGGCACAGACTCCATTACAACTGAGACCATTCAGTCATCTCTTCCAGGTGTGCGTGTGGTGGATGTGGCACAGGCAACCTTACTGGGCTCACCTATAGGAGATATCACTTCCATATCTGCTACTATCACTGCAAAATCTGCTATGTTAAAATGTCTTGGAGAGAGACTGAAATACCTCCAAAGCCATGATGCATACCTCCTGTTGCGTCATTCTCTTGCTATCCCCAAACTCCTATACTGTCTTAGAACGTCTCCATGTTTTATTTCACCTTGCCTGCAGTTATATGATGAAGAGCTCAGGTCCATCATGAGTACCTGCTTTAATTTGCCTTTCACTAAAGGACACCCTGGGTGCACACAGGCATCCTTGCCAGTGAAGTTTGGTGGACTTGGTATTCGTAGTGCTGTGCAGCTTGCACCCTCTGCCTTTTTGGCTTCTGCTGCTGCCTCCTCAGACCTTGTCCTTCAGATCTTACCACCATGGCTGCAAGGATACCCCATCTGTTTTGTAGATGAAGCACTTACTTGCTGGTCAGAGGGTTGCCAAGAGGCACCTCCAGTTGGTACGGCAAAGTACAAGCAAAAGGCATGGGACTCCCCAAGGGTTCTAGCCACAGTCAGCACTCTTCTCTCTAAAAGCACAGACCCACTCTACAAAGCTCGCCTCCTGGCTGCATGCAACAAAGAATCCGGTCTATGGCTAAATAGTCTGCCTGTCACTTCATTGGGTCTTCGTATGGATAATTTGACCATAAGAATAGCAATTGGTCTTCGTTTGGGTTTGTCCTTGTGTAGACCCCACAGTTGTCACCATTGCGGTTTTGAAGTGACCCATTTAGCTGTTCATGGCCTTAGTTGCCGAAAAAGTGAGGGGCGCCACCATCGACATGCCTCCATCAATGATACAATCCACAGGGCCATGACTGCTGCTAAGATTCCATCTCGCTTGGAGCCTACTGGCCTTTTTCGTTCTGATGGGAAAAGACCTGATGGGATAACCATAGTGCCCTGGCAGTGTGGTAAGCTCCTTGTCTGGGATGTCACCTGCCCTGACACATATGCCCCGTCCTACTCAGCTTTTGCAGCTGCAGAGGCTGGGGCAGTGGCCAACCAAGCAGAGCACAAAAAATGTGTGAAGTATGCACACCTGGACCACAACCATATATTCACACCCATAGCAATTGAGACATCAGGAGTTTATGGGTCAGAGACCTTGAAATTTCTGAAGGAGCTTGGCCATCGCCTTAAACAGACATCAGGAGAGTGTAATGCCTACTCCTACTTGCTGCAAAGGCTATCAGTTGCAGTCCAACGTGGAAATGCCACTTCTGTTATGGGTTCTGTGGACCAGCATGCAGTGGAAGACTTTTTTCAGTAACTTTTTATTAGTATAGTTAATTGAGTGTATGATTTCTGTAATTACCAAAATATTAAATAGAATTAAAAAAAAATAAATCTAATAATATATTCAGTAAAACGCTAGTTTGCTAAAATTGATAGTGTTGCACGCAACATTTTGCCAAGTGTATGGTTGCCTTCGTCCTTCTGCAAATGTAATAAGGCAATGCACATCAAGCCCGCTTCATTTATAATGCACTAAAGCACAAAACATTAGTCCGTTATTGACACACTGGGCACTGACATACTGATAGTCCTTTCCTACGAGCTATTATTGTTGGTACACAGTGTTAACTGTTAATGGACTTCTAATTTGAAATATTTATCGTATAACACCTTGCAGTACTAGTCCATGCTGTTGCAATTTTTGAAGCACAGCGTGCTTAAAATTGTTTCGTTGAGTTGCTCTAATATTACTTACATAATTTTGAAATCAACACCCACATATTCAAGATCCAAACATGGTTGTAACCAATTTAAAAATCTTTACAATTAGGATAGAGAAAAAAATTAAGAAAATACTGAAAAAAAAATCATAAATCATACCTCATAAAATCATACCTCCATCTTCCAATAGCTTGCATAATAAAGTATGCGACTATAGAATAACTTGATTCAAACTTTCAATGCACCTTTATCACTAAATTTAATGTTTGGGAGTTTTATAACCCACAAAGATACGATAATAAGCACGCTGTTGCAATTTTTGAAGCACAGCGTGCTTATTTTAAAATTGTTTCGTTGAGTTGCTCTAAAATTACTTAAATAATTTTGAAAAGCAACACCCACATATTCAAGATAAAAACATGGTTATAACCAATTTAAAAATCAGGGTAGAGAAAAAAATTAAGAGAATACTGAAAACAAATCATACCGCCATCTTCCAATATATAGCTTTTATAGTAAAATATGTACTTGATAATCGACTATAGAATAATTTGATTCAAACTTTCAATGCACCCTTATCACTAAATTTAATGTATGGGAGTTTTTATAACCCACAGAGATATAATTATAATATCTGGGATTTAATTAACCGATTAAGGCAAATTCGCGTCAAATAGTTGTTTACAGCTACCAAGGTGGATGCGTCCACAAACCACAGAGAGATTATACCAATTTGAAATCCTTCATGAACACGGCTTCAGCGGGTATCTTTAGATTACCCCCCCCCCCCCCCTGCCCCAAAACAACAGGCCTTAATCGGTTAATACTTGGTAGTGGTGTAGGAAGGAGTTTACAAGCAAGGAACATTACAAGGTGTGGCCAAGGCAGGGTGCAGTTGCTGCAGGAGGTGTGCATAAGGACAGCTGCAAGCTACTTCCATTGATGGGTGATGGGTGTGCCTATTTATACTGTTGCCATGGTGACATCTGTATTGTAATAGAATATTACAAGCCAGTGGCTAATACTAATGTTCCAACTATATACACATGTCATTGATCATCACTACTATGTTTGCATGTTTCTACCACTTCAGTAGACTATCCTTTTACTAAAAGGCTGTAAACTCAACATACGGGCATATGCTTTAATCCTCACTCAGTGGTTCTCTTAGACCACAGTAGACTGACACAGTTGTGGTATCAACAGTACTGTTGGTGGGATCATCCAGCTCTATAGGAACCATTGGGTCATATTGCCTCTTTTCAAATAATGCATTGAACTTCTCCCTGGTTCTGTCATACATCTTGCAAGTCTTGAGGATGGCCACAATGAGATGGTACAAAACAGTGACCATCAACATCACTACAAACAGACCCACCAAAACTCCAACAGTTACCATGGCACTTTGTGTTTGGTCTGAACTCTGGTCTAGAATGTAAGACATTGACATAGCCAGTGCAGTGTAGTTGAGGAGGTAAAACATGTCAAGGCTATTGTACAACTGATTGTAGAAGTTGGTACGTCTGTTGCTTTGATGTGTCTTTTGATGTGACTGTCCAAATGGCTTTATACTTGCCTGTGTTATAGTGAACAAGATCACCATAGTAACCTGGATAGTGAGAAGCAGAGATGGCCTTTCAGAACTATACACTGGATTTAAACTGTACATGACAACTAGAAGCCAAAGCCTTGCTCCCAGCCACCATCGCCACTCCCCCTTATAGGGAGCATAGTGGGCATCATTCATTGGTTTGATCTGGTTGGCCTTCTTGTGGAGATAGTTGAACAGTCTGTTGTGTTCACTGTACTGTTCAATGATTGGAATGAAAGTGAGGGCAATGGTGTATGGAAGGAGGAACAGGGTTAATGTTGCCATAGCAACCACAAACAAAGCAGTATGCTTCCCATGTAGGTATTCCACATTTCCATCATAGAACCAGACATACATGTCGCCACTTGGTAGGTGAACTGTGGAATATGTGAGGATATCAATGACAGTTCTCAACAATTTGGAATATGACAAGTAGATGAGAGTAGATAGAACACCAACTGCTCTTTCTCCAGTGATGGTGGAAAGCCTATAAAGAAAGAATCTGGTGGAGGTAGTGGGAGACCTTTGAAGACAGTAGTGGCAGACCAGAATGGTTGCGATGGTGAGGATGAGGAGGTAGGCTGGGAACACAAACTGAAGGCCAGCCTTGTCAGCATCATCCATGCCATTGTAAAAACACATAGGGAGCCCAAGGTCAAGGTTCACCAAGGACACAATCACCTGCAATGGATTTAAAATGGACTGGTTGAAGAATATAGAAGTATTGACTTGGATAATGTTGGCATAGAAGATGAGCCCATAGAGTGTGCCCTGTGTGATGGTGAGGTTGAGGAAGAACAGTGCTGCTACCAGGAAGACACCCAACACTGCAAACATTACAAGTGTGGTCAGCCACATATCTGAGCACTCCTGGCACTTGGAAGAACGAAAGATCACACTGAGGTTGCCATGGCAACAACCACAAATAATACCAGTGCGCCCTCCATTGCACAGGTACCCAGGCCTTGCTAGAGGCAGTTTCTTGATGGTACTATTGCAGTAGTCCAAAGGACAGGTTTGAGCCAGAGCTGGAAGAGTGTTATTGTAGACACCAATCCAGTTAGTTTTATTTCTGGTCACAGAACCATCTGATGTATCACAGATCACTGCTAATGATGTCAGGAATGGAGAACAGTCACACCTCATCATGCTGGTAGAAGAGTTGGTAATGAATTCAAACCCTGGTTCACATGGTAACAGCTTCACATTAATAACTGTTGGGGAACCATTAGGGTCATTGGAAAGAAACAATTTGAGTGATGTATTTTCTGGTCCATATATTTGGTACTCTATTTGAGCACATACTGTTCCTATCCACTGAGCCTTCTGTCGTGGTCCAAGCATTATGTTTTGAGAGTGTATACCATCTGTATCAACTTGTATGTAAACCACACCAGGTGATAGGTTATTTCTTTTATCCATTGAGGTAATATTAAGTTTTACAGTCCTACCAGGATATGTGGTAAGATTTGGACTTGTGCTATTGCACAAATTAGGATCACTGCAGCCACAATAGTTCACCTTTTCTGGAAAGGAGAGTACTTGGGTATCATTGATGTCTCCTGGTAATGGAGTAATATTGAAATATCTCATCAAGTTCATTTCTTGGAAGAGGTCTGAGCTAGGTTCATAATAGGAACCACCACAATCATAGATAGGCTTGGCATAAACAGCATGACCACCTTGCAGTGCACGGTTATAAATGAAGGTTATTAAGGAAGCACGGATTGTAACATGGAGGCGTAGAATACAATTCTGAAAATACTGACTATGGTACTCATTCTGTTTCCCATTACTGTATATAGCACCACCATATCCAGTTGCTATATTGTTGGAAAAGCGCACTGTACTTTTGCTATTGAAGTACAATGGAACATTGTTGGACAGACTTATGGCCCCTCCATTAACTCCTGTGTTATGTTCAAATGTGATGTAACCACGCAGTGTCAACATACCACCATCTCCTTGTATTGCACCTTGGGGAGAGTTATATGAGAAATGGCTCCCTGTGGTAGTACTGCCAAAGATGTCCATCTTCACTCCATTAAAGTAAATGGCTCCTGCACATGTACCAGAAGAGCAATGGTTATCTTTTACAACCACATCCTGGAGGGTGAGTTGGATCATCCCTTCATATGAATCAACTGCATGGATTGCTGCACCTGCTTCTGCAATGTTTTTAGTAATTGAGACATTTCTAAACACATTATATAGAATCCCTTCATTGTCTAACAAATGCCGTTCAATTGAAATGGCTCCTCCTACATATCCTCTGTTCATATGGAATGTGCAGTCAGTTATTGTAAAATTGCCTATTTGTCCATCCAACATCACAGCACCACCATAAAATGCACTGTTGCTCAGAAATGTGCACCCTGTGATACTAACATTACCTGTTGATCTATCCAACATCACAGCACCACCATAATATGCACTGTTGCTCTGAAATGTGCACCCTGTGATACTAACATTACCTGTTGATCTATCCAACCTCACAGCACCACCACCACCATCACCAGCACTGTTGTTCTGAAATGTGCACCCTGTGATACTAACATCAACCGTTGGTCCATAGATCATCACAGCACCACCATAAACACCAGCACTGTTCTGAAATGTGCATCCTGTGATGCTAAGCTTACTTGTTGATCCATACAATATCGCAGCACCAATAAGAGTATTGAAAATTACATTTGTGTCTGACGATACAGCTCCACTTGTACTCTCCTTAAATGTGCAGTTCACGATTAAAGTACTTTCGATTGATACAAGTTCTATACCACAGTTAATGAACGTGATTCGTTCGACGGTCAACATTTGAACTGAAAATACGGCGCTCGTTTTCGATTCGCAACGGACAACTGTCCTTTTCGTTGAGTCGAGAGACCCCGTTATCGTTACGCTGCCTTCAGTGATAATATTGCACGTCGGTTCTGAAGCTATGCGATGTTCTCCACCTTCCAACACAACAGTCATATTAGACGGGAGTGGTCCGCTGCACAAGTAGTCCTGCAGAGCAGAGCCTGGTGGAATGGTAATGGTGGTATTGACCCGATCGGACCTAGTTACATAGCTCCCGAGAAGGTACAAGGCAATAAACAGGTCGATTATCATCATCGCCATGAATTTAGATCATCCTTCAGTTCTATAGAGATGACTTGCAGATATAGTATTGTAAAGGATTCCAGTACTTAGACATGTAACCAGTTATGATGTAGTTCATTGAACCAGAGGTTATATCTCTCAGTTTGATTGGATAAAGTACGACATCCTCCCACTCCCACACATATATGTACTGGTTTCGCAGAATTCAATGCTGCATGGCCTGAATACTGACTCCCCGGGATGCCATACCACACACACACACAGACACACACACAACACACACATACACCACACACACACACACACACACACACACACACACACACTACACACAGCTAAACACCACACACACACACACACACATATATATGTGCACCACACACACACACACACATGCACACTCACACAGTTATGCAGCCCACTCTTTGTACTGATGAGGCTTACCAGGTAGTTTTCACCACCTCACACAGTTGCACATTGGACACAACTCTTGCAGTGGTTTTACCTGACCACCACCACTTCTGAACCCCAGTGGAGGTCTGGGCATTAATTACCTGGGAGTGGGGGGTGGGTGGGTGGGTACAACACTTATATGGTGCCCCCACCAGTCAGTGGTCTGAATTTGCGCTGGTAGGTATTTTGGTGCCCTGTTACCGTTTTGGCGCTCCCCTTTATGGGGAGCTGCTACATTATCCTTGCTAGACTGGTATACAAATTATACACAGCTGATCCCTAAGCTAAACTTTTGACCACCACCTCCAATGTTTACCATTTGCACTTGATGTCTGCAGGATTGCTTTCAGCACTGGATGGTCAATGTACACTTTCACGTTATAGTTTAGACGATGTGACTACTACTGCTAACATCCCCAAGTCTGTTATACCATATTTCTTCTCCTGGATTGACAGGCTACCACTATCATAAGCTATTGAGTGTAGCTTGCATCTCCTTGCTCCTGAGAGAGAACACCTTTGGCAATGTTTCTAGCACTGCTGAAATCTGCCAGGACTTTCGGCACATCACTCAGAGTGAGGATGAAAGTTATAGGGACAATAGAAAAGGCATTTAGGCTGGTATATGGTTGTGATGGAATGACAGTTGAGACTCATGATACATTGCTGTAGGGAAGGTCTAAAGTATAGACTCATGAGCAGACCAGCAGTATAAGGAACACAATCATACAAAGAAAATGAGAAGCATCTTGCATGCAGGACTAAAAAAGTGGGAGCAGTACGACACATGTACATTGGACATGATAAGTGGCTCTTTAGAAGGCAAAAGGCTGACCATATCATTGTCACCTTTCACATGGTGCACATGCATATTATGGTTCACATACAAGTATTCCTTCTATGTACAGGTTGTGGTCTAATAGAAGTACTCATTACATGAATAGATTAGGTAGAACTAAAGTATCGGGAGCACTACATTTAAGCCCCAAGGTCCCAGAGTAACCCCCCCCCCCCCCCCCCCCCAACGCTCAACCCATGGGAGCTGTAGAGGCAAGAAAGTACTACTCATGTGACAGAATTGGCAACCTGTCCAGTCAGTGCAGGGCAAAGCCCACAGAAAGCAAAGTAGGCCACCTACATCTACCACCAAGTGAGTGCAGACCTTGGAGGGAGATGGACATGATGATCACACAAAAGCTGTTGGAGAGTGACCTCAGTGATGACAGGGAACAAGTTCTCCATCTTAGAGTAGGTGACAAAGGAAGCCTACCATGCTGTGTGAAAATGGAAGTGCAGGGTGTCCATATGTATGGAATCATGGACAGCGGTGCTGACATCACCATCATAGGGGACCAGACGTTCAAGAAGGTGGCTACATGTGGTCCAGCTAACCCCTCAGTGCTTGTATTCCCTTTGCGTATGTATCCTTACTGGAGACATCCAGATGGTTCCATTCCTCAGTGCTCAACTACGTAAGTGACCTGCCAGCCTCTGTGTTCATTCCAAGTGGATGATCCATCTCTATAGAGCACTGGTATGTGGTGGTAATCAATCATTGAACAGTATATGTTTCTGGGTCCTCCTAACTGAATGGATCAACGGGATGAGCATTTCCCCTATGAGATGCTGTCTCATCATCTCTCCACATCACAGCGGACATGATAAGTGACCTTGTAGAAGGCAAAAGGCTAACCATATCATTGTCCCCTTTCACATGGATATGCTGGTTCACATTAGTACTCATTCCATGTACAGGTTGGTTAATATAGGAGTCTCAATCCATTTACAGGTGTAGTACTCATTCCATGTACAGGCGTGATCTCTCTATAGAAGTACTAATTCCGTGAATATTAAGTACTCAATTCACGTACTCGTGTGGTTTTTGTAGTACACATATATATCCAAACTTATTATACATAACCCTCCTCCCTCAGTGAAAATATCAGTACCACATGTGAACCTTCATTATCTGTACAGCTGTTGGATTAAAAAAATATCAACAAATCCAAATCACTTTCCAATCATCAATTGACCGTGCAATTACTGGTATCCACAATCTATCACTAAAAAGAAAATGTGAAAAAAGTGCCTTCAAACAGTCCAGAAAGTGCATGTACTAGTTCATTCGTTACAATGGTTAATGCCAGTGACATGGTATTTCGCGTTCGCTATATTCAATAATACTGGCGAAAACGCATACTGTTCTTGTGCAGATAAACATTTCCATTAATTGTTTTGCTTTGTGTAAACAGTTTAAATATGGTTTCTTAGTTCAATGGTTCAGCTGCTTTGTTTGGCTCTGCATGCATGTGTGCATGTTTTCAAGGTACAGAATCCTGCATAACACCGAGGATCGAAGTACATTGCAATGTACACGTATAGCGAACGTAGCGATGGTAAATTATGTCCGCGCAGTAGTTCTTATCTTTATTCCTTTACCTGTCAATGAGGTCATGTTTAGAGGTTCAATATCCACCCACTTAGGTACCACATGTATCGCCACACCCTTTTTTGCGAACACCACCAAATAAAACAAATCACCGATGCAGCACACTGAAGCTACCGGAGACTTAGAATAACCTAACTCTAATTAGAGCTAATGCCAGAGCTTTACTATCATGTTCATGCCCTTGGTGATCTGAGGTCCAACGACTGTTGCATTTTTTGTTTATAACACGCATTTCATGTTCCTTTACCCTCTCCCTACCTCCAGTGCCTTTCCCTCCCCCTCTCCCTCCTCCTCTCCTTCCCTGACACATCCTTATGATTCTAACATTCCCAAACCCACGTTCCAATAACCACACCCCTTCTCTTCCCCAGGTATGCTCGTATACTCACCTTCTGGTGCAATGTCTTGTGGTCTCCAAGGTCCTTGATGTTCCACCAGTTGGTACCCACAAGGGCACAGTGGGAACACGAGTAGTTGTCTCTGATCAACTGCTTCCTGCTTGAAGGGGTGGAGTCAACAGGGTCACATGGGGAAGGTAAGAGGTGGTAGTGTACGACAATGGAGGTGCTGTGTGTGTGAAGACATTGTGAGGGCACCAGACGAATGGGTAAGATGGAGGGGAGGGAGAGGAAGGAGGGAGGGGGAGAGGAGGAGAGAAAGGAAGGGGAGGAGGTGTTGTGTGTGCTGTGACATTAAGAAGACATCAGAGGAGATGGAGGTAGCGAAAAGGGAACTAGTAGGTCAGCAGGGATATGGTGACTCATATGACTACACCATATTAGCCCATGTTACTCATTACTCCATTGAGGCACAGATAGCCTTCCTCAAATCATCTATATACATGAACTGAGCATCTCTGGTACCCAGACTAGTAGGATAGAGGAGAATGAGTATGGTGAGGTAGTCACGGAGGGCTTACTGCATGATGAATATGATCATGTACATCCTAGTCCAGGAACCAAGGCTTGCACACCATCCCCACATCCCCACACCTGCACACCATCCCTCAAGGATCCTGTTCTGCCCTCCATGTACTTGGATATATTCATGTATGTGTCCCAACTCCAGGGATGAAGATACATCAACACGATGTGAGCTGTACAAGTGTACACACAGAAAAATGGCCACCCATATCTTTTGATGGACCTGGGCTGTCGGGTGGGTGAGTAGGTGAGGGGATGGGTGAGGGGGACGGAGTGTTGGGATGATAAGTATTGGAACAGTACGTATATACATGTGTGGTGCATTGTAGGTATGGTTGAATGCTGGGGGTGGATGATGGCTATTAGCATTTAGGATATTTTGTTGTCATGGATATGGAGGGACATTTATAGTTCAGGTGAACAGACATGTGTGCAGCAATATGTAATCTGACTTATCAATGGTGTCCGTACCTCTGATATGTAGAAAGGCTCACTCAAACAGGTTTGTGATAATACCTCTGCTGTGGTATCCTAGCATCCATGGTGGACATTATAAGCACACTACCCAGTAAAGCAGACTTGTGGATATAGGTGAAGGTCCACAGGGATGTGGACATCATGTGATGTTTGTTCAGTCTTACTAGGTGGGTTAACGCATCTCAGGGACAAGACTCCACACACTTTGCTTTTTCAGTTTTTGAGTATCCAGATGAATGGTTCCTATCATCACATGGGCCCTGATAATTATATCATTGCATGTCCCCATTAATGGTCGCAAAACATCAATCATCAAATATGAAGCATTATCACAAAATTAAAATTAAAATGCAAAGTTACTTCTCCAAATTAGTGATACAACAATTGATTCTACAATGCAACTTTGAAATAATTATATATTTGTGAAGAAGTTTGCTTTCAAATTTGGACGCGGGGTGATCTCCTGAAAATGAGCATCCACTGAGGAGGTGGGAAGGGTGACAGGGTACATGTGGAGAAAGTAAACCATCCGCCTAATATAACCATTGTGGTCTTCTGTCATCCCCTCTATCTCCTTCAGTACATCATCTAGGACAGGACCTTCAAGGACAGGAGCTTCAAGCTCATTGACATACTTGGTCAGAATCGTATATGAAACTACAGAGCAAGGGGATGTAAAGAGAAGGAAAGAGGAGATGGAGAGGGGAGGAGAAGAGAGATAGGGGAAGATGGAAGGAAGTGAGGAGGGAGTAAGTGAATGAGAGTGAGAGAAGATGATTTCTATTCTATAGGCAATATTGATACAATTGATATAATTCCTTCCATAAGGACGATGGGAGATGGGAGATGGAGGGAAGGGGAGAAAGGTGAGGGTAGAGGGTAGAGGGGGAGGGGAGGGAGGAGAGAAAAGTTGTGGAGGGAGCCTATAAAATGGCTCAGCATCCATTAATGCACCACACCTCCTATGACTATCTTGGGTGGTCATGCCGGTTTGATCTGGTTGGCCTTCTTGTGGAGATAGTTGAACAGTCTGTTGTGTTCACTGCACTGTTCAATGATTGGAATGAAAGTGAGGGCAATGGTGTATGGAAGGAGGAACAGGGTTAATGTTGCCATAGCAATCACAAACAAAGCAGTATGCTTCCCATGTAGGTATTCCACATTTCCATCATAGAACCAGACATACATGTCACTACTGGGCAGGTGAACTGTGGAAAATGTGAAAATATCAATGACAGTTCTCAACAATTTGGAATATGACAAGTAGATGAGAGTAGATAGAACACCAACTGTACCATTGCCTCAGGGTTATCACTACTATTACACACATGCCTTTTTCCAGGAAGGGACAACAAGGAAATGGTCACATGCCTTCCATAAACCATGAGTGTGACTACACCTACTGCTGTAAACCCACACCACACTGCTGTTGTACACACCTGTTGGTACATACCACACTCCTGTACACACCTGTTCACACCACACTACTGAAATACCCCTGTCCTACTCTTGTACACTCTTTTGTACACTCCTGTACATTCTTGTACACTCCTGTATACTCTTATATACTCCCACATACATCTCTTCCTTCTGTATCCATCTATCTCAGCTGCCTCCACATCTCCCCTCAGGACTATCTTGAACACCTGTGAGAACTTCTCTGCACCTCTCAGCTTGGCACCATCAGACTGAAGGGGGTGAGGGTGATAAGGTGGTGAGGGTGAGGGGTGATAAGGGTGAGGGTAATGAAGTGGTGAGGGTGGTGATAAAGGTGAAGGGGTGAGGTGGTGATGAGGGAAGGGGTGACGAGGGTGAGATGATGATAAACGTGAGGTTATAAGGGTGAGGGGTAATGAGGTGGTGAGGGTGGTGATGAAGGTGAAGAGGTGAGGAATAGGTGGTGATAAAGGTGAGGGTGAGGTGATAAAGGTGAGGTGGTGTGGATGAGGGTGATAAGGGTGAGGTGGTGAGGGTGAGGTGATAAGTGTGAGGGGGTAAAGAGGTGGTGAGAAGGGAGCAACCATTATGAGAAACCATGCATACGAGGGTGTGACCCCCATGTGAGGACCATGTTAGGCAAAGGTGGGTGTGACCAGACCCAGGTGGGGGCACTTACCACCAGGTTGCTTGTCACAAAGACACGACTAAGTTCCTTCAAGAGATGGACCACATACACATCAGTCTCACAGTTGGTGTAGACCACCAAGGCCTTGTGCTCCTGTGTGTGTGTGTGTGTGTGTGTGTGTGTGTGCGTGTGTGTGTGTGTGTGTGTGTGTGTGTGTGTGTGTGTGTGTGGTCATCTAACTTATGGTTAACCTTATATGGTCAGCCAAACAGCAGACCAGTCAGCTGAGTTATGACACCATTACCATATAGAACCTGACAATTATGTAAGCATATTGGTGTGGGATATGCACCACCACATGCACACATACACATGCACACACACATGCACACACATACAGTATATACAAGTACTGAAAAACATTCTCTAATGAGAAAGTTGGTGGGATATAGGAATTGGAGGCAAAGGTGGTTTAAAAAGGAAGGGAACAAAGTTTTGAGAAAAGGGTAAATGAGACAAAAATTATATATTTAGCACGTGTAAATGTAACAGAAAAGAAGTGCTAAATATAGGATTTTTGTCTCACATATCGAGAAATTGGCAGTCAAAAGGATTACGCGGTATTCGGTCATTGCGTAATTCGGTGTCCATAGAAAATGTACGTACGCATTCAGAAAACTGCAGCTAACTGCAGAAAAAAAAATTGACTACCTGCTCTCGGATTTGCAATGTGGGGACTAGTTGACATATTTCGTGTAGTTTTTCGCAACTTAAGTACCTATACAGGGGCTGATCCAGAAAGGGTGGATAGGGTAGCTAGCCACCCCCCCCCCCCCCCCCCTTCCTCAAATAATTATTTACAAATACTAAAATACTGATTGAGAACTATCAGCAATTTCTTTTTGAGGGTTAATAGCATTTCTGTTCAACAGCTTCCATTTAGGGGTGAAAAAAAGATGATGACGCTTTATTTTTTTGTGTGTGATTAGATAACTTTAAATTTAATGTGTTAGTAAAACAATACATAAACAGTAATAAATGCACATTTATTATCACTATTATAATAACCTTAAAAATCTGTAGTATAAGGTGAAAAAAGTGTTCCTAGGATGGAGGCCGCATTGCCCCTTTGTACAGCCACTGAAAGACGTTGGAGCAGATAGCTGTAACTTTTTGTGTCACCGGTTGTTGCTGAGAGCCTGTGACCTAGCTCCTTCAGGAAGATCTGGGAAAGAGGACCAACTACTCCTGATATTACATAGGCAGTAGGGGTAAAACAGATGCCTGGGTGTCCGTCCAGATATGAGTATTGATCTTTTTCCGGTCCTCTGCCTGGCTAGCGACAGCACGATGTTTATTTTGAAAAATGCATAATAATTGTGACTAGTACATAGCACAAAAGAAAAATCAATGTAAGAATATAGTTGCCAGTGCACATGTTTAAACTGCATGGTAATACTAAGTTACTAAATATGTCAATCATTAACATAAAAACATCATATGAAAGTTGTGATTTATTCACTAAACCTGGACCAGTTGCTGTCCTATGGGCAATGCAACTTCTGTTTTGGGGACAATGAAGTTGGACAATGCATGAAGATGATGAGATTTTGTGTGTGTGCAATTGTTGTATGGCTTAACTTACAACTGGACCCTTTAGAGTTTCAAACAGCCATACAGTGGTGGCTAGGCATGAGTTTTTCTCACCATGCTATAGTTGTCCCTGGGCACGTGGTCGCCTGCCTAAACAGGCTTTGGGATGTTTTTGTGGAGTCATACTGGAGAGCTTGTGTTGGTGTTCAGGTAGAGGTTGGGAGTGGATATGGACTTCATGAGCACAGCAAATGACCAGCTGATGTTCTCGCAGCAAATTGGATGCGGAGCACATCATCGCTAGTTTCTATAACAATTTACCTGAAGCGAGTGTGACAGCATGCAGGGTCTGGAGCCTTTGCCACCGAGGTACGCAAGCATAGGTCCAATGATGCCAAATGTGTTGAACTTGGTTGGCTGTCTATCCCACTTGCAGTGGAGACATATGACTCCTGGGGTACAGAAAGCTAACCACAAGACAGAACTGCCCAAGTGCATAGCCATTGCAGCTCTAAATGGGAGGCTGACCCTTGTTAGGGCAAATGTCAGGGCAATCCTATTCCTTAGCATAGCATTCCAAGAACACCTTAAATGATAGTTATGGTATTACATATGTTTACGAGTGTATGATATTTTAAATAATCAATATAAGGAATATAGTTGTATCTTTATTGCATGAGAAAGTTACAATACTCAGCTATAACTGATAGATCCAGTCATATAACTCCAATAAAATGCGTACAGCAATCATGAATCTGATAAGATGAGGGCAATTTACAATTATGGTTGTTAATAATCCATTCTCACCTGTCCGTGATCAGTCGGGGGTTCTGGTCGGATTTGCTATAGAAAACACGTTTTCATGCATAACATATCTATACCTTCAGTAGTAGCATCGGGAGGGGGCACATCCCCCTCCCGCACCCACCCCGTTTTATTAACCCCAGGTCCAGCCACCCCACCTCCAAAATTCCTGAATCAGCGCCTGATCTTGCATGCAGGACTAAAGAAGTGGGAGCAGTACGACACATAAACATCGGACATGATAAGTGGCTTTGTAGAAGGCAAATGGCTAACCGTATCATTGCATATGCTGGTTACATACAAGTATTCATTCCATGTACAGGTTGTGGTCTAATAGAAGTACTCATTCCATGAATAGATGAGGTATTAAATAAAGTATATGGAACACACAACAAAATCTGAGAATAATGAGAAGCATCTTGCAGGACTAAAGTATCGGGAGCGATACCAAACCTCCAAACCTGTTAATGAACTGACCCATCAAAGCAAGAAAACAAGTAGCACTACATTTAAGCCCCAAGGTCCCAGAGTAACCCCCCAACGTTCAACCCATGGGAGCTGTAGAGACAAGAAAGTGCTACTCATGTGACAGAATTGGCAACCTGTCCAGTCAGAGCAGGGCAAAGCCCACAGAAAGCAAAGTAGGCCACCTACATCTACCACCAAGTGAGTGCATACCTTAGAGAGAGATGGACATGATGATCACACAAGAGCTGTTGGAGAGTGACCTCAGTGATGACAGGGAACAAGTTCTCCAAGTTAGAGTAAGTGACAAAGGAATAGGGAAGTGCAGGGTGTCCATATGTATGGAATCATGGACAGCGGTGCTGATATCACCATCATAGGGGACCAGACGTTCAAGAAGGTGGCTACTGCGGCTAAACACAAGAGACGTGACTTTGAAGAACTATGAGCAGAAACATTTGAGTTGTTTGGCAGGACTGCCATTATCTGATTATTAACTTGGTCCAGCCAATGCCACTTATGTATATATTCCCTTCACTTATGTATCCTTACTGAGAAGGTCATGTGCGAAATTTTTGTAACCACGCCCATTCTTGTATTCATTCTTGAGACGGAGCGGGGTGCCCAAGCCCCCCTGAGCCCCCCCTAATTACGCCCCTGATATCCCTACTCACAGAATAATGGACACCCATACCTATTGATGGACCTGGGCTGTGAGGTGGGTGAGTGGGTGAGGGGATGGGTGAAGGGGGAATGGGGTGTTGGGATGGTAAGTATTGGAACAGTATATACATGTGTGATGCAATGTAGGTATGGTTGAATGCTGGGGGTGGATGATGGCTATTAGCATTTAGGATATTTTGTTGTCATGGTGTGTGCATAAGGACAGCTGTAAGCTTCCTCCATTGATGGGTGATGGGTGTGCCTATTTTTAATATTGCCATGGTGACATCTGTATTGTAATAGAATATTACAAGCCAGTGGCTAATACTAATGTTCCAACTATGTACACATGTCATTGACCATCACTGCTATGTGAGCATGTTTCTACCACTTCAGCAGACCATCCTTGTACTAAAAGGCTGTAAACTCAACATGGGTATGTACATTAATCTTCACTCAGTGGTTCTCTTAGACCACAGTAGACTGACACAGTTGTGGTATCAACAGTACTGTTGGTGGGATCATCCAGCTCTATAGGAACCATTGGGTCATATTTTTTCTTTTCAAATAATGCATTGAACTTCTCCCTGGTTCTGTCATACATCTTGCATGTCTTGAGGATGGCCATAATGAGATGGTACAAGACAGTGACCATCAACATCACTACAAACAGACCCACCAAAACACCAACTATGGCACTGTGCACTTGGTCTGAACTCTGGTCTAGAATGTAAGACATTGACATAGCCAGTGCAGTGTAGTTGAGGAGGTAAAACATGTCAAGGCTATTGTACAACTGATTGTAGAAGTTGGTACGTCTGTTGCTTTGATGTGTCTTTTGATGTGACTGTCCAAATGGCTTTATACTTGCCTGTGTTATAATGAACAAGATCACCATAATAGCTTGGATAATGAGAAGCAGAGATGGCCTGTCAGAACTGTACACTGGATTTAAAGTGTACATGACAACTAGAAGCCAAAGCCTTGCTCCCAGCCACCATCGCCACTCTCCCTTATAGGGAGCATAGTGGGCATCATTCATTGGTTTGATCTGGTTGGCCTTCTTGTGGAGATAGTTGAACAGTCTGTTGTGTTCACTGTACTGTTCAATGATTGGAATGAAAGTGAGGGCAATGGTGTATGGAAGGAGGAACAGGGTTAATGTTGCCATAGCAACCACAAACAAAGCAGTATGCTTCCCATGTAGGTATTCCACATTTCCATCATAGAACCAGACATGCATGTCACCATTGGGTAGGTGAACTGTGGAATATGTGAGGATATCAATGACAGTTCTCAACAATTTGGAATATGACAAGTTGATGAGAGTAGATAGAACACCAACTGCTCTTTCTCCAATGATGGTGGAAAGCCTAGAAAGAAAGAAACTGGTGGAGGAAGTGGGCGATCTTTGAAGACAGTAGTGACAGACCAGAATGGTTGCCATGGTGAGGATGAGGAGGTAGGCTGGGAACACAAACTGAAGGCCAGCCTTGTCAGCATCATCCATGCCATTGTAAAAACACATAGGAAGCCCAAGGTCAAGGTTCACCAATGACACAATCATCTGCAATGGATTTAAAATGGACTGGTTGAAGAATATAGAAGTATTGACTTGGATAATGTTGGCATAGAAGATGAGCCCATAGAGTGTGTCCTGTGTGATGGTGAGGTTGAGGAAGAACAGTGCTGCTACCAGGAAGACACCCAACACTGCAAACATAACATGTGTGGTCAGCCACATATCTGAGCACTCCTGGCACATGGAAGAACCAAAGATCACACTGAGGTTTCCATGGCAATGACCACAAATAATGCCAGTGTGCCCTCCATTGCACAGGTACCCAGGCCTTGCTAGAGGCAGTTTCTTGATGGTACTATTGCAGTAGTCCAAAGGACAGGTTTGAGCCAGAGCTGGAAGAGTGTTATTGTACACACCAATCCAGTTAGTTTTATTTCTGGTCACAGTACCATCTGATGTATCACAGATCACTCCTAATGATGTCAGGAATGGAGAACAGTCACACTTCATCACGCTGGTTAAAGAGTTGGTAATTAATTCAAACCCTGGCTCACATGGTAACAGCTTCACATTAATAACAGTTGGGGAACCATTAGGATCATTGGAAAGAAGCAATTTGAGTGATGTATTTTCTGGTCCATATATTTGGTACTCTATTTGAGCACATACAGTTCCTATCCACTGAGCCTTCTGTCGTGGTCCAAGCATTATGTTTTCAGAATGTATACCATCTGTATTAACTTGTGTGTAAACCACACCAGGAGATAGGTTATTTCTTTTATCCACCGAGGTAATATTAAGTTTTACTGTCCTACCAGGATATGTGGTGAGATATGGACTTGTACCATTGCACAAATTAGGATCACTGCAGCCACAATAGTTCACCTTTTCTGGAAAGGAGAGAACTTGGGTATCATTGATGTCTTCTGATAATGGAGTAATATTGAAATATTCCATCATGTCCATGTGAGGTAAGAGGTGCGAAGGTTCTAAAAAGGATTCACTACAATAATAGATAGGTGTGGCATAAACAGCATGACCACCTTGCAGTGCATGGTTATCAATGAAGGTTATTAAGGAAGGACTGATTGTATAATGGAAGCGTAGAATACAATTCGGTGAATACAGCCTATTGTGCTCATTCTGTTTCCCATTACTGTATATAGCACCACCATATTCAGTTGCTATATTGTTGGAAAAGTGCACTATACTATTGTTATAGATGTACATTGGAACATTGTTGGACAGACTTATGGCCCCTCCATTAACTCCTGTGTTATGGTCAAATGTGACGTAACCATACAGTGTCAAGATACCACCATCTCCTTGTATTGCACCTTGGGGAGAGTTATATGAGAAATGACTCCCTGTGGTGGTACTGCCAAAGATGTCCATCTTCACTCCTTTAAAGTAAATGGCTCCTGCACATGTACCAGAAGAGCAGTGGTTATCTTTTACAACCACATCCTGGAGGGTGAGTTGGGTTATCCCTTCATATGAATCAACGGCTTGGATTGCTGCACCTGCATCTGCAATGTTTTTAGTAATTGAGACATTTCTAAACACATTATATAGAATCCCTTCATTGTTTAACAATCGCCGTTCAATTGAAATGGCTCCTCCTACATATCCTCTGTTCGTATGGAATGTGCAATCAGTTATTGTAAAATTGCCTATGAGTCCATCCAACATCACAGCACCACCATAAAATGCACTGTTGCCCTGAAATGTGCACCCTGTGATGCTAACATTGCGTATTGATTCATCCAACATCACAGCACCACCACCAACACTAGCACTGTTGCTCCGAAATGTACACCCTGTGATAGTAACATCGACTGTTGATCCTGACAACATCACAGCACCACCAGTAACAACAGCACTGTTGCTCCGAAAATTGCAGCCTGTGATACTAACATTACCTTTTGATCTATCCAACCACACAGCACCACCATAACCATAACGACCAGCACTGTTGCTCAGAAATGTGCAGTCTGTGATAGTAACATCACCTGTTAATCCATACAACCTCACAGCACCACCACCATACTGACCAGCTGTGTTGTTCTGAAATGTGCAGTCTGTGATACTAACATCACCTGTTGATCTATCCAACATCACAGTACCACCATAAACACCAGCACTGTTGTTCTGAAATGTGCACCCTGTGATACTAACATCGCCTGTTGATCTACAGCACCACCAAAAAATGCACTGTTGTTCAGAAATGTGCACCCTGTGATACTAACATCGCCTGTTGATCTATCCAACACCACAGCACCACCAAAAAATGCACTGTTGTTCAGAAATGTGCACCCTGTGATACTAACATCACCTGCTGATCCATACAACCTCACAGCACCACCACCATTATCACCAGCTCTGTTGCTCTGAAATGTGCACCCTGTGATACAAACATCAACCGTTGGTCCATAGATCATCACAGCACCACCACCACCAGCACGGTTGCTCCGAAATGTGCAGTCTGTTATACTAACATTACCTTTTGATATACCCAAACTCACAGCACCACCACCATCACCAGCACTGTTCTGAAATGTGCACCCTATGATGCTAAGCTTACTTGATGATTCATACAATATCGCAGCACCAATAAGAGTATCGATAATTACATTTGTGTTTGACGATATAGCTCCACTTGTACTGTCCTGAAATGTGCAGTTCACAATTAAAGTATTTTTGATTGATACAAGTTGTATACCACAGTTAATGAACGTGATTCGTTCCATGGTCAACATTTGTACTGAAAATACGGCGCTCCTGTTCGATTCGCAACGGACAACTGATCTTTTCGTTGAGTCGAGAGACCCCGTCATCGTTACGCTGCCTTCAGTGGTAATATTGCACGTCGGTTGTGAAGCTATGCGATGTTCTCCATCTTCCAACACAACAGTCATATTAGACTGGAGTGGTCCGCTGCATAGGTAGTCCTGCAGAGCAGAGCCTGGTGGTATGGTAATGGTGGTATTGACCTGATCGGACCTAGTTACATAGTTTTCGAGGAGGGATAAGGCAATCAACAGGTCGATTATCATCATCGCCATGAATTCCGGATCATACTTCAGTTCTTGATAACTGCTGAGTGACTTAGACCTGTAACCCACGATCTGAAATCTATGATGTAGTTCATTGAACCGAGAGGTTATATATGTATTATCTCTCAGTTTGATTGGATAAACTATAACATCCTCTCACACATACATGTACTAATTCAATGCTGCATGGACTGGGTGCTGACGCCCTGGAATGCCACACACCACACTCACACACACATGCACACACACATGCATGCATGCACACACACACACTACACATGCCCACACACACCACACACACACAAATACACACACACACTCACATACTCACAAACTCACACAGTTATGCAGCCCACACTTTGTACTGATTCGGCTTACCAGGTAGTTTCCATCACCTCACACCCGGCACAACTTTTGCAGTGGTTTTACCTGACTTCTGAACCCCAGTGGTGGTCTTGGCATTAATTATCTTGGGGGGGGGGGGAGGTGTACAACACTTATATGGTCCCCCCCCCCACTGTCCGGAAAGGTCTGAAATTGTGGTGGTAGGTATTTTGGTGCCCTGTCGCTGTTTTGGTGACCCACTTTTCGGGGTCCGCTGGGGGGGGGGGGCATTTGCCCCCTGGCCTGACCACCACTGCCGAACCAGCCCTGTTACCTGAAACATGATTCTGCTCCATCTGGACAACAACTTGTTTACTTTATTTGAAGCCTACCCAGTGCACCACTCTCCACACTAATGAACAGCTCCAGCACAACCATTCTGCAAGCAACCATTCTGCTTTCGTCAACTCTCTCGTTTCCATACACCATATGAGTGCAACAAGTTCAGGGTCTCCTTCTGCTCTACAATGAATTGACCCCTGCTGACCACATCCTCCATGAAAAGCCACCTGTACTATTGTTGTCTACCTGCACCAATGCAACACCAGCACCTGCAACATTCTGCTGCTGAGTTATCCTGGCCAGGCTGGTATACAATTTATACACAGCTGATCCCTAGGCTAAATACCGTTGACCACTACCCCGCATGTATACCATTTGCACTTGATGTCTGCAGGATTGCTTTCAGCACTGGATGGTCGGTGTACACTTTCACGTTATGTAGTAGTGGAAGTGACTACTACTGCCAGCATCTCCATGTCTGTTATACCATATTTCTTCTCCTGGATTGACAGACTACGACTATCATAAGCTATCAGGTGCAGCTTGACATCTCATTGCTCCTGAGAGAGAACATCTTTGGTATTGGTGTATGTTTCTAGCACTGCTGAAGTCTGCACAGCACCGAGGAAGTACATTGCAATGTACACGTATAGTGAACATAGCGATGGTAAATCATGTCCACGCAGTAGTTCTTATCTTTATTCCTTTACCTGTGATATTGTCAATGAGGTCATGTTTAGAGGTTCAATTTTCACCCACTTAGGTACCACACTGATTTTGATCACCGAGTGTATAACCACACCCTTTTTTTGCGAACACCACCAAATCAAACCAAACCAAACAAATCACCAATGCAGCACACTGAAGCTACCAGAGACTTAGAATAACCTAACTCTAATTAGAGCAAATGCCAGAGCTTTACTATCATGTTCATGATCTGAGGTCCAACGACTGTTGCATTTTTTGTCCATAACATGCATATCATGTTCCTTTACCCTCTCCCTACCCCCCGTGCCTCTCCCTCTCCCTCCTCCTCTCCTTCCCTGACACATCCTTATCATTTCCCATACAAACGTTCCAATAACCACACCCCTTCTCTTCCCCAGGTATGCTCGTATGCTCCCCTTCTGGTGCAATGTCTTGTGGTCTCCAAGGTCCAAGATGTTCCACCAGTTGGTACCCACAAGGGCACAGTGGGAACACGAGTAGTTGTCTCTGATCAACTGCTTCCTGCTTGAAGGGGTGGAGTCAACAGGGTCACATGGAGAAGCTACATGTAAGAGGGGGTAGTGTACGACAATGGAGGTGTTGTGTGTGAAGACATTGTGAGGGCACCAGAGGAATGGGGAAGATGTAAGAGAGGGAGAGGAGGGAGTGGGAGGAGGTGTTGTGTGTGTCATGACATTAAGAAGGCATCAGAGGAGATGGAGGTAGCGAAAAAGGAACTAGTAGGTCAGCAGGGATATGGTGACTCATATGACTACACCATATAAGCCCATGTTACTCATTACTCCATTGAGGCACAGATAGCCTTCCTCAAACCATCTATATAAATGAACTGAGCAGAAGGCAGCTGCCTCTGGTCTCCAGACCTGTAGGAGAGGAGAATGAGTATGGTGAGGTAATGTCACACCAGTAGTCATGGAGGGCTTACTGCATAATGAATATGATCATGTACACCTAGTCCAGGAACCAAGATGATTACTATTATTATGCCTGATGATTACTGCACCTCTCCCTCCCTCTCTCCCTCCTCCTCTCCCTCCCCCTGACACATTCTTATCATTCCCACATCCCATACCCACATATGCATTGCATGTACTAGCCCATCACCCTCTCACTACCCCCAGCGAGGTAATTGTCACACCAGTAGTCACGGAGGGCTTATGCATGATGACTATGATCATGTACACCTAGTCCAGGAACCAAGGCTTGCATACCATCCCCTCATCCCCATACCTGCACACCATCCCTCAAGGATCCTGTTCTGCCGTCCATGTACTTGGATATATTCATGTATGTGTCCCCAACTCCAGGGATGGAGATACATCAAAATAATGTGAGCTGTACAAGTGTGCACACAGAAAAATGGCCACCCATACATTTTGGTGGACCTGGTGTTGTGGGGTGGGTGGGGATGGGTGGGGGGGATGGGGTGTTGGGATGGTAAGTATTGGAACAGTACATATATACATGTGTGGTGCAATGTAGGTATGGTTGAATGCTAGGGGTGGATGATGGCTATTAGCATTTAGGATATTTTGTTGTCATGGATATGGAGGGACATTTATAGTTCAGGTGAACAGACATGTGTGCAGCAATATGTAAACTGACTTATCAATGGTGTCCATACCTCTGATATGTAGGAAGGCTCACTCAAACAGGTTTGGTGTATGGGGATAATACCTCTGCTGTGGTAACCTAAGTAACGAGCATCCATTGTGGACATTATAAGCACACCATCCAGTAAAGCAGACTTGTGGATATAGGTGAAGGTCCACAGGTATGTGGACATCATGTGATGTTTGTTCAGTCTTACTAGGTGGGTTAACGGCATCTCAGAGATATGACTCCACACACTTTGCTTTTTCAGTTTTTGAGCATCCAGATGAATGGTTCCTATCATCACATGGGCCCTGCTAATTATATCATTGCATGTCCCTATTAATGGGTGCAAAACATCAATTAGCAAATATGAAGCATTATCACAAAAATGTCTCCAAGTTAGTGATACAACAATGCAACTTACAAATAATTATATCTTTGTGAAGAAGATTGCTTTCAAATTTGGACGCAGGGTGATCTCCTGAAAATGAGCATCCACTGAGGAGGTGGGAAGGGTGACAGGGTACATGTGGAGAAGGTAAACCATCCACCTAATATAATCACTGTGGTCTTCTGTCATCCCCTCTATCGCCTTCAGTACATCATCAGGGACAGGACCTTCAAGAACTTTTCTCTTTCTTGGAAGTATTGGTTCTTCTAGTTTGTATTTTTTGCCTACTGTATACCATGTGGAATATCGCATGCGCAAACGATCGGTACAATTATAAGAGCGCGTGAATAATAAATTATTAAATTAATGATACAGGTTTCGCGGGGGGGGGGGGGGCTGAGCCCCACGACTTTTTGCCAGGGGGGCGGGGGGGCCGGGCCCCTGAGCCCCCCCCCCCCCCCCCCCCGTACTCTACGCCTATGCTCTGTAGAATAAACAGGGGGGTGGCGAACACTCCTGACGTTATCGCAGGTGGCGATCATTACCTACGCTACCCTATTGCTATCTTAGTAGAGGTGGATACTGAACAAACCAAGTGCCGACGACGTTCCTCCTTTAAATCTTTGCCACACAGCTTGCAATCCCAGTGGCGTAGTGTGGTTGTTGAGCGCCCGGGGACATAATGCAAAAATGTGCCCCCCCCCCCACTACAAATAAAGGGGCGGATCTAGGATTTTGCAGCGAGGGTTGGTAGGCAGCCGCATGGGCGGAGAGGGATATGCCGGGGCCTCGATCATCCCAGCAAGGGGGTATGCAAAGCTCACCCAAAGAGTCTGGAAAAAGAGCCGCTTTGCAACTTTCGCACTTTTTAAGCCAAAAAAAATGATACTTTCGTATAGACAATAATTTAATACACTGCATTTGCTTTCGCAAGCAACCTATGCCTTCGCACGTACATTCAATCGTTTACATTAGGAAATTTAAGTATCCGCCAGCAAAACTACCCTCGCGCTATGACTGGCGCTATGTGTACCTGTCTGTACGATAATGGCTAATCGCTCGCTGCCAACGTGAGCCTGTGCATAACAGGTTCGCAATGGCAGCGAGCGATAACCGAGTTGGAACTGCAATGTGTCGTGGAGATTATGGAGGTGACGATTGGATACCGCATCTTCAATGTCGGTACGGTGATTAGAAATAAATAAGTTTGCGTGCAGATATTTGTTAACAAGACTCAAGATGTGTCTGCCGGCCCGTTCGCGTTAACGCGACTAATTATCTGTGCAAATTGTCTATTTTGGCGCCCCTAACCCCCTGCGCCCGGGGACATATGTCCCCCCTGCCCCCCCCCCCCCCCCCCCCCCCCCTCGCTACGCCACTAGTACTGTGCAATCCATGGCTTCCCAATGCACGCGGCTGGAAACTAGGTTTATAATTAGAACATTAACGGTACCTGTCTAATAGATAGCGAAGAAACACCTCACTAAAAATGCTTGTGTTTCAAAGCTCACAACTTCTCAGAAGAAGTAGTAAAACTAATATACAACACAACCTTTCATGCTCTTTTATTGAATCGTCTTCACGCACTTTCCAAATTTCCGGCCTACCGTATGCGCAAGCCGTGTTTATAACCCCATGCGGTACTTATTTCGGTTAGGTGGGAACGAGAACGGGCTACCCGAAGTTGATCTGGAGGTAAGACTTAGACTAGTCTGTCGGTCAAGCCATAGATATTAGAGTAGACAAGGCATGCCAGTTACGTAACTGACGAACCAGATCTGGTCACGGATTTTCTGTCACCAGGAAAACCTTGAGTGTATCTTATGAATAATCGATGCATGTTGCGGGTTACAGGGATGAAAACAACTGCCGCTGCACGGCAGAGTTTGTGGAAAGAGGCTAATGAAGAGTGGGCAAAAGAAGAGCACTTATGAGTGCAAAGGATTCACAGATAATCTGTAAACAGCTTTTGCAATCAACACCTCCACTGACAATGCTCACATGCATCGAGAACGCTTTTGTCACCTGTCAATGAAGAGAATCATCTGTGCCAGGGCAGAAAAAGTGCACCATAAGTGTACACTGACACCATTTGAATGGGAGGAAGATAGAAATGAAGGGTGTATCATATATCTATACATCCCTGCTAGAGTTCACACATGTAACATCATATGCAATACGCAGGTGTGTGAGCACTTCAAAGTTGTTGCAAAAGGAGGGAACTCCAGAAAGCTCACTGTTGGCTGAGGACGTCAACCAGGCCTCACACCAAACATGGTAGCTGCACATCTTCGGAAAATTGCCCTCCTCCAGTCTTCTCACGGGAGCCGTACCCACCATTTTCAAACCAGAACAACACGACTGTCCTTGATGAGTTGAAATGTGTGGTATGTGCAAACGTGCTTTCACAGCCCCTTGAGCTACCATGTGGAAAGCTGGCCTGCACCAGCTGCATTGTAGAGCGAGTGACAGCCTCAGCCACAGCGTGCCCTTGCTGCTTGCTGGGTGGTGGCTTGGTCCCCACTGAGATCAGACCAGCATCCAACCTTATACAACTGCTGCTAAAAGATGTTCTGGTTCAGTGTGTAGTGTGCCATAGGGATGTAAAGGCTGGGTACTATGAAGAACATGAGTGCACACAATCCCTTACTGCTGGTGAGGAAAGAGAAGCAGCGGGATTGTTGAAGAGGGCCATCTCCATCAGCCCTGATCAAGCCACAGTACAGCTGGCTACAGGAGGGACGGTTAGGTGTATTCAGTGCCACTTAAGTTGTTATGTTATGTTTGACCACCGTACCTTGTAGCCAATGATTTCATGAAGCCCGGCATCCAACTACAGCTGCTTGTTCCAGGACTGTCAAAACACGGTGTTCACAGCTAGAAGTGTCATCAGTGGAGGGGAGGTGCTCACATTGAATGATGAAGAGAAGAAGTAAGGCAGGGATAACAAACGTCTCAATTGGCCCAGCTGAAGTATTGGCCATTAAAACTGGCCTTACTACTCCCTGGAATAGACTGAGGCTTCTAAGATGGTAAAGAACTTTATACACATCATACCTATTGTTTGTTCAGGTGGCTCAAAGCATCAGGTGTTTCTCTAGCTGGGGAGGAGAGGATGAGCAGTATCTGCAGACGAATCGTGGGCAACAACTTGAAAGGAGAGATGGCTCTATTTTCATTTCCATCCACTTCTGGTGGTGAGGAGCTTAGGGGAGCTGCTTTGGTTTACATATCAGATCAGGTTCTAAAGGTTTTTGAACTTTTGGAAGAGAATCAAAGGTTACGTGCTTAAGACACACACCGATATACGATTAATTTGTTTTAAAACCTAATGCAGGAGAGGATGGCTTACCTGGCATGATGGGGTCATCCCTGCCAGTGAGGAATGGCTAAAAATTGTAGGTGACAAAGGAGGCGGATCCTTCAAAATGAACTTTCAAATAGTGAATGTTGTAGTGCCTAATTCAGTCCACAACATGTACACCTGCGTGTATTGCTGCTTTGAAGCGGGAGAGACTGTCACCAACCTCAATATAGACCTTGACCGCTACAAAGATCAAGTAGCACATCTGCAAGGGATGGTAACAGTTATCTAACATGACAGCATAAAGAATAAAATGAGCATTACACGAACAGGCAATACACATTGAAATTGTTCATGTGTGGGGACTACGAGTTCATTACTAGAATGTATGGGCTATCTGGAGCAAGTGGTATGGGAGAAACTGGGGCCAAAAAAATGCATACCCCCTCCCCTCTCCTCCCCCGGGCTTCACATCACTTTGGGCATCTTTACAAAGCTTTATGGCTTGCTTGAAGATGAATGTCATGCCCTTGACCTTGAACTAGCCCTGCTTTCAAGTGACTCCAGCTTTGCAACATATAGCCAAGAGCTGCAAATGCTTCGCTTATTGCAATCGGAGCTAAAGCAAGCCGAGGAGGCATATGCTGTATTGCAGCAAATGACAACATATGTATCCGTGGTGATTGGGGAGAAAGACCCAGTCACCGCTGATTTTGTTGTGCAATGTGAAGAAAAAAAAGAAACATCTTGGAAAACTAGTAAGCCATATACAAAATGTGTAATATTATAGGCCATGATTTTGCTAGGAAGCAAAGGTAGCTAAATCTAAAGCTATTGTGGAAAAGGGGTTTTCTAAAAAAGAATGCCCCTTTGTTAAGGCGTTGGATGATGCATTACAGTCAGTTGGAGTGCACCGTCAACAGTATTTTGGTGGTGCTTTTGTTGGAAATCATGTACATAAGGCTCTAAAGGTACCACAAGTGTAATACATTCAAACACATGAATGAGACATCTCCTACACTTTTTCAGGAATGCAACATTCAGAAGTTGTGCGGGTCTCTATGTGAAACAGCCAAGAATAAATTGCCTCATCGATCTACACAGGTAGAACATCGTACTGAGATCTTGGTTAAAGTATTCTCAATGTTTGCAAGATGCCATAACATCTACGACCACAATTTCATTGATGAGACACAAGCTCATGCCTTAGGTTGGTAATGGACCTTCAGGTGTTTATGTGAACTAAGATAACAATATTGTTTTTTACAGAGGAGGCTGTGGGAGAGTTCATGACGTCCTTCCGTGAATCCTTCCCCCAGGCAACAGTCCCCATAAAAATGCATGTTTTGGAAGACCATGCTGTTCCATGGGCAAATGTAGGATTTGGCCTGCTTGGTGAACAAGGGGCTGAGTCTATTCATGCTAAGTTCACACGACTTAGCCTATCATACACTGCAATTACTGATAAAGTACAGCATCTCCTATGCATAGTGAAGGAACACCTAATAAGTATTTCCCCAGAAGTTGTAGCTGCTATCCCTCCACCACAAAAAAGAATAAAATCATAATACTTTGTGTACTTACATCTTCAACCAGCTATCCACTGCACGTTCGTCTTCAATCTCCTGAGCTGTAATACACATCAGAAAAGCTTCAGGTTTTATCATTTTCGCACTCGCTCATGTGCATGTGAGATCCTCATGACTGCAGTGCTGAAGCGAAAAGCATAATGATACAAAGACATCACTTCGCACTTCATAACCAAATAGCCAACAAAATGGCTACTTTTAGACTAGTTGTGCGTAGCCCGACCTTCGCGTATTGGCGGAAGGTCGGGTATCAAGCCTATACCTGGATTTGCGTCCATCTGATAGTGCTGTGGGCTATTAACATCTGATTAGTCTGACCGTTCATTGAGTGTTAATTACGCGTTGGTCGCGTGGCAGGCTATGAATCTGTTTTTAAATGATTCTGGCTACTACGTCCTTGCTGGATCTCATCTGTCGGTGAACATTCGTCCCATGAGAATGACTACACCTGAAGTAGCGGTATGTGACTAGTATAGTATGTAGTAAAAGAAATGGTTGTCATTATAGATCCGAGTTGGTTACAAACGAAATGCCAAAACCTATGTATTAACTCCAAAACGAAAGCGCATAGGCAAGGCATTTGCCCGATAAAGCAAAAACTTAAAAACACTGCCACGCGACCAACGCGTAATTAACACTCAATGAACGGTCAGACTAATCAGGTGTTAATAGCCCACAGCACTATCAGATGGGTACAAATCCAGGTATAGGCAGAGATCATATATAGAGGGATTGGAAACGAGCCCAATTAACACTAGGTAACAGCTGCCATCCGCACCTGAATCCTTACAATACCGTGCTGTCAGCACAAGTCAACTATGTTCTTTGGACTATGTCCAATGGCAATAAAAGACACACAAACGCAGAGATTATATATAGACCAAACTCACAAATCACAGTTCATTAAGTTTAAGGTGCTGCACAACAAAAAAACAATCACAAATCATACATTCTGAAGACTGACAGGAGCTGGACATCTGCCAGGGACAACGACCTTACTCTGGCTGAACACGTTATTGTCCAGCAGAACGCAGATGTGATACAAATCGGCGAAACTGTGCGTACCAAGGGCTGCGGATCCTACGCGAGGAAAAAACTTAAGGGATTGAACATGCCAACACTGAGTTCTGTACTGAGATCCAGAGATACAAAGGCCGCGGGGGATACATTAAACAACCATGTTCTGGTTAGGAATACGTACACTTGGCGTGTACGGGCGTCCCCCAGCCTCCCGCTGCAGGCACTTTACATACTTTCGATGTTGCGCCAACTGAAATTTTGATTTTTCCATCACCTTTGAAAAGGAATATGTTATAAAGCGCATGTTTTTAGTCGAAAAACTTACGGCCACGCCACTTTCCAATCTTCAAGCAACACGACAAAGCAGGTTACACGCTCGTAGCCAATACAACGCCGACGAAACTGTAGGCCAAAGTTAGCGTATCCAATAACGCGCAGTAGCGATTCTGAAAATTCCACACACATAAAACCCCCCCTACGCCACTTTTCGTGCTTATTCCATCATACACACCGCGTTTTGTTACAAAACGCACTGTAGCTGAGCAGATACTGTCGGCCAAAAAATTGTCCTACCAAATTAACAATTTATTTGACAAAAACCTTTATAACTCGCCAGACGAGGACTCATAGACCACAAAAATGATTAAGCAGGTAGTCAATACAAGTAGGAGCTAGATTCAAAAAACTAAACCGTACCTTCTCGAATGGATTTAGTGGTTTTGGTGCTTTTAGCTCGCTTTTCTTCACCCGCGTAAAGGTGTGATTAACGCGAGGTCGGATGGTTCGCATGCTGTGCCTATTCTATGTATGGCGCACGTGACTCGTTTCCAATCCCTCTATATATGATCTCTGGGCGGATGCAGGATTTTGGCGAGGGGGGGTCCGATATGAATAATTGATGAGGGGGAGGGGCGCGCGCGAGTCGCGCGAAAAAATTTTTGGTGCGCATTCCAATTTTTCCACAGATTGTACATGTAAGGGGGCCGGGGATTGGAAACTAAGGCAATCAACACCAATAAATGAGTGACACTCCGTTACATTCTGCCGGGTTTCCAGGCTATTGTAGTCTTATGGATTTAAATGGCTGTGTTGCTACATGCATGCGGTTTCCTTTGCTATTTGAACCACTTAAAATTTACCGAAGAATTGTTTTGCACACATTCCACAGATTGTACATTTAGGGGGATTAGAAACGGAAACAATCATAACCAATAAATGCGTGCCACTCCGTTGCGTTCTGGTTTCCAGGCTATTGTGGTTTTGCGGATTTATACGGCTAGTGTGTTTCGTCGCAGATTTGCATTATACGTTACATGCACCGGCTTAGTTTCTTTGTTAAAATTTATAATTTAAAATTTAAATTTGCAATGGTCTTGCAGCAAGGTGCATTCAACCTTGATGGGTACTAATAATAGAGCACGAACCAAAATAACTGCGGAAAGAAACGACCGTGGGTTAGCATTTTGGAATACATTTATCATACGTATAAATACCAGCCTACTACGTATCTCGCAGTTTACAGAACTAAAGTATAGTACTAACCAATGAATAAGCAATAAGACAAGCCATTTTGCAACTTCACGAAGTGCACTCCGTAGAAATGTATATCTCACGTGCGACACGTCATATGCTAATTATATTCATATTCAGGTTCGAGGGGGGGGGGGGGGTCCAGACACCCTGGACCCCCCCCCCCCCCCCCCCCCCCCCCCTGGATCCGCCACTGCTTAGTACTAACATTTTTACTAACACCAAACTTTTCTTTTCAGGATTGCAAATATATACAGCATCATACTAATATACTAAACAAATAATAGCCTTACACTTTCATCATTACTACTATGTTTGCATGTTTCTACCACTTCAGCAGACCATCCTTGTACTAAAAGGCTGTAAACTCAACATGGGTATGTGCTTTAATCTTCACTCAGTGGCTCTCTTAGACCACAGTAGACTGACACAGTTGAGGTACCAACAGTACTGTTGGTGGGATCATCCAGCTCTATAGGAACCATTGGGTCATATTGTTTCTTTTCAAATAATCCATTGAACCTCTCTCTGGTTCTGTCATATATCTTGCAAGTCTTGAGGATGGCCACAGTGAGATGATACAAGACAGTGACCATCAACATCACTACAAACAGACCCACCAAAACACCCACAGTTACCATGGCACTTTGTGTTTGGTCTGAACTCTGGTCTAAAATAATGTAGGACATTGACATAGCCAGTGCAGTGTAGTTGAGGAGGTAAAACATGTCAAGGCTATTGTACAACTGATTATAGAAGTAGGTATGTCTGTTGCTTTGATGTGTCTTTTGATGTGACTGTCCAAATGGCTTTATACTTGCCTGTGTTATTATGAACAAGATCACCATAGTAGCCTGGATAGTGAGAAGCAGAGATGGCCTGTCAGAACTATACACTGGATTTAAACTGTACATGACAACCAGAAGCCAAAGCCTTGCTCCCAGCCACCATCGCCACTCTCCCTTATAGGGAGCATAGTGGGCATCATTCATTGGCTTGATCTGGTTGGCCTTCTTGTGGAGATAGTTGAACAGTCTATTGTGCTCACTGTACTGTTCAATGATTGGAATGAAAGTGAGGGCAAAGGTGTATGGAAGGAGGAACAGGGTACATGTTGCTATAGCAATAACAAACAAAGCAGTATGCTTCCCATGTAGGTATTCCACATTTCCATCATAGAACCAGACATACATGTCACCACTGGGTAGGTGAACTGTGGAATATGTGAGGATATCAATGACAGTTCTCAACAATTTGGAATATGACAAGTAGATGAGAGTAGATAGAACACCAACTGCTCTTTCTCCAATGATGGTGGAAAGCCTATAAAGAAAGAATCTGGTAGAGGTAGTAGGAGATCTTTGAAGACAGTAGTGGCAGACTAGAATGGTTGCCATGGTGAGGATGAGGAGGTAGGCTGGGAACACAAACTGAAGGCCAGCCTTGTCAGCATCATCCATGCCATTGTAAAAACACATAGGGAGCCCAAAGTCAAGGTTCACCAAGGACACAATCACCTGCAATGGATTTAAAATGGACTGGTTGAAGAATATAGAAGTATTGACTTGGATAATGTTGGCATAGAAGATGAGCCCATAGAGTGTGCCCTGTGTGATGGTGAGGTTGAGGAAGAACAGTGCTGCTACCAGGAAGACACCCAACACTGCAAACATTACAAGTGTGGTCAGCCACATATCTGAGCACTCCTGGCACTTGGAAGAACCAAAGATCACACTGAGGTTGCCATGGCAATGACCACAAATAATGCCTGTGCGCCCTCCATTGCACAGGAACCCAGGGCTTGCTAGAGACAGCTTCTTGATGGTACTATTGCAGTAGTCCAAAGGACAGGTTTGGGCCAGAGCTGGAAGAGTGTCATTGTAGACACCAATCCAGTTAGTTTTATTTCTGGACACAGTACCATCTGTACTGTATCTGCAAGTCATCTATATAGAACAGAAGGTTGATCTAAATTCATGGCGATGATGATAATCGACCTGTTTATTGCCCTACCCGGCCCTTCTCGGGAGCTATGTAACTAGGTCCGATCAGGTCAATACCACCGTTACCATTACACCAGGCTCTGCTCTGCAGGACTACCTATGCAGCGGACCACTCCAGTCTAATATGACTGTTGTGTTGGAAGGTGGAGAACATCGCATAGCTTCACAACCGACGTGCAATGTTACCATTGAAGGCAGCGTAACGATGACGGGGTCTCTCGACTCAACGAAAAGGACAGTTGTCCGTTGTGAATCGAAAACGAGCGCCGTATTTGCAAACTTTTCAGTACAAATGTTGACCATGGAACGAATCATGTTCATTAACTGTGGTATACAACTTGTGTCAATCGAAAATACTTTTATCGTGAACTGCACATTTCAGGACAGTACAAGTGGAGCTATATCGTCAGACACAAATGTACTTATATATACTCTTTGGTGCTGTGATATTGTATGGATCAGCAGGCGATGTTAGCATCACAGGGTGCACATTTCAGAACAACAGTGCTGGTGATGCTGTGATGTTGATCCATACAACAAGCAATGTTAGTATCGCAGGCTGCACATTTCAGAACAACAGTGCTGGTGGTTATGGGGGTGGTGCTGTGATGTTGTATGAATCAACAGGTAATGTTAGCATCACAGGGTGCACATTTCAGAGCAACAGTGCTGGTGATGGTGATGGTGGTGCTGTGGTATTGCTCGGATTAACAGGCGATGTTACTATCACAGGCTGCACATTTCAGAACAATAGTGCTGGTGATGGTGGTGGTGGTGGTGTGATGCTCGAGAGATCGAGATTCGATGGATCAAGAGGCAATGTTACAATAACTGACTGCACATTCCATATGAACAGAGGATTTGTGGGAGGAGCCATAAACATTGCAATGATTCTTTATAATATGTTTAGAAATGTATTAATTATTAACAACATTGCTGGAGGTGCAGCAATCTATGTGTATGGCACTGCCCTAACATCATATGCAGAGATGATCCAACTCACCCTCCAGGATGTGGTTGTAAAGAATAACCATTGCTCTTCTGCTACATGTACAGGAGCCATTTACTTTAATGGAGTGATAATGGACATCTTTGGCAGTCCCACCACAGGGAGCCATTTCTCATATAACTCTCCCCAAGGTGCAGTACAAGGAGAAGGTGGTATCTTGACACTGCATGGTTACATCACATTCGACCATAACACAGGAGTAAATGGAGGGGCCATAAGTTTGTCCAACTATACTCCACTGTACATCAATTACAATAGTATAGTGCGCTTTTCCAACAATATAGCAACTGGATATGGTGGTGCTATATACAGTAATGGGAAACAGAATGAGTACATTAAGCGGAATTTACTGAACTGTATTTTACGCATCTATTTTACATTAGAGCAGCTAGATTATGCTTCTACAATCAGTGGCCCCTTAATAACCTTCATTGATAACCATGCACTACAAGGAGGTCATGCTGTTTATGCCACACCTATCTATCAATGTATTCGTTCCTTTCTTGAAACTAACTCATACCTCTACCTTGACATGAACATGATGGAATATTTCAATATTACCCCATTACCAGGAAACATCAATGATACCCAAGTACTCTCCTTTCCAGAAAAGGTGAACTATTGTGGCTGCAGTGATCCTAATTTGTGCAATGGTACAAGTCCATATCTTACCACATATCCTGGCAGGACTGTAAAACTTAATATTGCATCATTGGATCATGGAAATAACCTATCACCTTGTGTGGTTTACACACAAGTTAATACAGATGGTATACATTCTCAAAACATAATGCTTGGACCTCGACAAAAGGCTCAGTGGATAGGAACAGTATGTGCTCAAATAGAGTACCAAATATATGGACCAGAAAATACTTCACTCAAATTGCTTCTTTCCAATGATCCTAATGGCTCCCCAACAGTTATTAATGTGAAGCTGTTACCATGTGAGCCAGGGTTTGTATTAATTACCAATTCTTCTACCAGCATGATGAAGTGTGACTGTTCTCCATTCCTGACATCATTAGGAGTGATTTGTGATACATCAGATGGTACTGTGACCAGAAATAAAACTAACTGGATTGGTGTATACAATAACACTCTTCCAGCTCTGGCTCAAACCTGTCCTTTGAACTACTGCAATAGTACCATCAAAAAGCTGCCTCTAGCAAGGCCTGGGTACCTGTGCAATGGAGGACGCACTGGTATCATTTGTGGTCATTGCCATGGTAACCTCAGTGTGATCTTTGGTTCTTCCATGTGCCAGGAGTGCTCAGATATGTGGCTGACCACACTTGTAATGTTTACAGTGTCAGGTGTCTTCCTGGTAGCAGCACTGTTCATCCTCAACCTCACCATCACACAGGGCACACTCTATGGGCTCATCTTCTATGCCAGCATTATCCAAGTCAATACTTCTATAATCTTTAACCATTCCATTTTAAATCCACTGCAGGTGATTGTGTCCTTGGTGAACCTTGACCTTGGGCTCCCTATGTGTTTTTACAATGGCATGGATGATGCTGACAAGGCTGGCCTTCAGTTTGTGTTCCCAGCCTACCTCCTCATCCTCACCATGGCAACCATTCTGGTCTGCCACTACTGTCTTCAAAGATCTCCCACTACCTCCACAAGCTTATTTCTTTATAGGCTTTCCACCATCATTGGAGAAAAAGCAGTTGGTGTTCTATCTACTCTCATCTACCAAATTGTTGAGAACTGTCATTGATATTCTCACATATTCCACAGTTCATGCACCTACCCAGTGGTGGCATGTATGTCTGGTTCTATGATGGAAATGTGGAATACCTACATGGGGGAAGCATACTGCTTTGTTTGTGATTGCTATGGCAACATTAAACCTGTTCCTCCTTCCATACACCATTGCCCTCACTTTTATTCCAATCATTGAGCAGTACAGTGAACTTTTCAACTATCTCCACAAGAAGGCCAACCAGATCAAACCAAAGAATGATGCCCACTATGCTCCCTATAAGGGGGAGTGGCAATGGAGGCTAGGAGCAAGGCTTTGGCTCCTAGTGGTCATGTACAGTTTAAATCCAGTGTACAGTTCTGACAAGCCATCTCTGCTTCTCACTATCCAAGCTGCTATGGTGATCTTGTTCATAATAACACAGTCAAGTATAAAGCAATTTGGACAGTCACATCAAATCTTGTTCGTTATAGAAGAGAACCACTGATGTTTGTAAGAACGTAAATTAACGGTGGCACTTCAGTTGTACATGTAGTGGCATGGGCACGGGAGGTTATTGTATATTCATGTGCTCGGAGTAGCGGGAACCAGGTTGATGGCGCGAAATGAACGAGAAATGTGCAATTACTTTGCACAGCTGTATTTCCGTAACGGATCAAGTAAAAATTAACAACAGGACAAATCGATAGGTACAGGACCCCTCTACGTATAAACCGAATTTGAAGTTAATTGAGATGTCCTGCCGAAAGATATGGCCGGTTTGAACCCCAAGGGGTATCGGACGTTGCAACACTGGCACGAAGCTAATGCACGAGCCCGAAATTTATTTTGCCAGAGAGAAATGATGTAGTATGAAGTGTTGAAAATAGGAAGTCAATAGCATTTACGGTTCGGGAGATGTAGCGATTTCAAAGTGAATCATTTTTATAACTTTATGTATATAATCGTGATACGCCAGTTTCGCGTGAACTGTCCCATATGATTAGATCAGATCTTAGTGTAGGATGGAAGCACACATTTGTAGCTAACTGGTATTAACTACTCCATTTCCTCACTGCTACCATTCCTGTGCATTTGAATGTTTCATAGACATCAGCCCATGGTTGGAGAATGGTAGACCAGAGGTGGAGAATGGCAGACCAGAGGTGGAGAATGGTAGACCAGAGGTGGAGAATGGTAGACCAGAGGTGGAGAATGGTAGACCAGAGGTGGAGAATGGTAGACCAGAGGTGGAGAATGGTAGACCAGAGGTGGAGAATGGTAGACCAGAGGTGGAGAATGGTAGACCAGAGGTGGAGAATGGTAGACCAGAGGTGGAGAATGGTAGACCAGAGGTGGAGAATGGCAGACCAGAGGTGGAAAATGGTAGACCAGAGGTGGAGAATGGTAGACCAGAGGTGGAGAATGGCAGACTAGAGGTGGAGAATGGTAGACCAGAGGTGGAGAATGGTAGACCAGACATGGAGAATGGTAGAGCAGAGGGGCAGAATGGCAGACCAGAGGTGAAAGATGGCAGCCCAAAACTTAAGGATCTTCATTTACTACAGTTCTTCAACTGGCATGGTGTTGGTTTGGAGTTGGGCTTAGAAGACATAAAACTGCGAATAATTGAGCATAACCATCCTCGAGATCTGAATGGTGCAAAGGTTGAAATGTTATCCACATGGCTGGCTCAAGACATTGATGCAACATATGGGAAACTAGCCAGAGCTCTTGTAGCTGTGGGTGAAGAGCTCTGTGCCCAGCAGTTAGCAGACAAGAAAGGTGAGTGTTGCAAATGCCAGCTAAATTCCTGATAAGTAAGCCATTTTTTTTTAGTTATGTAACATCTCTAATTAGTGCACTTGTGATCACACCAACAGGTTTCAGCTTAGATGACATCACCAGTAACCAAGTAACACAAAGTACATCTCATATCAATGGTAAGATAACCACGTGGTTAGTGATGTATATTCAGGGTCTGGTACCTGTGTGTGTGTGTGTGCATGTATGTGAGTGTGTGTGTGCATGTGGTGTGAGTGTGTGTAAGTGTGAGTGTGTGTGTGTATGACTCATAGGTGTAGGAATAGCCTTAATAGGGGGGTCCACTGTCATATTATTCATCAATTTACACCGTACATGGTGGTAGGTGATACCATGTAAAGTGAAATTCAATGAATAATATGACTTGGCCAACCCCCCTCCCCCCCTCCCCCTAATAAGGCTGTTCCTACGCCTATGTATGTGTGTTGGAACTGTTATAAATGATTATGTAATGTATTGTGTAATCACGTGATTGAAATGAATGTGTTCGATTGAGTTCCTTTGAGATAGTCAGTTCATAGTTTCGTACAATGTGAGCGTGTGTGCGTGTGTGTGCATGTGTATATATGTGTGTGTGAGTATGTGTGTGTGCGTATGTGTGTGTGAGTATGTGTGTGTGCGTATGTGTGTGTGAGTACTCGTGTGTGTGCGTATGTGTCTGTGTGCGTGTGTGTGTGTGCATGTGTGTATATGTTTTTTGTTCATATGGCTAACCACCAAGTCCCCCTACCTAGGTATCCTCTCATGGCTAACCACCAAGTCCCCCTATCTAGGTATCCTCTCATGGCTAACCACCAAGTCCCCCTACCTAGGTATCCTCTCATGGCTAGCCACCAAGTCCCCCTACCTAGCTATCCTCTCATGGCTAACCACCAAGTCCCCCTACCTAGGTATCCTCTCATGGCTAACCACCAAGTCTCCCTACCTAGGTATCCTCTCATGACTAACCACCAAGTCCCCCTACCTAGGTATCCTCTCATGGCTAACCACCAAGTCCCCCTACCTAGGTACCCTCTCATGGCTAACCACCAAGTCCCCCTACCTAGGTATCCTCTCATGGCTAACCACCAAGTCCCTCTACCTAGGTATCCTCTCATGGCTAACCACCATGTATCCCCACCTAGGTATCCTCTCATGGCTAACCACCAAGTCTCCCTACCTAGGTATCCTCTCATGGCTAACCACCATGAATCCCCACCTAGGTATCCTCTCATGGCTGGACAAAGACCTCCACCTTCTGCTCAAAACTCTGGTGATGGACATGAAGCCAAATCAGGTTGAAGGCCACATCCCCTTCATAGTGGCTCACATGATCTTCATGTGCCTGCGTTATCCTGATCACTGACATAAGAAGGAAGTGACCACTGGGTTCATCCAGGAAGTAATCAAGGGAAATAAGCAAGTTACTGAAGTGAGTATGAATGGGTATTGGTGGAGATCGTGATAAGGAACCATGAGGATGGAGGGGTGTGTTTAAGGTTTCTTATATGGAAGTGGTCCATGTTCTGTTTCCAGCTACATCAGAAGGACCCAAAGATGTTGGCCTTCTGGTTGGCCAACACAACAGCTCTGTCCCTCCATCTTATGCAGTGCACTGGGGACAACCAGGTGAGTGGTGTGATCGGTACTTATGTCAGCAGTTCACACCCAAACATCACAACATCAGCACAAACCTAATTGGAAGTGAATAAACCACACCCACCAAAGTCATGCATATGACAAGTACCTCCTATCATTCCACACCCACCATATCACCACACCCACCATATCACCACACACACACACACCATAACACCACACCCACCATTAACCACTTCCCATCATCACTGATCTTTTCACTCCACCTCCAGCTAAAAGCAGCCAAGATGCGTTTGACAAACTTTAACCTAACACAATACCACCATCAACTTAAAGACCTAGTTACTGATATCTTCGAATTCAACCTGATTATTGTAATGTTCAAGGAATTGATCAAGCCATTGATTGGTGAGTGGGTGTGAATATATGTGATCATGGACATGGTTAATACATGTGATCACGGACATGGTTAATACCTGTGATCATGGACATGGTTAATACATGTGATCACGGACATGGTTAATACCTGTGATCATGGACATGGTTAATACATGTGATCACGGACATGGTTAATACATGTGATCATGGACATGGTTGATACATGTGATCATGGACATGGTTAATACATGTGATCATGGACATGGTTAATACATGTGATCATGGACATGGTTAATACCTGTGATCATGGACATGGTTAATACCTGTGATCATGGACATGGTTAATACATGTGATCATGGACATGGTTAATACATGTGATCATGGACATGGTTAATACATGTGATCATGGACATGGTTAATACATGTGATCATGGACATGGTTAATACATGTGATCATGGACATGGTTAATACATGTGATCATGGACATGGTTAATACATGTGATCATGGACATGGTTAATACCTGTGATCATGGACATGGTTAATACATGTGATCATGGACATGGTTAATACATGTGATCATGGACATGGTTAATACATGGGATCATGGACATGGTTAATACATGTGTAAGCTTATCAGCTAACCAATGAGGCTCAAAGGAATATCAACTGCACAACATGCACGAACAGACAATTATATTGCATAAAATGCAGCACTGCGCAGGCGCTAATAATCATATTACTACACTACCCCGTTTTTTATTGAGAACATGTCTAGATGTTCCAGATTAATCTATCCGGAGGTCTCCGAATTCTGGTTGACCTTCTCAATACCACAGGATCACCTAGCACCTCCTCTCGATCACCAGCCCCTAGCTCAGCTTGTAGTGGTGCTTGAGGTTCCACCTCAGTTGGTTCACCAGGCCTCTCATCTTCATCACCTTCTGCCTCCTGATCCTCCAGCTCATCATGATGCTCATCTTGATGTTCCTCTTCGATGATCACTTCTCCCTCTGTATCGCTATCTGGAGAAGCTGACTCCCGTACTTAACTTCTTTGTCCGTAAATGAGGGGTCCTGTTCATCATCCTTCTGCTTGCTTAGTTTCTCTGTCCCTTCTTGTGCATCCCTGCTACAAAGCAAGTAAGGCTTCAGGCGGTTGAAATGAACGACAAGGCATTTGCGAGGAGGGAGGGTCACGATGCTGAATACGGAACACAACATCACTAAATATTTTTTTAATTACAAAGGGACCCTTCCACGGTCTATGCAGCTTGCGGGACTTCCCCCTTGCTACTGCTGGGCATACCAGGTCACCAACTTTGTATGCTGGACTCACTCCTTTTACTTTGCGATCATACCCCTCTTTCTGAATCCTAGATTCCACTGTCAAGTATTTCCGTACTTTGTGGTATGCCGACTCCAAAGTATTCCTTAGATACAAAGCATGCATACTGCTGCACCTTGTTAGCTCTGCAGGAGGGTTGCCAAATATAACATCCACAGGCAGACGTACCTCTCGACCAAATACAAGCATGAATGGAGACATATGCGTTGATTTGTGCACACTGGTCTGGTAGGCCATCATCACTGCTGGTAGGATCTGCTCCCAGTTTCTCTCCTCTTCCAAGATCCCAGATGAGAGCATGCCCAGAAGGGTGCGATTGAAGCGCTCAATCATTCCGTCTGACTGGGGATGGTATGGGGTGGTTCTTGTTTTTACAATACCTAACAATTTGCACAAATCAGATATTAAGGTTGATTCAAAGTTCTTGCCTTGATCAGTGTGCAAAAAATCTGGAGCTCCATATCTGCAAATGAAGTCATACAGGCACGCAGCAACTGATGCAGCCTCCATATCCTTCATGGGGTATGCCTCCACCCACGTAGTGAAGTAGTCCCCAATGACTAAGATGTATGCATTACCTTTATCAGTCCGTGGAAAAGGACCAACAATGTCCATTGCAATACGTTGAAAAGGTGCCCCACTGGCTGACGACTGCATAGGAGCAACACGACCAGGCACTGATGGTTTCCTTGCTGCACATGCCTCACAGCGACGGCACCAATCCTCCACATCCTGGCGCTGTCCCACCCAGTAGAAGCGTCTTCGAATCCTACCAAGGGTCTTTTGCACTCCCAAATGACCAGCAGTAGCAGAATCATGCAGCTGCTTCAACACCTGTGAAACCAAGACACGAGGAAGCACAAGCTGCAAACATGGGTTCTCACCACCTCCCAATGCATCCACCCACTGCCTGTACAGCAGATTATTAGAAATCACCAGATGCTCCCTCTGTGCCCACAGACTTTGCAGTGTGCGGCTACTAGAAAGCGGCGCAGTGGTTGGCCATGTGTGTTGTGTAGTCATTTCAGAAGCTCTGCTCAGATCAGGGTCCTGTTACTGATACTTCCATAGCTCCTTTTCATTCCAACAGGGTAACCAACTCTCCTCAGGTGTGACCAACAACAGCTGTTCAAGACGTTCTTGCTCTTCAAAATGAAACCCACACTGTGTGCACTCCATCCGTGAAAGGCCATCTGCATTAGAATGTTGTCTTCCAGGTCGGTGTACTATCGTCATATCATACTCAGCCAATGCTTCCAGCCAACGAGCTACCTGCCCCTCTGGTTCCTTAAAGCTTTGCAGCCATTTCAATGACTGGTGATCTGTCCTGATTGTGAAAGGGCGGCCATACAGGTATGCACGAAAATGTTTAACAGCCCAAACCAAAGCAAGCATCTCTTGCCGTGTCACACAATACCGCCTCTCCACCTTTGACAATGCACGACTAGCATATGCCGCCACATGCTCCTTACCATCCACATACTGGGAGAGCACTGCCCCTACACCAGTTGCACATGCATCTACATCAAGAAGAAATGTGCAATGTGGAAAGATAAGGATTGGCGGATGTGTGAGCGCCTGTTTAAGTTGTTTAAAAGCTTGCTCACAATGTGGGCCCCAAACCCATGCAACATTTTTCTCAGTCAACTTGTTTAGGGGAGCCGCAATACTGGAAAATTAGGAACAAAACGTCTGTAGTAAGACATAAAGCCTAGGAACTGTTTTAAATCCTTCTGGCCTTTAGGCACTGGCCATTGCATAACAGCTGCTACTTTTTCAGGGTAAGCCTCTATGCCCTTTGCAGACACAATGTGGCCTAGGTAGCGCACACTCTTCCTAAATAAGAGACATTTGCTAGGCTTGATCTTTAAGTTGGCTGCCCTCAGACATTGGAAGACCTGCTGTAATTGTTTGAGATGCTCATCTACAGACTTGCTAAAAATGATTATGTCATCTAAGTACACCAAGCACACCGACCAATGCACACCAGAAAGGACTAGTTCCATTAATCGCTGAAAGGTTGCTGGGGCATTGCACAACCCGAACGGCATAACCTTAAATTGAAACAAGCCAAATGGTGTTGCAAATGCTGTTTTTTCCCTGTCACACTCCTCCATCCCCACCTGCCAATACCCACTTGCCAAGTGAAGTGTTGAAAACCATGAAGAGCCAGCCAGAACATCCAGTGTGTCATCAATACGGGGTAAAGGTTGCGCATCCTTCTTTGTAACCGCATTCACCCGCCTGAAGTCAATACAAAATCTGTGTGACCCATCCCTTTTCTTCACTAATACAATGGGTGATGCCCAAGGACTATGTGAATGTTCAATCACCCCCTTTTTAAGCATGTCATGTAACATACCCTGGACTTCCTTTCGCTGCTGTATGGGTAACCGTCTCACTGGCTGTCTAATTGGATTAGCTCCTTGGGTATCAATACGATGCTTCACCAGTTTGGTTTTCCCCAGGTCACCATCGTTCTGTGAGATTACATCGGCATACCCCCTCAGCATTTCGTGCAGCTTGCTCGTTTGTTCTGGTGACAACCCCTCTATATCTGCCATGAGCCTCTGAATCATACTGCTCCTCTGCCGTTTTGCCAACTTCCACTCCCGACTTCCTTCAGGCACCTTTGCACAGTCACCAAGAGTACAAACCTGATCTTCCTTGGACAAGGGACAGAAGTGTCCCACAACCTCATGTACATGAAGAACTATGGGCTGCAAAGTTGGGTTTAATATCTGCACAACTGTGTTGTTACCTGAGCAATGAACAACAGAATGGGCAAGTAGCAACTGATGACGCTCAGTGAACTTCTTAGACGGTTCCAGTACTCCATCATGCTCCACAGCATCCTTGGTCTGTAACTGCTCAGGTAGTTGGACTTGATGCAGTGGTGGTACTATACCATCCTCCAACAAAGCCACACAATATGATGCCACTTCTCCAATACCCCTAGTGCCCTGGCAATGTGATTGCAAAGGGATTATTTCCTTACCAATGACAAGGTGCCCTCTCTGCAAGTCAACCATACACCCAGTCTTGATGAGAAAGTCAGCACCCAATACACACTGCTGTGTCAGTTTTTCAGAGACCAGAACTAGAAAGAAGTCACCAATTGAAAGGCAAATATCTACTTGTCCCATGATCTCCAATGCTTTCCCATTAGCTGTCACTATCGATCGTGAAGGTGGTCTAAGGCTTCTCGACTCCCCAGATGCTTCCTCCCATAGGTCTTTCCTAACCAATTTTACCATTGACCCCGTATCCACAAGCATCTTAGTAGACACCCCATCCACCCTACCCTGCACCACAACTGACGGCTTCTGCACATCCTTCGTGGACTCAGGTACTGATGTAGTAGCTAGCTTATTCTGTGGTCCTCTCCATGCTGGTTTCCTTTTTGTGCAGTCCCTCTTGATGTGCCCTTCTCCACCACACTGCCAGCAGACAACTTTCCGCTTTTGGGTACCCCGACTTCCTGTCTGAACTTGTAGTTGGGCCACCGCCTCCTCAAGGTGTCGAACCTGCTGGAACAATGTACCTTGTTCAACACCCTGCTTCTTTGTTACCGTAATATTTCCCGTCTCTTCTGAATCAACAGCAACCACCGCCTCCACGTCTCCACCGTGCTTTCGTTGTCTCAGGCGTCTTTGAGCTTCCTCAACAGTAAGCTGCTTCTTCGCCAGACGAAGTGCATCGTCTATCGACTGTGGCATCTCTTTCAGAAGGAGCAGCTGAGCTGTGGATGATAGCAGACCCTGAACAAATTGGTTGCGTACAAACCTTTCCCGCTGTCCGCCGTCCAGGTCTGGGTACGCCTTTTCCGCCAGTCTCTGCAGGTCTCCCGCAAGCCTCTCCACGTTCCTGCGACCTGCTCTGTAGACGCTGCTGCCACTCTATCTCATTGCCGTCAGGAGCGAACCGCTCTCGCAGACGCTCCTTTACAGACTAATAATCCTCACTATCCGAAAGACTTACCAAGCGAAATGGCTCGTCCTCCAGCAGTAAAAGTAGTTCTTCGGCCCACGTACTCCTCTGAGGGAATATATACGTGCCCGTTTCGCATAGAGCTCGAACCGTTTAAACCAGAGGGCGACATCCCCCCGTCCTGTGAATTTGGACGGTCGAGGAATGCTCGTACGAACAACCGCCGCCGTTGGTGCGGGCCTGCTACTAGTGCTAGGTTCGGTAAACTCCATGGGAACCTCTTCCTCAGTAGCCATATCCCACTTCTGACACCAATTGTAAGCTTATCAGCTAACCAATGAGGCTCAAAGGAATATCAACTGCACAACATACACGAACAGACAATTATATTATATGCATAAAATGCAGCACACGGCTGTTTGAGGTTGGACATTTTGTTAGATAATTAGAGCGTTACGGTATATGGTGTAGAAATCATGGCGGTTAGCCTCATTATCGACACCATATGTTCAACGATGTGCCTTGCAAGATGCTTACATCAGGTGTTATTATAAACATATGCAGTAGTACCAGCAATCATCTGGCTTCAAGACACACACCTGAAACGATAAATTACGCTTTCCAATTAATACACGCGCCACGTTTTCATAGGCATATGAGGTACGGCACGATCGAATAGGTATGAAAGATGCGCGAATTGCACATAGCTGCCAATTTTCCCACATATAAGTTTGACATAGCTACTGGATAGTACTCCCACATTTGGGATATCATAGTATTAAGCTCAAGGAAGGATTTTAAATGTAGAGAAACCTAATTTGAACTGATCAGTTACCAAAAAACAGCCATTGGTTTTAACTAAAAATAAGAGTTCACTTTAGATACATTACCTGATGGTAGGCAAGCTGCCAGACATTATAGTAACCCCTAGGGACTTTGATACTGGCTTTATCCACTTATGTCATAGTACACCAGCAAAAAGTAGATAGTGAAATTTGCAAATCACATACCCACAACAACTACAATCATACATTACAGTTTGCTAACATGTAAGCAGTTAGCCTGGTAAATAAAACACTAAAGTGGGGGACAGCATCGAGGAAGTATATTGCGACTTGACGGTCAAATTTAGTGGCAATATCGCGGCCCACGCACTAATAGAGAGGATTTTTATCTGCAATGTTGAAGTGAAGTTTTTCCCTGATTTTATTACTTTTTAGGGCTTCAATTTTTAAGGTAAAAAAGGGTTAATTATTTAAATTCAATATTTAAGACTTAATTTGGTACCGTGCATGTTGAATTTTTTTCACTGAAATCGGTTTCTATGGGATATCCAACACAACTTTTCCCATAATTATTCTATGTTCCATTCTTCAACTACACCGTATCTTAAGTTGTTTCACTTTCTACATGGGTAAGTGGTTTAATGTATTCATCATTAGTTTAGCAACCACACACCAGATCTATCCACGTAAAAAGGGGGAAAACTTTACGAACGTGTATCTTAAGATCGCAAGGCAGTAAAAATGGATTAAAAGTTGTTTTGGATGTCTCGTATCCCACAGAAACCGATTCTAGTGGGAAAAAATCAACGCAGTACGAAAAAAATATTTAAACCTTTTTCAACTTGAAAATTTGAAGCCCTAAAAAGTTATAAAATCAGGGAAAAACTTCACTTCATCATTGCAGATAAAAAAGCTCTCTACTAGTGCGTGGGCCGCGATATTGCCGCTTAATTTGACCGCCAAATCGCAATATACTTCCTCGATGCTGTCCCCCACTTTTATTTTTAACACATACCGAATTAGCTTATGGTTGCCATCAATATGCCATAGTAAAAGAGGACCGTGCACGTGGTAACGCCTTCTTTGCACTGTTCCTGCCCATCTGAGTACTACCCCCAGTGGGGGGCACCTTACGATATGTAAATAAGAGATATGTCCCAGTCCCTGTGCAACCCTCGTTTTTAGCGTTCCATTAAATCCATTAAATCCATTAAATCGATCTACAACCCCCTCAGTTGTTGGATGAAACAGATTTGTCATAATAGACTTGATTTGCTTGGCCTGCAGGTTTGGCATGAAGTTCTGTCAGGATCTCTGGTCAGATTTTCCCATTCTTGCAAAAATGATGCTGAGGAGCTCCACAGCTACAACCAATTGCTTCTGGGTACCTGGCGGCAGAGTCACACACCACTTGTTGCAGAACCTGCATCTCAGCAAATGGACCCATAATATTCATTGGAATACACCTGAAGGGTTTTTAGGTAGCTGGGAGTGGAATCAATAGTGCTGGTTTATGCTTGATCTGAGCTGTCTTCTGACACTCATTACATCCCTCCACAATAGAATTGCTGCAGGATCTTTTGCAGTGGTTTTCTTATTCTAAAATGACTGGAGAGTGGAATTTTGTGTGCCCAGTGTAAGTCATACTTTTTTGCACTGACTTGGCTGAAGAAATTCTTCCTACTCGGTATCTCATCTTGCTCTATTAACTATTCAGTGCCTCTTCATCTTAGAGATACTCACTACATCTGAAACGATTTTTAACACTTAGGAACCAATTAATAGAGGTCATTGCTGTCAGAAGTAGCTATGTTACAGTGAGTTACAGTTGTAAACATCAGTGAAAATTCTTGTTTATTAATACACTAAAAAAGGACATCTAAGGAAAAACTAAAGTGAAACATCTAAACACAAATCAACATGACTAACTTGCATGTATGCAATTGTAAAATATCTGACATCCTTTTGGAGCAATTTGTGGTAACACCTGGCAGGTTGTAAGTCTGCTATGCAAGTAATGTAGAACAGTGGCAGTGTGGCTGGGGAGGCAAACTAGTATTTCTCCGCATAATCACCAGTAAACTAGAAAATACTGAAAAATATGCGAACGTACGCAGGTTTGCCCCCCCAGCCACCCCGTCACTGATGTAGAACTCTGGCTTGGAGAGTATGGTAACTAACTTAGAGTTCTCTACATTTGCTATCATTGGTTTTGTGCTTCCTATTTTCATACTTTCGATGGAATAGGAGCAGCAGCATGGCTACTGCACTTTTTCATTTACAAAAATTAATAGGTTGTCATACTGATATGGCATGTATGTAATTCAATCATCTGAGCAGTTGCTGCTAGGTAATTTTTTGCAAGTGCCATAATGGTGACTTCAAATAGAGATGCTAGGTTGGTGCACCAACCTAGATTGTATTTCTATCTGAAAAGAAACTTTGATAATGCTATTCACATAGAATGTTTTCATATAGTTATTGCAGTGTTTGGATTATTTTAATGCAAAAAATGTTGTCTTCTGGGGCTTCACAAGGTCCTGCACCATGCACTGCTATTGTACTTTGGCTGCGGCACTTTATATTCCATTTGTACCCACTGTTAAATTGATTATTATTGTGTTATAGAGATTTGAATCCTGATCCGCAACCCACAACAGTTGTTTCAGGAGGAGATGATGATTCAGTGTCAAAGAGGTGAATATGGTGTAAAGTGTTATGATGGGTTAACACATAATGTTCACAGTTCTTTGAACAGGTGTTTTACTGCAAGCATTAGTTGCATGGTGTCAAATTTCAAACTACATGAAACTATGAATCACTGTAGAAAGAAAAGATGTAATAGTAGACATCTTGTTTGTTGTATATTACATCATTATGTTACCAATTCCCATTAAATGCCAAAAAGGCATGTTTGAACATGGTGTAACAAATAACCCTTAAAGTCCATTTGGCCTGATTTTGGTAATATACATAGACAAGAGACACAATGCTATGATTGTAGGAATTTATTAGCTATTTTCAGTTTTTTCAAAGTGTGCACAGAAGGGGCTCATCCTAATGCTGCTTCAAATGCAGCAATGACGAAGAGAAGCCATATGGGATGTGTAGTTCAAAAACTTGGGTGGTCATGCATGGAGAAACATAATGAGTGTAATGAAAGAGCTTTTAATTAATTTCTTGAAACATTACATGTTCATTGCTTGATTTTGCATTTTCTGATACACTAAAATGTAATAATGTTTAAACGGAATAATAATACACCATGCTGTATTGAAAAGGTATTGAATTGTATCAGGCAACCTCTTGAACAGGTCCTTGTCTTGTTTTATATTTATTAATTGCACTATGCAATTGTAATGTGGTGATATATCGGAATCTGCAGCAGCAAGGTTCCATGGAGGATTGATTGGGGAATGATGAATATCATTAAAATTAACAATTTCTCATTAGTTCCAATGTCACAAGAAAAGAATGCTTGTAAAGCTACACATAACACAACTGCTAACTATAATCATCCCTGGGAGGATGAGCAGTAGGACCTGTTAACGGTTGACGGTTCTGTCATTGGCCCTTACCAAAGTCAAACTAAATCTAATTTTAACAGGATTAATCAGGCAAACGTGACAGGTTAATTCTTGGATTAATTATTCATTTTATCTTCAAATTTTGGGAACAAAATAATGTGTGTGAAATTTATTTTGTTAAATTGTTACATATTGTGAGTGCAATACATGAATTTTTTTGGCAAGGTTTTGCTGACAAAGTGATAGTTGATTGGACAATCCACTTATCTTAGGAATGAAAGCACTATGATGGGTCTGGCTGAAATAATATTTAACCTCAAGAGGAATCTAGATGAGAACAAAATTATGCGGTTGTCCATACGGCGAGACTACATTCTAGATGATGCTATTCTTGAAGCTCAGAAATCCAAGTTTAACAGTACAAGATTAATTAAGGTGAATGAAGTACATAATATAATTTCCAATATTATTTAGCAGTTTTTTTCATTCAGGTGCATTTTGTGACAGAGCTATCATTAGATATTGGTGGACCGCGAAGGGAATTTTTTAGGCTTTTATCGAAGGAAGGAGCAATAAAGTTATTTATTGGAAATGATGTGAAGTTTTTTTAAATATGACACATATGCTCTTGAGGTAATGTTTTGCCAATATATTTAAAATGAATTACTTACATAATTTGTAAAAATAAATTTTCTCCATAGAATAATCACTTTTTCTATTTTGGGCAATACATTGCCATGGCAATAGTTCAAGCGGGAAGTGGGTTTCCCTACCTTGCCCTCCCTATGTATGAATACATTCATTCAACAAGTGTCCACTCCATTGCAACTTTAAATGATGACGACATTCCTTGTATTGAACTGCGACAATTGGTGCAAAAGGTAAATTATACCTATGGGATTATAGCCATATATTGAGCTGTGAACAAAAAGCACTGCTTTGCAGGGTTACCGATATATGTATGAATACAACTACAATGTCGATAATGGTTTTCTGCATTCTACATACAACTGAGCAAGTAATGTTAAGTCCTAACAGCTTAAAATCATGATCTCTTGATTGTTAATGGTTAAAGATCCATTACAATCTGCACTAAAAATGCCCAACCAGTAGTTTAACTTTTCCCTAAACATTGATCCCAACTTTAGGTTTCATCTGCTGTCCATTTATTGAATGAATATTGACATAACACAAGTTATTAATTGCTGGAACATGTCTGTACAAAGCCAAATTTAATGCTCTTCACCATTTTATTAATCAGTTTGTTGGATAAATATGGCTTGTCTTGAGTTGATGGTGGCATTCAATAAACCAACTTCAATTAATGAGCCTAGTGATGGTATCAGGAGCTCTAGGTTTGAAGTGAGTTCCCAAGAGGAATCCCCCAAAGCTGGTACGTAGTCAGATTGTGAGACTATAACTCCTTGGCAATATTTTTAGTTCATTCTGCTTTTCACTTTGTTAAAAAGCAGCACTAGGGTCTTAGTTTAAACTTTCAAAGTTCCTGACGCTGCAATGGTGGGAACATGCTAGTTCTTTGTCAGCAGGGTTCGTAAAGGTTTTGGAATCCTGGAAAAGTTATGGATTTGCGTTTTATGATTTCAAGGGCCCGGAAAAGTTTGGGAATACGGCACAATATGAAAAGTTTTTAAAAATTTATATATCATACTTCGAAGTACGCGTACGCGCGTTTTGAATCCGTGCGCGTTGCATTTCGAATTGTTGGCGCTATTTGGAAATTTGTTTTAGCGACGAGTTCAAAGGTCATCTGAGTAGATGAGCAAGTACAGTATGCCTTTGCGTCAATACAAAGTAGGTGCCAAGTTTGCATTACGATCGTGCTACGCTAGGAGTGCGTATTACATTAATTGCGTACGCGGAAATACATGTTACGCACGCGGGTACTTTACTGTGTTGTCAAAGCAATGGCAAGACTAGTACTCTTACGTATATGAACAAACAAAACACAAAACTGCGTTTGAAGTAATCAATCCAGCGCGTCAGTATAACGCAACGAATACAAACGTAATTTAGTGTGTTGATATTCTGCTTCGTTTTTGACAGGATGACAGGCATTTGCTCGTTCAACCCATAGCAAAAAAAACGCGTCGAATCAAATTTTGATTTGCAATTGATTGATCAATGACATTCTGATACAGAAATGTTGTATCAATCCTGTATCAGAATGTCATTGATCAATCAATTGCAAATCAAATTTTGATTCGACCCCCTTTTTTTGCTGTGATATATCACGCATGGCTTGCTACTGCTGAATTTAAAAAATGGGTTGCTAGGGATGCAAAAAAAACCGTCAAAAAGCAGTCTGTACAATTTATAAGAAGTCATTTTCTATAAAGGCAATGGGCAAAGTTGGCCTCATTAGTCATGCTGATGGGAATAAGCACAATGCAAGCAGCTTCTTCCATTACAATTAACTGCTGCAAAGGGGCAGCCAAACATAACTGCGTTTCTTGGTAATCATGATGATGTACCACCAAGTGCTGCTACCACTTTTGTTTTAAGCTATGTGTCGGGCAAAGGAGAGTTAAAAGAAAGTGGAGTATGAACACCTCTGATCTCTCTCAAGGAAGATTCAACTTCTCTCTCATGGCCAAGCCTCAGTTGAGAGAGGTTTCTCAGTAAACAAAGAGATAATGTTGGAGAATATGCTGGAGCATACTCTAAAATATTTCAGACCATATCAAGTCTGTGGGAGGTGCTTTGAATGTAAAAATTACAAAGGAACTCGTACTATCTGCCTCTATGTCAAGGCAAAGGTATTCTGCATATTTGGATGAGGTATATAAAAAGAAAGAGGGAAGTAAAAAAGGAGAGAAATGAAAGATGACCTATGATGAACCTGAAGAACAAAGGAATGGAACGTAACAGAGATGCTTTAGTTAAATCAGCTGATGAATTTGCTGACAAATCTGAATCAACATCTAATTTACAATACATTTCTAAATCCAATGCTTTGAGACGTGCTGGAAAAGAGAAAGATAATGTGATTGTGGCAATTAATGAGCAGATAAGCACAAAGCTGCAAGAGTTAAAGGCTATTTAAAAACTTCATGTTTCATCCATGCAACTCATGCAACTTTGTATCTTTACCATCTTTTAGTGTTCATTATTTAAAGTATTTACAACTTCTGATCTGCAAAGAGGTATACATAACACAGCTTATATACCTACATCACTTACTTGTAGAGTCTTGAAAAGGGTATAAAAGTTAGTAATAAGTTCGTGAAAGGTTTGGGAATTTTAATATGGTTATGCTGTATGAACCATGTTTGTGGTTCTGGATTGATGAATAATTATTTAGTCCAATCACATACAGTTTACCAACATAAAGTTGTAATCTGATTTTGATATATTATATATAATCTGTTTAAGTAGATAATAATGGTACATGACAAGCACACAATCAGATTTGTGATATTCTGCATTAACCAAGTGAAGTTTGTAATCTGTTTAATGTGTATCTTTTGCACAATTGGATTGAATTGACTTATTGTGTATTTTCAGATAAGGAGCACAAAAGACATGTCGATGATGGAAGTGTTTCAGGACAACTTGGTCTCCACACTTCAACTTACCCCAACAACTCATTGCCCTGATGACATGATTGAATTACTACTGAAACACCATTTAATACTTAAAGTCAAACCAATGATGGACCAGTTTATTGAAGGTCTTAGTAATCTTCAGGTACATCATTACGTAAAGAAGTTTCCTGAAGTGATGAAACGTTTTTTTGTCAATCAAGCTGCACTGACTAGTGGTAAGTATAATGTGCTGAGAGGTAGTCATATTTGATAACACCTAATTAAAATATATAATATGTCACACTATATTTTAAAGGCACAGCAGCCAATATTAGGAGTATTTAACTTGTACAAAACTGCTAGTGTGGTATTATTCAATATAACTAATTGATAGCACATTTAAAAATTACAGTGAGTTAGGCCCGGCTATGCATATGCAATTATCTAAGCAGGACTCTTCCTTCTCTCATTTATATATTCTTATCTCATTACTGGATGCAAGGTTCTCCAACAAAGAATCACTTTGGAGGTCAAAGGAAGAACAAGCATATATTCATTTTATACATTTTATAGATGAATGTGAAGGTATGTTAGGATTACATTGTAACTGAAGTACAATTACTCATACTTATTATTGCTGATGAAGTACCTGGATGCAGTTTAAATGATATAATCATGTATTTTTTACTGGAGCATCTGAAGTGCCACAGACAGGCTTCGATGATAACCCTAGCATAGAATTTCTCCTAAACAATAACACTTTGGCAACAGCATCTACCTGTGGCTGTCGACTGAGACTACCAACTGTTCACTGCGACTACTCTTCCTTCAAAGAGTATATGCTCATGTCTATAAAAGGGAATGACGGATTCGGATGTACGTGACTCACATCCTAATCATCATTTCCTTCTATTGCTCTTTCACATCAGTGTTCGTTTTTTTTTTTTTGTTTATGTCAACCTCATCAATACTTGTTTTGAAAGAACTGTACCTTAATCAGTACTTAAAGCCAGGTGCATGTGGATGTGCTGTACAAATATTGATTTGTAGTAGAGCTTTTGTTTAGCTTATTGAGGTTAATCGTTGGTCGACCATTACATGTGGGCGCGCTAACCTACATGTAGGGTTGCAAATCGCTTTATTCCAAACGATTAATAAACAGCCAACGCGCTTCAAATAAGCATTATCAATATAGCATAGAAGGCTACCTGCTAGGTGGTGGCAGAAAACAATGCCAGTTGCTATGTAGGTTCTGATGGGGACAAGCCCCTTATTTACTCCAGTTTCAATTTATTAAAAACTTTGCTAGAAGCTTTCTCGTGTTTTAAACAGATAGGATTTCACTTCATATTGCCAAACACACACACACACACACACACACACACACACACACACACACATGATATTTCCAACTGCTATGCTCTCCATCACAAAGATCAAAAACGAAGCCTAATACTTTAGAGTTACATTATTTGAGTTGAAAGTTTTACACGCCATTGAATGTGAGGACCAGAGGTCGCCATGAAACGCCTACATGTAGGCATGCGGTCAATCTATCATTTTAAAAATAACAAGTAAATAAAAACCTTCTCTAACGAGAAAGTTGGTGGGCATATAGGATTGACAATGGTGGTGTAAAAAGCACGGAAACAAGTGTGACAGAAATGTTACTGGAAAATTGAAATAGGCCTATATTTAGCCCATTTTCTCAGGCGTGCGCTGCCTAAATGTGACTGGGCTAAATATAGGCCTATTTCAATTTTCCAGTAACATTTCTGTCACACTTGTTTCCGTGCTTTTTACACCACCATTGTCAATCCTATATGCCCACCAACTTTCTCGTTAGAGAAGGTTTTTATTTACTTGTTTCATAAGTTTTTTTTTCTCCGTGTCAACGAAGCTTCATAACTGTAATGTGATGAGGAACGATGTGCAATGGACAAATGTCTATACCTTACGAACGTTTTGTGCATTGCCCCGACCACAAGTTACTATATAACTTTAATAAATACGTACTAGTATGTAAAAAATTTAGCCCACTCACGTCTCAACATATAGTGCACGGTCTGTTGTATGGGCTAAAAATAGGCCTATTTCAATTTTTCATGATTATTAAATGCACAGCTCGCAGGTATTTAGTATACCCATACCGTATATGATACTTTTTCGTTGTAGCTTCTTTCTCAATTATGACCTTAAGGGGCACCGCGCCGGTAAATTCTGAAGCGTTTGGTATCATTGCCGTTCTTTAAAACCATTCCTAGCGTGAGTTATACTTGACGGAGAAGAAGAAGAAGACGACGACGACGACGACCAACAATTTTTTTGGGAATGGGCACGAGAAGCAGGTTTTTTGTTTGTCTGGAAGCGCATAGTTTAATGACATGAAACTAGCACGAAAACGTAGATCTTGGTGTTGTCGTTCGATAGCTGCAAAGTGATAAGCAATCCGTTTCTTCGTTGTCCCTCCCGACGCGATTTAAAAATTTTAATGACATTCATCACTCCTCAATCAATCCTATATTGAACCTGCTGACGCAGGTTCAGATACTAACTTGCATGGATGTGGTATTCCTTCATTCCACTCTAATTCAACACTGTATGTGTCTAATGGTTCTTTTCTGTTTTTGTTTTGTGTTCTGAGCAACTGCTATCTCAGAAACAGCTACTATACAAATCTATACTATATACGAACATGAACCTCTTTCAAACACATCTCAGGGCAGCCCACCATCACAATAGAGCACACAGTGGAGCTCCCAGGTGTATGGACAAATGGTAGAACCAATCCAATAAATCTGGCCATACAAGTCATACCTAGTCTGGGGACCATATGGGTATGGTTGAAACCCACAGGGTGGCTTGTATAGGGTGCTGGAATGTTGGAGGTAGACCATTATATTAATTTTATGTAATATAATTATGGGCATAATTGGCATTCTTGGTGGGCATTGTATCATGGCAATAGTCAGAGCTGTCAAGGACTGAAGGCTAACATACATTTAGCTTTATAAAATGGCTGACTTTAAGCTTGAATGGCTAACAGAAAAGACTAAAAAAATGCTGCGCCCACCTAATCTCTGAAAACTGACCAAACTAGGGGATACACCCGTGCGTTTGAGCCGGTTTGACTCTTCGCTGTTTAGATAAAATGACTAACATGAATAGTGTGGTCAGAAGATGTTCAAAAAAGAGCTGTAAAAAGGACATTGCAGCTAGCTAGGTCATAATATAATATCACCGAAAGGCAGAGGATGACTTTTCTGCTCCAACATCATTTTGCCCTCCCTCCACAAGTACCCCAATGGAGCGGAGTAAGCATGCGTTTCTCGATCTGCAAAAAGGAATGTGTTCATAATTATGTGCGGATTATCTACACACACACACACACACACACACACACACACACACACACACACACACACACACACACACACACACACACACACACACACACACACACACACACACACACACAGCCGCCAAAGTTTTGTGGTGGAGCCCATCTCCTGGCACTGCTAAAGCCCCCTAAAGATATCTGCTTGCTCATAGGTTTCACCATTACCTATAATCCCTCACGCAGACGGACGAGCGATAGACCTACTAGTATCTGATGAATCGGCCGTACCCGTCACCATGAACCGCCGGTGAGGTGAATTTGTAGCGGCAAGAAATAAAATGGGATCGGGAGATCTAGATATACGGAGGAATGGCATTGGATTGGAATCGGGAAAGAGTTGTTTACTTACCAATCCAGTCCATTGATATATAAAAATACGTAAAAAATGAAACGTATATAATAACCATCTATTTGAAGAGCACTATTATGGTTTTACAAATACCATTCTGGGAACGAGAGCGCTGCGCTGCAAGACTCGCTGCGCTGCAACAAGTCTCGCTGCGCTGCGTCATCGAGAGTGCTGCACCGCACGTGAGTCTATGGTCGTAATTTTGGCACTAATCACCTCCCATACATCCCCGGGAGTCAGTACTCAGGCCATGCAGCATTGAATTCTGCGAAACCAGTACATATATGTGTGGGAGGATGTTGTAGTCTATCCAATCAAACTGAGAGATAATACATATAACCTCTGGTTCAATGAATTGCATAATAACTTATTACGTGTCTAAGTACTAGAATCCTTTACAATACTAGCTGTATCTGCAAGTCATCTATATAGAACTGAAGGATGATCTAAATTCATGGCGATGATGATAATCAACCTGTTTATTGCCTTATCCCTTCTCGGGAGCTATGTTAGGTCCGATCAGGTCAATACCACCGTTACCATTCCACCAGGCTCTGCTCTGCAGGGCTACCTATGCAGCGGACAACTCCAGTCCAATATGACTGTTGTGTTGGAAGATGGAGAGCATCGCATAGCTTCACAACCGACGTGCAATATTACCACTGAAGGCAGCGTAACGATGATGGGGTCTCTCGACTCAACGAAAGGGACAGTTGTCCGTTGTGAATCGAAAACGAGCGCCATATTTGCAAACTTTTCAGTACAAATGTTGACCATGGAACGAATCACGTTCATTAACTGTGGTATACTACTTGTATCAATCGAAAGTACTTTAATCGTTAACTGCACATTTCAAGACAGTACAAGTCGAGCTATATCGTCAGACACAAATGTACTTATCGATACTCTTATTGGAGCTGTGATGTTGTTTGGATCAACAGGCGATGTTAGTATCACAGGGTGCACATTTCAGAACAACACAGCTGGTCGGTATGGTGGTGGTGGTGCTGTGAGGTTGTATGGATCAACAGGTAATGTCAGTATCACAGGCTGCACATTTCAGAACAACACACTGGCTGGTCAGTATGGTGGTGCTGTGAGGTTGTATGGATCAACAGGTGTTGTTAGTTTCACAGACTGCACATTTCTGAGCAACAGTGGTGGTGCTGGTGCTGTGATATTGGATGGATCAACAGGTAATGTTACTATCACAGACTGCACATTTCTGAGCAACAGTGCTGGTGGTTATGGTTATGGTGGTGCTGTGTGGTTGGTTAGATCAAAAGGTAATGTTAGTATCACAGGCTGCAATTTTCGGAGCAATAGTGCTAATAGTAATGGTGGTGCTGTGATGTTGGATGGATCAACAGGCGATGTTAGTATCACAGACTGCACATTTCTGGGCAACAGTGCTAATAGGGGTGGTGCTGTGGAGTTGTTTGGATCAACAGGTGATGTTAGTATTACAGGGTGCACATTTCAGAAAAACAGTGCTGGTTATGATGGTGGTGCTGTGATGTTGTATGGATCAACAGGCGATGTTAGTATCACAGACTGCACATTTCTGGGCAACAGTGCTAATAGGGGTGGTGCTGTGGAGTTGTTTGGATCAACAGGTGATGTTAGTATCACAGGGTGCACATTTCAGAACAACACAGCTGGTCGGTATGGTGGTGGTGGTGCTGTGAGGTTGTATGGATCAACAGGTAATGTTAGTATCACAGGCTGCACATTTCAGAACAACACACTGGCTGGTCGGTATGGTGGTGCTGTGAGGTTGTATGGATCAACAGGTGTTGTTAGTTTCACAGACTGCACATTTCTGAGCAACAGTGCTGGTGATGGTGGTGCTGTGATGTTGGATGGATCAACAGGTGATGTTACTATCACAGACTGCACATTTCTGAGCAACAGTGTTGGTGGTTATGGTTATGGTGGCGCTGTGCGGTTGGATAGATCAAAAGGTAATGTTAGTATCACAGGCTGCAATTTTCGGAGCAACAGTGCTGGTAGTACTGGTGGTGCTGTGATGTTGTCTGAATCAACAGTCGATGTTAGTATCACAGGGTGCACATTTCAGAACAACAGTGCTAGTGTTGGTGGTGGTGCTGTGATGTTGTATGGACAAATAGGCAATTTTACAATAACTGACTGCACATTCCATATGAACAGAGGAAATGTGGGAGGAGCCATTTGCATTGAATGGTTTTATGGTGAATTACACATTGAAGGGATGCTATATATTATGTTTAGAAATGTATCAATAACTAACAACATTGCAGTAGCAGGTGCAGCAATCTATGATTCATATGCAGTGATAAACCTCCAGGATGTGGTTGTAAAAGACAACCACTGTCCTTCCAGTACATGTACAGGAGCCATATACTTTAATGGAGTGAAGATGGACATCTTTGGCAGTCCCACCACAGGGAGCCATTTCTCATATAACTCTCCCCAAGGTGCAATACAAGGAGAAGGTGGTATGTTGACACTGCATGGTTTCATCACATTTGACCATAACACAGGAGTAAATGGAGGGGCCATAAGTCTGTCCAACTATGCTCCATTGTACTTCTATAGCAATAGTATAGTGCGCTTTTCCAACAATATAGCAACTGGATATGGTGGTGCTATACACAGTAATGGGAAACAGAATGAGTACAATAGGCTGTATGATCCGACGTGTATTCTACGCCTCCATGATACAATCAGTGCTTCCTCAATAACCTTCATTGATAACCATGCACTGCAAGGTGGTCATGCTGTTTATGCCAAGCCTATCTATAATTGTTATAATTTATTTCCAAATTATAACGTATACCTCGTCAAAGAAATGAACTGGATGACATATTTCAATATTACTCCATTACCAGGAGACATCAATGATACTCATGTACTCTCCTTTCCAGAAAATGTGAACTATTGTGGCTGCAGTGATCCTAATTTGTGCAATGGTACTAGTCTACATCTTACCACATATCCTGGTAGGACTGTAAAGCTTAATATTACCTCGGTGGATAAAAGAAATAACCTATCTCCTGGTGTGGTTTACACACAGGTTGCGGATACAGTTGGTATTAATATTATGCTAGGACTTCGACAGAAGGCTCAGTGGATAGGAACAGTATGTGCTCAAATAGAGTACCAAATATATGGACCAGAAAATGCTTCACTCAAATTGCTTCTCTCCAATGATCCTAACAGTTCCCCAACAGTTATTAACGTGAAGCTGTTACCATGTGAACCAGGGTTTGTATTAATTACCAATTCTTCTACCAGCATGATGAAGTGTGACTGTTCTCCATTCTTGACATCATTAGGAGTGATCTGTGATACATCAGATGGTACTGTGACCAGAAATAAAGCTAACTGGATTGGTGTGTACAAGAACACTCTTCCAGCTCTGGCTCAAACCTGTCCTTTGGACTACTGCAATAGTACCATCAAGAAACTGCCTTTAGCAAGGCCTAGGAACTTGTGCAATGGAGGGCGCAAAGGCATTATTTGTGGTCATTGCCATGGCAACCTCAGTGTGATCTTTGGTTCTTCCAAGTGCCAGGAGTGCTCAGATATGTGGCTGACCACACTTGTAATCTTTGCAGTGTTGGGTGTCTTCCTAGTAGCAGCACTGTTCTTCCTCAACCTCACCATCACACAGGGCACACTCTATGGGCTCATCTTCTATGCCAACATTATCCAAGTCAATACTTCTATATTCTTCAACCAGTCCATTTTATATCCATTGCAGGTGATTGTGTCCTTGGTGAACCTTGACCTTGGGCTCCCTATGTGTTTTTACAATGGCATGGATGATGCTGACAAGGCTGGCCTTCAGTTTGTGTTCCCAGCCTACCTCCTCATCCTCACCATGGCAATCATTCTGGTCTGCCACTACTGTCTTCAAAGATCTCCCACTACCTCCACCAGTGTCATTCTTTATAGGCTTTCCACCATCATTGGAGAAAGAGCAGTTGGTGTTCTATCTACTCTCATCTACTTGTCATATTCCAAATTGATGAGAACTGTCATTGATATCCTCACATATTCCACAGTTCACCTACCCAGTGGTGACATGTATGTCTGGTTCTATGATGGAAATGTGGAATACCTACATGGGAAGCATACTGCTTTGTTTGTGGTTGCTATGGCAACATTAACCCTGTTCCTCCTTCCATACACCTTTGCCCTGACTTTCATTCCAATCATTGAACAGTACAGTGAACACAACCGACTGTTCAACTATCTCCACAAGAAGGCCAACCAGATCAAACCAATGAATGATGCCCACTATGCTCCCTATAAGGGGGAGTGGCGATGGTGGCTGGGAGCAAGGCTTTGGCTTCTAGTTGTCATGTACAGTTTAAATCCAGTGTACAGTTCTGACAGACCATCTCTGCTTCTCACTATCCAGGCTACTATGGTGATCTTGTTCATAATAACACAGGCAAGTATAAAGCCATTTGGACAGTCACATCAAAAGACACATCAAAACAACAGATGTACCAACTTCTACAATCAGTTGTACAATAGCCTTGACATGTTTTACCTCCTCAACTACACTGCACTGACTATGTCAATGTCTCACATTCTAGACCAGAGTTCAGACCAAACACAAAGTGCCATGGTAACTGTTGGTGTTTTGGTGGGTCTGTTTGTAGTGATGTTGATGGTCACTGTCTTGTACCATCTCATTGTGGCCATCCTCAAGACATGCAAGATGTATGACAGAACCAGGGAGAATTTCGATGCATTATTTGAAAAGAAACAATATGACCCAAATGTTCCTATAGAGTTGGTTGATCCCAACAACAGTACTGTTGGTACCACAACTGTGTTAGTCTCCTGTGGTCTAAGAGAACCACTGAATGAAGATTAAAGCACATACCCATGTTGAGTTTACAACCTTTTAGTACAAGGATAGTCTGCTGAAGTGGTAGAAACATGCAAACTTAGTAGTGATAATAACATTGTTTACTATATTTGTAAGATGCTATATATTTTTGCGATCCTGAAAAGGAAAGTTTGGTGTAAGTAAAAACGTTAGTATTAGGATAGTCTGCTGAAGTGCAAACATAGATTACATAGTAGTGATGATCAATGACATGTGTACATAGTTGGAACATTAGTATTAGCCACTGGCTTGTTTTATTCTATTACAATACAGATGTCACCATGGCTAAATTAAAAATAGGCACACCCATCAACCATCAATGGAGGTAGCTTACAGCTGTCCTTATGCACATCCCCTGCAGCAACTGCACCCTAACTTGGCCACACCCATTAATGTTCTTCGCTTGTAAACTCCTTCCTACACCACTACCAAGTATTAACCAATTAAGGCCTGTTGTTTTGTGGCAGGAAGGGGTAATCTAAGGATACCCGCTGAAGCCGTGTTCATGAAGGATTTCAAATTGGTATAATCTTTCTGTGGTTTGTGAAGGATTTCAAATTGGTATAATCTTTCTGTGGTTTGTGAAGGATTTCAAATTGGTATAATCTTTCTGATGTTTGTGAAGGATTTCAAATTGGTATAATCTTTCTGTGGTTTGTGGACGCATCCACCTTTGTAGCTGTCAACAACTATTTGACGCGAATTTGCCTAAATCGTTTAATTAAATCCCAGATATTATAATTATATCTCTGTGGGTTATAAAAACTCCCAAACATTAAATTTAGTGATAAGGGTGCATTGAAAGTTTGAATCAAATTATTCTATAGTCGATATCAAGTACATATTTTATTATAAAAGCTATTGTAAGATGACTGATGATTTCAGTATTCTCAATTTTTTTCTCTACCCTAATTTTTAAATTGGTTATAACCATGTTTGGATCTTGAATATGTGGGTGTTGATTTTTAAATTTTGTAAGTAAGTAGGATTAGAGCAACTCAACGAAACAATTTTAAAATAAGCACGCTGTGCTTCAAAAATTGCAACAGCATGGACTATGACTGTAAGGTGTTAAACGATAAATAGTTCAAAATAGAAGTCAATTAACAGTTAAAACTGTGTCCCAACAATAATAGCTCGTAGGAAAGGACAATCAGTATGTCAGTGCCCAGTGTGTCAATAACGGACTAATGTTTTGTCCCTAGTGCATTATAAATGAAGCGGGCTGGATGTGCATTACCTTATTACATTTGCAGAAGGACGATATACTAAATAAGGCGACCATACACTAGGCAACATGTTGCGCGCAACACTATCAGTTTTAGCAAGCTAGCGTTTTACTGAATATATTATTAGATTCATTGAGTTGCGTGCAACATATTGCTGCCTACTGTATGGTCGCCTTGAGCCTCTCGTTGAGCTTAGACACTTCATGCGTCCATTTATAGGTACTTACACAAATCACGTCCCTGAAATATATAATAGTCTCCGTAGCCGCTGCGTCTGAGGGCTGTAGCTGTATCTTGCTATGGCTGTGTGGGGCTTCGCTGGGCGGGAGATTGCCTCCGACACAATGAATTAATTGCCGTATGGAAGTGTGGCGGTGAGGCGCGCGAATTGTGATTTGTATCTAGGCTATTTCATTCTCTCATACCTGAGCACTTGTAACGCGGGCCAGTGCTACGCTTTTCACCAAATAAAAATGGCCCCATGGTCTCTGTCTCGTGGGTCAAGGGCCGTGGGACCAAGGGGCACCCCTTTGTGTTTGTGTGTGAGTAGCTTTGATAAGGGCAGACCAATAAGCTGATAATGAACACCTTTTGTTTATTGATGCAGGTGACTGGTGGTTAGACTTCAGGGAACGGTCACCTGGGTGGGCCTTAGGGGGAAATGGTCACCCATACCTTAGGGAGAAATAGTCACCCAGACTTTCACTTTCCATTACAATTAGTCAGGGTGGACCCCTGCCCCTGCTGGCTTGTCCCTACAAAAAGCCCGGCTAGTCAAGCCTGGACCTGGTACCTGTATTTGCCGGAGGGCTTTCCCAAATTTACTGGCTGGAGGCAAGCCTGGACCAGTGTCCTGGCTTGCTACACAGGCCACCTGGTTTGTGGTCAGCGGCACTCACTGGTACCTCCACAGCTAGGGGGTTGGGAAATGTAACTGTAACACAGCCTGGTGGGATACTCCAGCCTTTGCCCCCCACCCCCCCCCCCCCCCCCAGCTGTTGCCAAACCAGTTACCAGTTAACCTGAGTATGCAGAGTATTGGGAGATTCAGACTCAAGCAGAGCTTGGGGAATTACTAGGTTGACAATTAATTGTTCTTTATGAGAGCTCATGACTAGGATCTGTTATATATATTGTGTGTGTGTTTGTGTATGTGTGCATGTGGTGGTGCATATCCCACACCAATATGCTTACATAATTGTCAGGTTCTATATGGTAATGGTGTCATAACTCAGCTGACTGGTCAGCTGTTTAGCTGACTGGTCAGCTGTTTGGCTGACCATATAAGGTTAACCATAAGTTTGATGACCACACACACACACACTCATTCACACACACACACATACACACACATACATACACACACACAGGAGCACAAGGCCTTGGTGGTCTCAAGGAACTTAGGTGACTGGGTCATTCACACGTGTACCAACTGTGAGACTGATGTGTATGTGGTCCATCTCTTGAAGGAACTTAGTCGTGTCTTTGTGACAAGCAACCTGGTGGTAAGTGCCTCCACCTCCTCTAGCCACACCCACCTGGGTCTGGTCGCACACACCTTTGCCTATCATGGTCCTCCCTCACAAGGGGGTCATCCTCGTATGCAGGGTTTCTCATAATGGTTACTCCCTTTTCACCACCTCTTTACCCCCTCACCCTTATCACCTCACCCTCACCACCTCATTATCCCTCACCCTCACCACTACACCTTTATCACCTCACCCTCACCTTTATCACCACCTCATCCTCACCTCTTCACCTTCATCGCCACCCTCGCCACCTCATTACCCCTCACCCTTATCACCTCACGTTTATCATCATCTCACCCTCATCACCCTTTCCCCTCATCACCACCTCATCCCTTCACCTTTATCACCACCCTCACCACCTCATTACCCTCACCCTTATCACCTCACCCTCACCACCTAAACCTTCATCACCACCTCACCACCCTTACCCTCTTCAGTTTGATGGTGCCAAGCTGAGAGGTACAGAGCAGAGAAGTACTCACAGGTGTTCAAGATAGTCCTGAGGGGAGATGTGGAAGCAGCTGAGATAGATGAATACAGAAGGAAGTATGTGGGAGTATAAAAGAGTATAATACAGGAGTGTACAAGAATGTACAAAAGTGTACATAAGAGTGTACAAGAGTGGGACAGAGGTATTTCAGTAGTGTGATGTGAACAGGTGTGAACAAGAGTGTGGTATGTACCAACAGGTGTGTACAACAGCAGTGTGGTGTGGATTTACAGCAGTAGGTGTAGTCACACTCATGGTTTACGGAAGACATGTTACCATTTCCTTTCCACCATCATTGGAGAAAGAGCAGTTGGTGTTCTATCTACTCTCATCTACTTGTCATATTCCAAATTGTTGAGAACTGTCATTGATATCCTCACATATTCCACAGTTCACCTACCCAGTGGTGACATGCATGTCTGGTTCTATGATGGAAATGTGGAATACCTACATAGGAAGCATACTGCTTTGTTTGTGATTGCTATGGCAACATTAACCCTGTTCCTCCTTCCATACACCATTGCCCTCACTTTCATTCCAATCATTGAACAGTACAGTGAACACAACAGACTGTTCAACTATCTCCACAAGAAGGCCAACCAGATCAAACCAATGAATGATGCCCACTATGCTCCCTATAAGGGGGAGTGGCGATGGTGGCTGGGAGCAAGGCTTTGGCTTCTAGTTGTCATGTACAGTTTAAATCCAGTGCACAGTTCTGACAGGCCATCTCTGCTTCTCACTATCCAAGCTACTATGGTGATCTTGTTCACTATAACACAGGCAAGCATAAAGCCATTGGGACAGTCACATCAAAAGACACATCAAAGCAACAGGTGTACCAACTTCTACAATCAGTTGTACAATAGCCTTGACATGTTTTACCTCCTCAACTACACTGCACTGGCTATGTCAGTGTCTTACATTATTCTAGACCAGAGTTCAGACCAAACACAAAGTGCCATGGTAACTGTTGGTGTTTTGGTGGGTCTGTTTGTAGTGATGTTGATGGTCACTGTCTTGCATGTACCATCTCACTGTGGCCATCCTCAAGACTTGCAAGATGGATGTCAGAACCAGGGAGATTATTTGTTTAGTACATTTATTGTAGTAAGTTGCTGAATATATTAGTGATCATGAAAATGAAATTTGGGTGTAATTAAATACCTGATGCATGAAATATGGCGGTATAATTATTTTTATAAACAACAACAGCTTCAGAGCTGTGGGGATGGTGTGTGGATGCTGTGCAGAGATGTGGGATGGAACCTAGCTCATCTCCCCTGAAAACTGGAACCTATATAATTATACCACACTAGTATCTTGATCATTCATTTATCAATGTAGCCTAGAAGTCAGTCATGTGGATAGATATTATCAGGAAATATCTATGGCATGACCTCCCAAGATAGTCATAGGAGGTGTGGTGCATTAATGATTGCTGAGCAATTTTATAGGCTCCCTCCACAACTTTTCTCTCCTCCCTCCCCTCCCCCTCCACCCTCTACCCTAACCTTTCTCCCCTTCCCTCCATCTTATGGAAGGAATTGCATCAATATTGCCCATAGTATAGAAATCATCTTCTCTCACTCTCATTCACTTACTCCCTCCTCACTTCCTTCCATCTTCCCCTATCTCTCTTCTCCTCCCTCTCTATCTCCTCTCTCCTCTCTACATCCCCTTGCTCTGTAGTTCCACACGATTTTGACCAAGTATGTCAATGTCCTTGAAGCTCCTGTCCTTGAAGGTCCTGTCCTAGATGATGTACTGAAGGAGATAGAAGAGATGACAGAAGACCACAGTGGTTATATAACTCAATAAAAGTGTGTGGAGTCATGTCTTTTATTGAGTTTCCAGATGAATGGTTCCTATCATCACATGGGCCCTGATAATAATATCATTGCATGTCCCCATTAATGGGCGCAAAACATCAATTAGCAAATATGAAGGATTATCACAAAATTAAAATTAAAATGCAAAGTTACCTTTCCTAGTTAGTGATACAATTATGCAACTTACAAATAATTATATCTTTGTGAAGAAGATTGCTTTCAAATTTGGACGCAGGGTGATCTCCTGAAAATGAGCATCTACTGAGGAGGTGGGAAGGGTGACAGGGTATATGTGGAGAAAGCAAACCATCCGCCTAATATAACCACTGTGGTCTTCTGTCATCTCTTCTATCTCCTTCAGTACATCATCTAGGACAGGACCTTCAAGAACAGGAGCTTCAAGGACATTGACATACTTGGTCAAAATCGTGTGGAACTACAGAGCAAGGGGATGTAGAGAGGAGAGAGGAGATAGAGAGGGAGGAGAAGAGAGATAGGGGAAGATGGAAGGAAGTGAGGAGGGAGTAAGTGAATGAGAGTGAGAGAAGATGATTTCTATACTATGGGCAATATTGATGCAATTCCTTCCATAAGATGGAGGGAAGGGGAGAAAGGTTAGGGTAGAGGGTGGAGGGGGAGGGGAGGGAGGAGAGAAAAGTTGTGGAGGGAGCCTATAAAATTGCTCAGCAATCATTAATGCACCACACCTCCTATGACTATCTTGGGAGGTCATGCCATAGATATTTCCTGATAATATCTATCCACATGACTGACTTCTAGGCTACATTGATAAATGAATGATCAAGATACTAGTGTGGTATAATTATATAGGTTCCAGTTTTCAGGGGAGATGAGCTAGGTTCCATCCCACATCTCTGCACAGCATCCACACACCATCCCCACAGCTCTGAAGCTGTTGTTGTTTATAAAAATAATTATACCGCCATATTTCATGCATCAGGTATTTAATTACACCCAAATTTCATTTTCATGATCACTAATATATTCAGCAACTTACTACAATAAATGTACTAAACAAATAATCTCCCTGGTTCTGACATCCATCTTGCAAGTCTTGAGGATGGCCACAGTGAGATGGTACAAGACAGTGACCATCAACATCACTACAAACAGACCCACCAAAACACCAACAGTTACCATGGCACTTTGTGTTTGGTCTGAACTCTGGTCTAGAATAATGTAAGACACTGACATAGCCAGTGCAGTGTAGTTGAGGAGGTAAAACATGTCAAGGCTATTGTACAACTGATTGTAGAAGTTGGTACACCTGTTGCTTTGATGTGTCTTTTGATGTGACTGTCCCAATGGCTTTATGCTTGCCTGTGTTATAGTGAACAAGATCACCATAGTAGCTTGGATAGTGAGAAGCAGAGATGGCCTGTCAGAACTGTGCACTGGATTTAAACTGTACATGACAACTAGAAGCCAAAGCCTTGCTCCCAGCCACCATCGCCACTCCCCCTTATAGGGAGCATAGTGGGCATCATTCATTGGTTTGATCTGGTTGGCCTTCTTGTGGAGATAGTTGAACAGTCTGTTGTGTTCACTGTACTGTTCAATGATTGGAATGAAAGTGAGGGCAATGGTGTATGGAAGGAGGAACAGGGTTAATGTTGCCATAGCAATCACAAACAAAGCAGTATGCTTCCTATGTAGGTATTCCACATTTCCATCATAGAACCAGACATGCATGTCACCACTGGGTAGGTGAACTGTGGAATATGTGAGGATATCAATGACAGTTCTCAACAATTTGGAATATGACAAGTAGATGAGAGTAGATAGAACACCAACTGCTCTTTCTCCAATGATGGTGGAAAGGAAATGGTAACATGTCTTCCGTAAACCATGAGTGTGACTACACCTACTGCTGTAAATCCACACCACACTGCTGTTGTACACACCTGTTGGTACATACCACACTCTTGTTCACACCTGTTCACATCACACTACTGAAATACCTCTGTCCCACTCTTGTACACTCTTATGTACACTTTTGTACATTCTTGTACACTCCTGTATTATACTCTTTTATACTCCCACATACTTCCTTCTGTATTCATCTATCTCAGCTGCTTCCACATCTCCCCTCAGGACTATCTTGAACACCTGTGAGTACTTCTCTGCTCTGTACCTCTCAGCTTGGCACCATCAAACTGAAGAGGGTAAGGGTGGTGAGGTGGTGATGAAGGTTTAGGTGGTGAGGGTGAGGTGATAAGGGTGAGGGTAATGAGGTGGTGTGGGTGGTGATAAAGGTGAAGGGATGAGGTGGTGATGAGGGGAAAGGGTGATGAGGGTGAGATGATGATAAACGTGAGGTGATAAGGGTGAGGGGTAATGAGGTGGCGAGGGTGGCGATGAAGGTGAAGAGGTGAGGATGAGGTGGTGATAAAGGTGAGGGTGAGGTGATAAAGGTGTAGTGGTGAGGGTGAGGGATAATGAGGTGGTGAGGGTGAGGTGATAAGGGTGAGGGGGTAAAGAGGTGGTGAAAAGGGAGTAACCATTATGAGAAACCCTGCATACGAGGATGACCCCCTTGTGAGGGAGGACCATGATAGGCAAAGGTGTGTGCGACCAGACCCAGGTGGGTGTGGCTAGAGGAGGTGGAGGCACTTACCACCAGGTTGCTTGTCACAAAGACACGACTAAGTTCCTTCAAGAGATGGACCACATACACATCAGTCTCACAGTTGGTACACGTGTGAATGACCCAGTCACCTAAGTTCCTTGAGACCACCAAGGCCTTGTGCTCCTGTGTGTGTGTATGTATGTGTGTGTATGTGTGTGTGTGTGAATGAGTGTGTGTGTGTGTGGTCATCAAACTTATGGTTAACCTTATATGGTCAGCCAAACAGCTGACCAGTCAGCTAAACAGCTGACCAGTCAGCTGAGTTATGACACCATTACCATATAGAACCTGACAATTATGTAAGCATATTGGTGTGGGATATGCACCACCACATGCACACATACACAAACACACACACAATATATATAACAGATCCTAGTCATGAGCTCTCACAAAGAACAATTAATTGTCAACCTAGTAATTCCCCAAGCTCTGCTTGAGTCTGAATCTCCCAATACTCTGCATACTCAGGTTAACTGGTAACTGGTTTGGCAACAGCTGGGGGGGGGGGGGGGGGGGGGGGGGGGGGGGGGGGGGGGTGGGGGGCAAAGGCTGGAGTATCCCACCAGGCTGTGTTACAGTTACATTTCCCAACCCCCTAGCTGTGGAGGTACCAGTGAGTGCCGCTGACCACAAACCAGGTGGCCTGTGTAGCAAGCCAGGACACTGGTCCAGGCTTGCCTCCAGCCAGTAAATTTGGGAAAGCCCTCCGGCAAATACAGGTACCAGGTCCAGGCTTGACTAGCCGGGCTTTTTGTAGGGACAAGCCAGCAGGGGCAGGGGTCCGCCCTGCATATTTGTAATGGAAAGTGAAGGTCTGGGTGACTATTTCTCCCTAAGATCTGGGTGACCATTTCCCCTAAGACCCACCCAGGTGACCCTTCCCTGAAGTCTAACCATCAGTCACCTGCATCAATAAACAAAAGGTGTTCATTATCAGCTTATTGGTCTGCCCTTATCAAAGCTACTCACACACAAACACAAACGAGTGCCCCTTAGTCCCACGGCCCTTGACCCACGAGACAGAGACCATGGGGCCATTTGTACTTGGTGATAAGCGTAGCACTGGTCCGCGTTACAAGTGCTCTGGTATGAGAGAATGAAATAGCCTAGATACAATTCGCGCGCCTAGCACAATCAAACCGCCACACTTCCATACGGCAACTAATTCATTGTGTCGGAGGCAATCTCCCACCCAGCGAAGCCCCACACAGCCATAGCAAGATACAACCCTCAGACGAATAAACTCACCACTACAATTCCAGCCACATCTAGTTCAATTTCGTATAGCGGCTGGTTCGTTAGAGGGTCCACAGCGTCTTTGGGAAATATGTGGTTGGAATAGAGAGACCGCTCCGTCCATAAAGCTCCCTTGTAGTGTATCGACACATTCAGACAGCCGCACGTTAGCACACCCATCGCGCAATTACGAAACGAGCGAGGTGCGTCCTTATAGGAGATTGAGGTTATTAACAATTATTGAATTGGAGAACTACGTGCACGTGCACTCGTCCCTTCTGCGTAACATTAGCATCATATACACATATATTAATGACAGGACAGATTCACGAGTTTAGACAGTATCAACATTTTAGTCATCTATTGATACATAAATGGTATGTAGATATTTTTTTCAATTGATACATTTGCAACAATTCGCATGGTTCTAGAAAGAGGAAAACTGCATTCCAACGCTATATTACTTATGATATCATCTTTCTTTATTCGGTCAATACGGCAGCATAAAGTGGTACTTTTGAATGTATATCGAATCGAATGACCGCGCTGAGAAAAACTGTGACGGTAGAACTCATATTCGCTATATATACTGATCGTACTAAACACGCCAAAAATATAAGGAGTAACTGCCACACATACCTGCATATAAAAATCCTTGCTAGAAAAAATCCTTTCTAGAAGGTACTACAACAGATAATTGTAAAAGAGAATCGTTCGCGTTTATATTGACTATGAATCTACTCCAATACAGTTGCGCGCGGCGGTTGTCAAGCACTTCTCTACAACAACAATAATAATAATACATCACGTGCGGTTAGGTAGTTACGTAATCGTTCCAATACATTTGTGTGTGTATTTTCTAACATTCTCCCCCCGTTGACTATAAGTCAACTGTGAGAGTGAGAGTCATTAAATCATGAATCTAACTCCTTGATACAGCTTGATATTGCTTGTTGTGCGCTTTTAAATGCGGCTCGTTTTGGACGTTGCACTTTGTCTGTCGTACATGTGTCTTCCACAATTCGTGTTTCTCTTTTATCACCTGAATCACTATTTTTACCTGAATCTGAACACACTTCCAATGGATAGAGGTGTTGTATTGGGCGTTTAAGAAATGATGTATTCTTTTTGCCACTGTTCACTCTGACTAACGCACCTCTGACTGCTCCATCTGAACCTCGTATCAACTGCTCTACCTTTCCCAATCGCCACAGGGTTCTGGGAAGTTCATGGTCATACACTACAACTATATCACCAATTGCAATCACTTCTTGACCATTAGTTTTGTTAGCATATCGATGGGATTCCCTTAATTCAGTCAAATATTCCCTCCTCCATCTACGCCAAAAATGACTCAGGGTTGCACCAAGATATCTCATTCTTCGTGTCAGACTACACATTGTAAGCTGTTTTTCTCCATATGTTGGATCAAGGTCTTTAGCACACAATGGGTCTGGCAAACTTAACAACCGATGACCAACTAGTAGATGTGAAGGTGTAAGTGGTTCTTCCATGTCATCACATGACACATAGGAGATAGGACGTGAGTTCAGTGTGATCTCCACTTCAGTGACAACAGTCAAAAGCTCATCATATGAGAGTTTAGATCGTCCAATAGTTCTCTTGAGACATCTCTTCATTGAACGTACCATCCTCTCAAATATTCCTCCCCACCAGGGAGCTCTTTCCAAGTTGAAAACCCACTTTAGGTGAATTTCGGCAAAGAAGTTTTGCAGAACAGGGTCTTTGAGCATCGTTGAGATGACTTTACTTGCAGATTTAAAAGTTTTCCCATTATCTGAAATCATTCGGCAGGGAAAACCTCGTCTTGCTGAGAATCTTCTGAAGCTTCGCAAAAATGCCTCAGTTGTTAGGTTTGGGACAATATCCAGATGCACCGCTCTAGTCACACAGCATGTGTAAAGACATATCCACACTTTGGTGTCTGGGTCATTCACTATGTAAAGAGGCCCTGCAAAGTCCACTCCAGTGTATGCAAATGGTTGAGCTTCTTGGACTCTGAATCCAGGCAATGAAGGAGGTGGTGGAGGCTGAAACGGTTGACTATCAAATCTTCTGCAAATTACACAATGAAACAGCAACTTTTTCACCACTTGCCTTCCCCGAACAATCCAAAACCGTGATCTCAATTCTGTCAATGTATCCTTCATCCCACCATGCAGTACTTTCTCATGGCAACTCTTCACAATTAGAGCTGTTATATGGTGGCTTGCATCCAGGAGAATCGGATACTTGGCAAATTCCGTAATATCTGCTTCACTCAACCGTCCCTTGCACCTCCACAAGCCTTCATTGTCAACAAACATACCAAACTGTCGCTTCCACTGGCTGAACTTGTTTTCTTTAAGTAGGGACTCTTGCAAGATTTTTATCCAGTAGATTTCAGCCCTTGCCAAATCGAAATCAAACTCTGACTCCTGTGTCGACAGTCATTTCTGTTTTTCAGAACTCTCAAAAACTTCATCACATAGGCATTAACTCTCAGCAGCCTTTGATATGAGCTGAAATCTTCACACCTCACTACAGCTTCTCTCGAAGCAGATCCATCCACTAAAAGATTGTGTGCTGTTTCTAAAGATTTAGTCTTCAACTCTGACATCCAATCATCAGGAATGTATTCAGCATCAAAAGTATGTTCAAAACTGCTGCCGCACAACCATTGAGGACCATTTAGCCATAGTAAAGTCTCAGAAAGTTCTGACAGATTCATTCCACGTGAAGGTATATCTGCTGGATTGCTAGATCCAGGACAGAACTTCCAACACTCAGCAGGAACAAGCTCACGAATGCAATTTACTCTGTTTTGAACAAATTGCTTCCACTCTCTATTACCTGTGATCCAGTGTAGTGTAACCTTGGAATCAGTAAAGCATACAGGTGATCCAAGTGACAATTCCATTTTAAGTGCATTCGTAACACTGGAGAGTAGCTTTGCCAGCAGCAATGCTCCTAAGAGCTCAAGTCTTGGAATTGTTTGGCCACAAATGGGTGCCACTCTGGTCTTGGAAGCAACAAACCGCAAACTACATCCCATTGGTGTCACAATCTTTAGGTATACAACTGCAGCATATGCACCTAAAGATGCATCAGAGAAGCCTTGAAGGCTGCAAACCATGTTTGTTTTCTCAATTCCAAGAAAATAACATCTTGGAACTGAGATTGAGGGAGCTTGCTGAAGGCTATCTACTAATCTATTCCATTTTGACAGAAGTTCTCCAGAGATAGACTGATCCCAGCTTAACTTGGCTTCACATAAGTCTTGTGCTAGCATCTTGAATTGAATTGTGACTGGCGTGATGATACCCAATGGGTCGTAGAATCTGGATACGAGACTGACTATGTTTCTCTTAGAAGGTTCTAATGTTCTTGCTGACTCTGCAATGTGATTGATGTTGAGAACTAGTCTGTCTTCTATTATATTCCAATGCACACCTAGAACTTTATGTTCTTCCTGAAGGTACTGCTCATCACCAAGGGTATTTTTTGCATATGACTCATCTTCCTCAGTAATGTGTTGGTCCAAAGTGGTCAATCGTGATTGAAGCTGTTCCTGATGGTTGATTCTACATTGCACCACTGATGAACTGGAAACACATTTTCTTAAGTTGAACCCACCGTCAGACAACTTGTTCTTTGCCTTCACAAACAATTCATACACACTCTCTTCATCATCTGCACCAAAGGTTACATCATCAACATATATAGACCGTGTAAACTTCTGGACAAATGGTGCATCCATGGACTCATATTGTTTCATGTGATGGTGTATTGTAGCGTTGAGGAGAAATGGACTTGATGATACTCCAAACACAACCCGAGTGAAACACATCACCACAAGTTTTGGCAATTCCTTTTCAATATCATCCAGCCATAGAAATCGTAACACATCTCTGTCCTCTTCATCAACGGACACCATAAGGAATGCCTTTTCTATGTCTCCCACTAGGGCAATCTTGTGCAGACGAAATCGAAGAATGATGTCAACGATGTTCTGGCCAAAGGTAGGACCAGCAAAAAGACAGTCGTTCAGAGAAAGCCCATTAGATCTTGCTGAAGCATCATACACTACCCTCAGCTTTGTGGTTGCCTTGTCCAACCTAATGACAGGATGATGTGGAATGTAATGTACTTTGCCTACCTTGCCAATGTCAGGTTCAGCCACAATTTCAACGATCCCTTTATCTATTTGCTCTCTGATAACAGCATCATATTGCCTGAGAATGTCTGGACTTTGCTGGAGACGTTTCAGTAAACCTCGTAATCTGCTCTGACTCAATTCATAGTTATCAGGTAATGTGGAATGTGATTCTTTCCATGGTAGTTTCACTTTGTATCTGTTGTTACAGAAGGTCAAACCGTCAACAAACTTTTCGTACAGCGAAGGTTCACTGCTGTTGATCCCCAAGGACTCCAAATCCCAAAACTTCTTTAGTCTCATATCTAGGTTTGCCTCAGATTCAGTTGTATCAGGGGATGCATCCAGTCGCAGTACATGTGAGGAAACAAGATTTGCAACAGACGGTTCACTTGAGATACCATGTACAGGTCCCGACAGGACCCATCCAAATTTTGTTTCAATCGCCGTTGGTTCACACACCCCTCTCATGACATTCCCAGTTACCACCTCCCAGTAGTGATCAGATCCAATGAGGATATTCACATCAAGATTTTCACCACTGAAGTGTGGATCTGCCAGATCCAATCCAGAGATGTGTGGGAATCGTTCAGCCACACACATGATTGGCTGCCCGGACAAAGGTTCGCAAATTAGAGGTACTGCAAGAAATGCTAACTCCAAACATTCTCCAGTTTTGGTCTTCATAGCAAGCCTCACAACATCACAGTTCTGCCTTTTCTCTTCAACGGAACCAAAAGTTTTGATCAACATTGTTTCTACTTGCTCAGTTGGTAGTGACAGTGCTGTCTTTAGTCGATTTGTTATGTAAGATCTCTGACTACCAGAGTCAAGAATCATCCTGGCTGGTATGACTGGGGATGAACTATCGGGCCGAAGAACACCAGTTGTCGCTGTCTGAAGTAGTACTGGAGTTTTTGCGTCCACGTACAATGTCACAACAGGAGGTTTACTTCCTTTAGGTACACGCTGATGATTTACACTTTCATCAGATGCACTTGGTGACGAAGATTCTTTCTTTTGGGCAGTCCTGGAACAAATGCTAGTGTGATGTCTTCCTGAGCAATTGTAGCACTTCGTGGTGGATTTGCAGTCCCTGCTCATGTGGTGTTTCCTTAGGCACAGAAAACATCTGCCAGTCTTAGTCAGTACTTGCTTCCTGGCATCAGAACCAATCACTGTCTTGCATGAGACTGATGAGTGTGACTGTCCACAGTAAGAACAGCATACGGAAGAAGAATCACCACTAAACAAGGCTGCAGCGGTAGGAAGGTCTTTTGTGCCATGATTCCTGGTAGTAGTGACAAATGTCGCTCCAGCTCTCTCCCTCGCATCAATTTCTTTCTCAATCACTGCCATCACTTCTTCAAAGTTCCACTCACCATCAGTTATCGTTCTGCTTACAATGAGCCGAAGCTCCTGTGGTAACTTGCTCATTAACACAGAAGACAGCAGGCTTCCATACGACTCGGAAGGAATGCCTAATGATTTCAGGCTCCTAATGTGAGATTCAATTTGGTCACGTAGATATCGAAGACTTTTGAAGTTAGAATGAGACGTTACAGCCTCCAAGTTCAATAAAGCATCCATATGTGTGCTGATGATTTGTTGCTTGTTGCCATACCTCTTTTTTAACACAGCTATAGCTTCCTCGTAATTTGCATTTGTGAGTGTCAGACCAGATATAGATTCAGCTGCAGATTGCTCCAACAGCGAGTTCAGGTAGTTGAACTTGTCAATGTTCGTCAATTCAGGATTCAAATGAATAGTTGACTCGAAAGAGTCCCAAAATGTAGTCCAAGCGGTTAGATTACCATTGAACTTCTTGATGAAAAGTTTCGGCAGCCTTACTTTTGTTCTAAAATAACTGCTGGACTCTGGCTGCGTTCTCAACGATTCCATGGACAGACTAGGCCTACACAGACCTGAAGGGTTACGAGGAGATTCAGGAAGAACATCATCTCGAGGCGGAGGAGACTGCACACGGGATTGAATGGTCTTCGTTCTGGGTGAAATGTTTGAACGGATTGAATGATAATCCGTCAAATCTGCAGAAATGCTGCATTTTGACAAAGCAGCATCAATTTCAATTACCGCCAAGCGAATCTTCTCGGCGAATGTGTCCGCTTGGAGTATCTCGTCGTCTAATTCGTCCTCAGTCAGAATCAAACTCAACTCAACAATTTCTGCGTCAAGTGCACGTAGGACGTCTAGCTTTTCAAGAAGCGCCACTTTCAATTGCTGCAATTTCGCCAAATTCCTCTCCAACGACTGGAGTTCGTCATTCGCCTGCGCCAAAAGTCGAGTAGTCGACGAACGGTGCCCTGAATGGACCCGTTTCTTTTGAGAAAAAGTCACCTGATCAGTCATAGTCAATTCCCGGCTCGAAGGACCATAAAAGAGAATCGTTCGCGTTTATATTGACTATGAATCTACTCCAATACAGTTGCGCGCGGCGGTTGTCAAGCACTTCTCTACAACAACAATAATAATAATACATCACGTGCGGTTACGTAGTTACGTAATCGTTCCAATACATTTGTGTGTGTATTTTCTAACAAATTGTGCATACGATCATGCAGGCTGCTCATAGTAGCGGTAGAGAAATAAAAATAAAATAAAAAAAGTACACATATCATATGCATGTTACCAGAAACAAAATTTCAACAATGAATGATAAAGTTATTATGAAAACTATCGATCCCTCATCAAATGGAGAAGTGGGCTAAGATTTGATGATAGTGCTCCTCTGGCCTCATTCATGGAGTAAATTTATTGACTTATTATTTCTCTTTATGATTTCAATTTAATTACCTAAGTATCATCTACTTGTATGTATTTCATGTTCCGATTATTTATTTATTGTTGCATAACATACAATACACACAGAAAAATGACATACACCAATGATAAACAGGTCAGGTCAGGAAAATGAACAAAAAATATCACCAGTAATATAGCCATTTAGCAGCTGCAAGAATATATATGCAAGCATGTCTATACTTGATGGCCTCTGCAATTGAACATTTGTGGCTCGGTTACTGAGTAATAGCAAAACATTCATACCATGGACAGATTAAAAGCACTTGTACCAAACATTTCTTTTTAAATAAAATACACAACATTCTAACGCACTTAAAAAATGCACAAATGAAACCAACAAATAATAAATAAAAGAGATTTAAGAGATAAACGATTAAGATTTTTAAGCATGACATTCAGGCAAAGATAGTGGGCAACATGTTTTAATGCATGCAGTAACTTCAAGGTTCATTATTGTGCTACTACCATATCACTATATATTGCATCCATGGTACCTAACAACAATCCTAAAGCTCGCAATTGCAGAAGAATATGTTTATTCTTAAGGCTATACACAGGGTAATTGCAATTCTACATGTAGTTTCTAGATAAACTATCATTTCTATCCCTAAGTTAGAACATGACACCACACAGCAAATGAAACACAATATAAAATCTGTTATGCTTATTTTAATACCTTCTTGGTGCTAGAACTCTTAAACCTGCAGGATCACATTTACCTGAACTGCTCCCAGCAGAGTGCTCCATAACTGATGCGATGATACTTCTTGTATGTTGAGATTGTAGGTGTAAAACACTAGCCCCTTTCATATCATGGGTCCATTACATTCATTAATGCTATTCATAAAATATTCAATCTTCAAATCAGCAAGAGTCTTCATTAACAAACTGTTGAATAATAACATTGAGTTTGATAAGTATAGCATGTTATAAAATATGCATTAAAAATAAGCTCACACTGCATGTTGCCATGACAATATTTGAATAATTGGTTTTAGATCAGAATCTCATGATATGCAACGTACTGTTGTTACCTTTATAAGCAGCATTTCTATTTATAGAACCCACATCAATGATAAGGTGCGTTTTATATAGAACACCTCCATCTACGTACAAAAAGGCCTAAAACATACCACTGTAACATCAGGACACATAAGTATGACGTCCCACCGTCATAGAAGAATTAGCCTTCACGATTATGGCGTACTTTAAACCTTATGAAGTCTTTCGTGGGGGCTTCCAGGTAACACCCTGCGCATTGTATGATTGCCATCGTATTTAAATGTGTAATGCATCTAGGTGTCTTTATACATGTATTTCATGCAACCCTTTCAATGTGCCACAGAATTCTATTACCACTACGCCCACAACCTATTGATGCGTATCAGTTAACCGTTTAAACGAATAGCAGTCGTGAGCTACTTTGATATCACAGGAACAAAAGAACTCCAAACCAGCACAAACAATCGATCGCCTCAAATCAACCCTCTCCGGCAGTCAAAAATTACGTTTCAAAAATTACGTTTCAATTTTTCAGGAGACGGTTGTTACGTGATTCGTCAAAGTACCTATAAATGGAAGCATGACGTGTCTAAGCTCAACGAGAGGCTCAAGGCGACCATACAGTAGGCAGCAATGTTGCATGCAACTCAATGAATCCAATAATATACTCATTAAAACGCTAGTTTGCTAAAACTGATAGTGTTGCGCGCAACATGTTGCCTAGTGTATGGTCGCCTTAATTAGTATATCGTCCTTCTGCAAATGTCATAAGGCAATGCACATCCACCCCGCTTCATTTATAATGCACTAGAGCACAAAACATTAGTCCGTTATTGACACACTGGGCACTGACATACTAATTTTGAAATCAACACCCACATATTCAAGATCCAAACATGGATATAACCAATTTAAAAATCATTATAATTAGGGTAGAGAAAAATACTGAAAAAAAAATCATACCGCCATCTTCCAATAGCTTGTATAATAAAATATGCGACTATAGAATAATTTGATTCAAACTTTCAATGCACCCTTATAACTAAATTTAATGTTTGGGAGTTTTTATAACCCACAGAGATACAATCAATATAATTATAATATCTGGGATTTAATTAACCAATTAAGGCAAATTCGCGTCAAATAGTCGTTTACAGCTACCAAGGTAACAAACCACAGAAAGATTATACCAATTTGAAATCCTTCACGAACATGGCTTCAGCGGGTATCTTTAGATTACCCCTTCCTGCCACAAAACAACAGGCTTGAATCGGTTAATACTTGGTAGTGGTGTGGGAAGGAGTTTACAAGCGAAGGAACATTAGTGGGTGTAGCCAAGGTAGGGTGCAGTTGCTGCAGGGGGTGTGCATAAGAACAGCTGTAAGCTCCCTCCATTGATGGGTGATGGGTGCGCCTATTTTTAATGTTGTCATGGTGACATCTGTATTGTAATAGAATATTTACAGCAAATTACAAGCCAGTGGCTAATACTAATGTCCCAACTATGTACACATGTCATTGATCATCACTACTACGTAATCTATGTTTGCACTTCAGCAGACTATCTTAGTACTAACGTTTTAATTACACCAAACTTTGCCAAGCGTTACACTTTCATCATCACTACAATGTTAGCATGTTTCTACCACTTCAGCAGACTATCTTAGTACTAAAAGGCTGTAAAATTATTATGGGCATATGCTTTAATCTTCACTCAGTGGTTCTCTTAGACCACAGTAGACTGACACAGTTGTGGTACCAACAGTACTGTTGGTGAGATCATCCAGCTCTATAGGAACCATTGGGTCATATTATTTCTTTTCAAATAATGCATTGAACATCTCCCTGGTTCTGTCATACATCTTGAGGATGGACACAATGAGATGGTACAAGACAGTGACCATCAACATCACTACAAACAGACCTACCAAAACACCAACAGTTACCATGGCACTGTGCGAATGGTCTGAACTCTGGTCTAGAATGAAAGACATTGACATAGCCAGTGCAGTGTAGTTGAGGAGGTAAAACATGTCAAGGCTATTGTACAACTGATTGTAGAAGTTGATACGTCTGTTGCTTTGATTTGACTGTCCAAATGGCTTTATACTTGCCTGTGTTATAGTGAACAAGATCACCATAGTAGCCTGGATAGTGAGAAGCAGAGATGGCCTGTCAGAACTGTACACTGGATTTAAACTGTACATGACAACTAGAAGCCAAAGCCTTGCTCCCAGCCACCATCGCCACTCTCCCTTATAGGGAGCATAGTGGGCATCATTCATTGGTTTGATCTGGTTGGCCTTCTTGTGGAGATAGTTGAACAGTCTGTTGTGTTCACTGTACTGTTCAATGATTGGAATGAAAGTGAGGGCAAACGTATATGGAAGGAGAAACAGGGTTAATGTTGCCATAGCAACAACAAACAAAGCATTATGTTTCCCATGTAGGTATTCCACATTTCCATCATAGAACCAGACATAAATGTCACCACTGGGTAGGTGAACTGTGGAATATGTGAGGATATCAATGACAGTTCTCAACAATTTGGAATATGACAAGTAGATGAGAGTAGATAGAACACCAACTGCTCTTTCTCCAATGATTGTGGAAAGCCTATAAAGAAATAAGCTGGTGGAGGTAGCAGGAGATCTTTGAAGACAGTAGTGGCAGACCAGAATGGTTGCCATGGTGAGGATGAGGAGGTAGGCTGGGAACACAAACTGAAGGCCAGCCTTGTCAGCATCATCCATGCCATTGTAAAAACACATAGGGAGCCCAAGGTCAAGGTTCACCAAGGACACAATCACCTGCAATGGATTTAAAATGGACTGGTTGAAGAATATAGAAGTATTGACTTGGATAATGCTGGCATAGAAGATGAGCCCATAGAGTGTGCCCTGTGTGATGGTGAGGTTGAGGAAGAACAGTGCTGCTACCAGGAAGACACCCAACACTGCAAGCATTACAAGTGTGGTCAGCCACATATCTGAGCACTCCTGGCACTTGGAAGAACCAAAGATCACACTGAGGTTGCCATGGCAATGACCACAAATAATACCAGTGCGCCCTCCATTGCACAGGTACCCAGGCCTTGCTAGAGACAGCTTCTTGATGGTACTATTGCAGTAGTCCAAAGGACAGGTTTGAGCCAGAGCTGGAAGAGTGTTATTGTACACACCAATCCAGTTAGTTTTATTTCTGGTCACAGTACCATCTGATATATCACAAATCACTCCTAATGATGTCAGGATTGGTGAACAGTCGCACCTCATCATGCTGGTAGAAGAGTTGGTAATTAATACAAACCCTGGCTCACACGGTAACAGCTTCACATTAATAACTGTTGGGGAACCATTAAGATTATTGGACTGAAGCAATTTGAGTGAAGCATTTTCTGGTCCATATATTTGGTACTCTATTTGAGCACATACTGTTCCTATCCACTGAGCCTTCTGTCGAGGTCCAAGCATAATGTTTTCTGAGTTAATACCATCTGTATCAACTTGTGTGTAAACCACACTAGGTGACGGGTTATTTCTTTGATCCACTGAGGTAATATTAAGTTTTACAGTCCTACCAGGATATGTGGTAAGATATGGACTTGTACCATTGCACAAATTAGGATCACTGCAGCCACAATAGACCACATTTTCTGGAAAGGAGAGTACTTGGGTATCATTGATGTCCTCATGTAATGGAGTAATATTGAAATATTCCATCATGTCAGCAGGGTCAAAGTAAAGATGAAATAATTCATCAATACCGCTAGTACAATCATAGATAGGTGTGGCATAAACAGCATGACCACCTTGCATTGCATGGTTATCAATGAAGGTTATACTGTTTGTAAAAGTATTTTGTTCTACATAGATGCGTAAAATACAATACTTTAACAGAAATCTCTTAATGTTCACACTGCGTTTCCCATCATTGTATATAGCACCACCATATCCAGTTGCTGCATTGTTGGAAAAGTGTATTGTATACTGGGGATAGAAGCGCAATGGAGCATTGTTGGACAGACTTATGGCCCCTCCATTAACTCCTGCGTTATGGTCAAATATGATATAGCCACGCAGTGTCAAGGTACCACTTTCTCCTTGTATTGCACCTTGGGGAGAGTTGTATGAGAAACGGCACCCTGTGGTGGTACTGCCAATGATGACCAAATTAATTTCTTTAAAGTAAATGGCTCCTGTACATGTACTGGAAGGGCAGTGGTTATCTTTTACAACCACATCCTGGAGGGTGAGTTGGTTTATCTCTGTATCTGATGTTAAGAAATCAAGGGCGGGGTCATCAGTACCTGCATAGATTGCTGCACCTGCTTCTGCAATGTTGTTTATAATTGATACATTTCTAAACATATTATAAAGAATACTATTAATGTATATGGCTCCTCCCACAAATCCTCTGTTCATATGGAATATGCAGTCAGATATTGTAGCATTGCCTCTTTGTACTATACTAGCACCACCTGATGAATCATACAACATCACTGCACCACCATAACCAGCACTGTTGTTCTGAAATGTGCAGCCTGTGATACTAACATAGATTGAGACATCCAATACACCTCCTGTTGATCCATACATCATCACAGCACCACCACTCCCATTAGCACTGTTGCTCAGAAATGTGCAGTCTGTGATACTAACATCACCTGTTGATCCAAACAACATTACAGCACCACCACCACCAGCGCTGTTGCTCTGAAATGTGCTGTCTGTGATACTAACATCCCCTGTTGATTGATGCAACATCATAGCACCACCGTCACCACCAGCACTGTTGCTCAGAAATGTGCATTCTGTGATACTAACATCAACTTTTGATCCGAACAACATCACAGCACCACCACCATCACCACCACCACCACCACCAGCATTGTTGTTCTGAAATGTGCTGCCTGTGATACTAACATCCCCTTTTGATTGATGCAACATCATAACACCACCATCACCACCAGCACTGTTGCTCAGAAATGTGCAGTCTGTGATACTAACATCACCTGTTGATCCAAACAACATCACAGCACCACCACCATCACCAACACCATCACCACCAGCACTGTTGCTCAGAAATGTGCAGTCTGTGATACTAACATCACCTGTTGATTCAAACAACATCACAGCACCACCATCACCACCAACATTGTTGTTCTGAAATGTGCACCCTGTGATACTAACATGGATTGGGACATCCAATACACCGCCTGTTGATCCATACATCATCACAGCACCACCACCCCCATTAGCACGGTTGCTCAGAAATGTGCAGTCTGTGATACTAACATCACCTATTGATCCAAACAACATCACAGCACCACCACCATCACCATCACTGTTGTTCTGAAATGTGCTGCCTGTGATACTAACATCCCCTGTTGACTGATACAACATCATAGCACCACCATCACCACCAGCACTGTTTTTCTGAAATGTGCTGCCTGTGATACTAACATCACCTGTTGATCCATGCAACATCACAGCACCACCACCACCACCAGCACTGTTGTTCTGAAATGTGCTGCCTGTGATACTAACATCACCTGTTGATCCATGCAACATCACAGCACCACCACCATCACCACCAGCACTGTTGCCCTGAAATGTGCAGCCTGTGATACGAACATCACCTGTTGATTCATACAACTCCACAGCACCACCCCTATTAGCACTGTTGCCCAGAAATGTGCAGTCTGTGATACTAACATCGCCTGTTGATCCATACAACATCACAGCACCACCATCATAACCAGCACTGTTGTTCTGAAATGTGCACCCTGTGATACTAACATTGCCTGTTGATCCATACAACATCACAATACCAACAAAATCAGGACCATTAAAAGAATCGATCAGTTCAGAGTCAATTATGTGTGACGATATAGCTCCACTTGTACTGTCCTGAAATGCGCAGTTAACGATTAAAGTATATCCAATTGATACAAGTTGTATACCACAGTTAATGAACGTGATTCGCTCCATGGCCAACATTTGAACTGAAACGAATGCAAATACGACTCTAATTTTTGGTTCGCAACGGACAACTGTCCTTTTGGTTGAGTCGAGAGACCCCGTCATCGTTACGCTGCCTTCAGTGGTAATATTGCACGTCGGTTGTGAAGCTATGCGATGTTCTCCATCTTCCAACACAACAGTCATATTAGACTGGAGTGGTCCGCTGCATAGGTAGTCCTGCAGAGCAGAGCCTGGTGGAATGGTAACGGTGGTATTGACCTGATCGGACCTAACATAGCTCCCGAGAAGGGATAAGGTAATACATGTAAACAGGTCGATTATCATCATCGCCATGAATTTTGCAGTTCTATAGACCACCTGTTGTTATAGACCACCTGTTGTTTGGATCAACAGGTGAACGATGAAGCATTTAATTGCAATAGGATTAACGGTATTCCGTGTAATGGCCAATTGAGGAATACCGTTAATCCAATTGAACGCATTACAATGAGTTCATCGCGTTCTTCGAATAAGGTCTATATAGATGACTTGCAGATACAGTGTCAGTACACAGCCAAATTGGTATGGTGTGGAATCCGTGCCAAAAATTCACACATGGTTTTGGATGACCATGGTTTTCGACGGGACCTGCTTTTTGACGGCCACATGGTTTTCAAGTGCTAGATATTTCGCACTTCCATGCGGTATTCGTGCCAAAACTACAGCTTACAGCGTTACCTATTTTTCCAAGGACCGCATACGTTTCGAAGGTCACTTAGTTTTCGAAGGCACACGCATTTAACAGGGCACATAGTTTCAGATCGTACGTACTTCTCGAAGGGTACATATGTTTGAAAGCCACATACGTTTCGAATGGTACATATCAGCTCAGGGGCGGACGCAGGATTTCAGCGACGGACGGGGGGGGGGGTTCATTATGAATAATTAATGAAAGGGCGTGGTCATTCGCGGCAAGAGGAATGCATACTAGAAACTACTGTTTGCAGCCGAAACTTTAGCGAGAAAACACAATCGAATTCGTTACTGCGATCCCTGACTGTAGTTATAGGTTCGATTAATTTCTGCGCGAGAGACTGAGCTCTAGTATTGGACACTGAAGTGCGTGAGAAGTGAGAACAGCTAATCGTCACAAATTCAATGCCATTATGGCTGGTATCCGTTGTATGTGGTGTGCCGTTGAAAATCATCAGAGTATATATAGATAATAAAAAGATCATAGTAAAAACTTAAGTTACATGCAGAATAAAACACATTAAGCTGATTCAAATAACAAACATGACTGAAACATCGATCCTTCTATGATGCTTGCTTTTAAATAACTGACAAATTTTATCTCATCAATAATCAAATCGTTGTGGAGGTGCATAAGTGCCAAGCCAGCTAGCCTCTCGATACCCATGGAACTACGTAGAAATGTCTTGATGCGCCTTAAACCAGAAAATGACCTTTCAGCTTCCGGCATCCAATTGTTAAGAGTGTAGAAATATTTGGATACACATCCCTATCAGCCTCTTTGGCAATATTTTCTGGTAAGCACATTTTCTTAGACTTTTCATGATATTGTTCCCAGAACTTCTTCCAAAGTTTTAATTCTGATAGCAATGATGATGGCTATGGCATACATGTCTATTTCCGGCCAATACTGTAACCTACTGCATGGCTAGGTCAGTCAAATTACTCTCATTTATAATTGCTGCAGGGGCTAGAGTAAATATGTCCTTGCATGCCAACTCTATTCTCCTGCTCAAAGCGTGTTAAAAGTTCTTGCATGGAGGTGGTCTATAAAAGTACAACTACATTCATACGATAGCAGTCTTCAATACTCTCGCCGTGTTGGTATTAACTCATGCGTGTCATCAGCATCAAAATAACTATTTGTATAACTATGGTAAACATGAAAATCCAACGTGTAACATCTAGTACACAACTGGAAGGCATGCATCGTGGTACATGACGCATCGAAAATCTGACCTACCTTTTACCTTTTGATCTCTTGGAAAAGTACGCAAACAGTGACGCCGATCTCGAACGCTTCATTGTAATAGCTCGTGAGAACCAAAGTGATTAAAACAGCACGTATTATCTAATAGTTTAATTCATTGTTTAACACCGGATCCACGAGAACTAACCATTCTTTTTTGTAGAAAGCTGTTTTGTAAAATTTATCGGAAACGCGTTTTTTGCATTTTGGTATGCATATTCCGATAGCCCAACTCTCGCTGAGTGTTCTAGTGCTATTGTAAACCACATATCTAGTATAAACATTAACCTGCAATCGTTTGAAGCGACGCGGTTTGCAATATCTCGGTAGTCGCGAATCAATATATGCACTTTTTTTTAGTGCTGTTTCATAATATTCTGGGCGCCCCATTTCATTACTATCTAAGTCATATAGATGGTACATAAATTTCATGTTCAGGGTAAGCTCTATTCGCATACAATATCTGAATACAAGCTTGCCCTAACTAGTGCCCAGACTAGTGCCATTCCCTCTATCTCCTTCAGTACATCATCTGGGACAGGACCTTCAAGGACAGGAGCTTCAAGCTCATTGACATACTTGGTCATAATCGTATGAAACTACAGAGCAAGGGGATGTAGAGAGAAGGAGAGAGGAGATGGAGAGGGAGGAGAAGAAAGATAGGGGAAGATAGAGGGAAGTGAGGAGGGAGTAAGTGAATGAGAGTGAGAGAAGATGATTTCTTAACTATAGGCAATATTGATACAATTGATACAATTCCTTCCATAAGGACGTGGAGATGGAGGGGAGGGGAGAAAGGTGAGAGTAGAGGGTAGAGGGGGAGGGGAGGGAGGAGAGAAAAGTTGTGGAGGGAGCCTATAAAATAGCTCAGCATCCATTAATGCACCACACCTCCTATGACTATCTTGGGTCGTCATGCCATAGATAATTCCTGATAATATCTATCCACATGACTGACTTCTAGGCTACATTGATAAATGAATGATCAAGGTACTAGTGTGGTATAATTAAATAGGTTCCAGTTTTCAAGTGAGATGAATTCCTAGGTTCCATCCCACATCTGTGCACACCATCCCCACACATCCACACACCATCCCCACACCACTGAAGCTGTTGTTGTTTTATAAAAATATTTATACCACCATATTTTCATGCATCAGGTATTTAATTACACCCAACTTTCATTTTCAGGATCACAAATATTTACAGCAACTTACTACAATAAATATACTAAACAAATAATAGTATTACACTTTCATCATCACTACTATGTTTGCATGTTTCTACCACTTCAGCAGACTATCCTTGTACTAAAAGGCTGTAAAGTTAACATGGGTATGTACATTAATCTTCACTCAGTGGTTCTCGTAGACCACACAGTTGTGGCATCAACAGTACTGTTGGTGGGATCATCCAGCTCTATAGGGACCATTGGGTCATATTGTTTCTTATAATGCATCGAAATTCTCCCTAGTTCTGTCATACATCTTGCAAGTCTTGAGGATGGCCACAGTGAGATGGTACAAGACAGTGACCATCAACATCACTACAAACAGACCCACCAAAACACCAACAGTTACCATGGCACTTTGTGTTTGGTCTGAACTCTGGTCTAGAATAATGTAAGACATTGACATAGCCAGTGCAGTGTAGTTGAGGAGGTGAAACATGTCAAGGCTATTGTACAACTGATTGTAGAAGTTGGTACGTCTGTTGCTTTAATGTGTCTTTTGATGTGACTGTCCAAATGGCTTTATACTTGCCTGTGTTATAGTGAACAAGATCACCATAGTAGCCTGGATAGTGAGAAGCAGAGATGGCCTGTCAGAACTGTACACTGGATTTAAACTGCACACACGACTAGAAGCCAAAGCCTTGCTCCCAGCCACCATCGCCACTCTCCCTTATAGGGAGCATAGTGGGCATCATTCATTGGTTTGATCTGGTTGGCCTACTTGTGGAGATAGTTGAACAGTCTGTTGTGTTCACTGTACTGTTCAATGATTGGAATGAAAGTGAGGGCAAAGGTGTATGGAAGGAGGAACAGGGTACATGTTGTCATAGCAACCACATACAAAGCAGTATGCTTGCCATGTAGGTATTCCACATTTCCATCATAGAACCAGACATACATGTCACCACTGGGTAGGTGAACTGTGGAATATGTGAGGATATCAATGACAGTTCTCAACAATTTGGAATATGACAAGTAGATGAGAGTAGATAGAACACCAACTGTACCATTGCCTCAGGGTTATCACTACTATTACACACATGCTCTTTTCCAGGAAGGGACAACAAGGAAATGGTCACATGCCTTCCATAAACCATGAGTGTGACTACACCTACGGCTGTAAACCCACACCACACTGCTGTTGTACACACCTGTTGGTACATACCACACTCCTGTACACACCTGTTCACACCACCTACTGAAATGCCTTTGTTCCACTCTTGTACACTCATTTGTACACTCTTGTACATTATTTTACACTCCTGTATACTCTTATATACTCCCACATACATCTCTTCCTTCTGTATCCATCTATCTCAGCTGCCTCCACATCTCCCCTCAGGACTATCTTGAACACCTGTGAGTACTCCTCTGCACCTCTCAGCTTGGCACCATCAGACTGAAGGGGGTGAGGGTGATAAGGTGGTGAGGGTGAGGGGTGATAAGGGTGAGGTTAATGAAGTGGTGAGGGTGGTGATGAAGGTGAAGGGTGAGGTAGTGATGAGGGAAGGGGTGACAAGGGTGAGATGGTGATAAACGTGAGGTGATAAGGGTGAGGGGTAATGAGATGGTGAGGGTGGTGATGAAGGTGAAGAGGTGAGGAATAGGTGGTGATAAAGGTGAGGGTGAGGTGGATAAAGGTGAGGTGGGGAGGGCGAGGGGTGATAAAGGTGAGGTGGTGAGGGGTAAAGGGGTGGTGAGGGTGAGGTGGTAAGGGTGAGGGGGTAATGAGGTGGCGAGAAGGGAGTAACCATTATGAGAAACCATGCATACGAGGGTGACCCCCATGTGAGGGAGGACCATGATAGGAAAAGGTATGTGTGACAAGACCCAGGTGGGTGTGGCTAGAGGAGGTGGGGGCAATTACCACCAGGTTGCTTGTCACAAAGACACGACTAAGTTCCTTCAAGAGATGGACCACATACACATCAGTCTCACAGTTGGTGCATGTGTGAATTACCCAGTCACCCTAAGTTCCTCGAGACCACCAAGGCCTTGTGCTCCTGTGTGTGTGCGCGTGTGCGTGTGTGTGTGCACGTGTGTGTGTGCTCCTGTGTGTGTGTGTGTGAGTGTGTGTGTGTGTGGATGTGTGTGTGTGTGTGTGTGTGGTCATCAAACTTATGGTTAACCATATATGGTCAGCCAAACAGCAGACCAGTCAGCTGAGTTATGACACCATTACCATATAGAACCTGACAATTATGTAAGCATATTGGTGTGGGATATGCACCGCCACATGCACACATACACATGCACACACACACGCACAACACACACACACACCCACCCACACACACCCACACACACAATATATATAACAGATTATAGTCATGAGCTCTCACAAAGAACAATTAATTATCAACCTAGTAATCCCCCAAGCTCTGCATGAGTCTGAATCTCCCTATACTATGTGCAACGTACTCAGGTTAACTGGTTTGGTAACGACTGGGGGAAAGGCAGGAGTATCCCACCAGCCTGTGTTACATTTCACAACCCCTAGCTGTGGAGGTACCAGTGAGTGCCGCTGACCACAAACCACAAACCAGGTGGCCTGTGTAACAAGCCAGGACACTGGTCCAGGCTTGCCTCCAGCCAGTAAAGTTGGGAAAGCCCTCCGGCTAATACAAATATTTACAGCAACTTACTACAATAAATAAATAATAAGCGTTACACCAAACTTTCCTTTTCAGGATCGCAAATATATACAGCATCTTACTAATATACTAAATAAATACTAGTGTTACACTTTCATCATCACTACTATGTCTGCATGTTTCTACCACTTTAGCAGACCATCCTTGTACTAAAAGGCTGTAAACTCAACATGAGTATATGCTTTAATCTTCACTCAGTGGTTCTCTTAGACCACAGGAGATGGTCACAGTTGTGGTACCAACAGTACTATTGGTGGGATCATCCAGCTCTATAGGAACATTTGGGTCATATTGTTTCTTTTCAAATAATCCATTGAACGTCTCCCTGGTTCTGTCATACATCTTGCAAGTCTTGAGGATGGCCACAATGAGATGGTACAAGACAGTGACCATCACCATCACTACAAACAGACCCACCAAAACACCAACAGTTACCATGGCACTTTGTGTTTGGTCTGAACTCTGGTCTAGAATAATGTAGGACATTGACATAGCCAGTGCAGTGTAGTTGAGGAGGTAAAACATGTCAAGGCTATTGTACAACTGATTGTAGAAGTTGATACGTCTGTTGCTTTGATGTGTCTTTTGATGTGACTGTCCAAATGGCACTATACGTGCCTGTGTTAAAGTGAACAAGATCACCATGGTAGCCTGGACAGTGAGAAGCAGAGATGGCCTGTCAGAACTGTACACTGGATTTAAAGTGTACATGACAACTAGAAGCCAAAGCCTTGCTCCCAGCCACCATCGCCACTCCCCCTTATAGGGAGCATAGTGGGCATCATTCATTGGTTTGATCTGGTTGGCCTTCTTGTGGAGATAGTTGAACACTCTGTTGTGTAACAAGCTCAGGGATGTAGTGCTTCAAACCTGCCATCATGCCTGCATCAGCGCCAAGGCAGAGGCCGGTAGTGGACTAGGACATGAGCTTCGGAACACACGCCCTGCTGACATCCTAGCTTCCAATTGGCTCTGTGGCAAGCCTGCTGCCTTTGACCTTACTGTGGTGTCTCCGCTTAACCCTACTCTTATCTCTGAAGCGGGTCGCACAGCAGGGTCAGCAGCGGTTGCTGCTGAGCTAAGGAAGCACTCTGCCAATGATGCCAAGTGTTCCGAGCTAGGGTGGACATGTATTCCCCTTGTGGCCGAGTCATATGGAGCCTGGGGCAATGAAGCGATGCAAGCTTTTTCACGGCTTGCATCATACCTTGCCACAAGGACCAACTCCCCCAAGTCCAAGGTTGTCTGCAGCTTGTATGGCCGCCTTAATTTGACTCTTGTGCGAGCCAATGCCCGAGCCCTCCTCTTAAGATGTGGCTGTTCCCTTCAGGAGGGGGATAGTTCCTCATTGTCACTTTCATAGCCAGTGTGTCTCAGTGTGTCTGGATATGTATGTATGTATTAATAATAGCATTCGTTATTTAGTGCATTTATTCTGATTAGTGTATTCTGCTGCATCTTGTATTCCTGTTCATGTTTCATCGATAATTACATTAAATGGTATGTATTATTATTATTATTATTATTATTATTATTATTATTATTTTTAATTTTAAATATTGAAGAATAAATGCATATACAGGATTATTATTATTGCACATCAAAACACCACTAAGTCTACATGTATTGTTCAGCTTTAATAACCATCCAGAGTGATGACTCTGGACAACAGTGCCCTGACATTGGCTCGGACAAGGGTTATGCTCAGTCGTCCATAGAGGGATGCTGTTGCTGTTGACTTTGGGCAATTGAGCCTCATGGCTAATCGAGAGGCCAGCTGTGACAATGCCCATTTAGCCTCCGTACCCCAGCACCCATACGTCTCTACCACTACTGGAATAGAGACCCAACCCAGTTCTGCACACTTCACATCATTTACCTGATGTTTTCTCACTTCTGTAGCATAGGCTGCTGACCCTGCTGTCACACTCGCTTCATGTAAGGTACTTGAAATAAGCGGAGATGTGACAGCAAAATCAAAGGCAGCCGGCTTCCCTAGCATCCAGTTGGCGGCCAGGACATCAGCTGGGCGAGTGTGGTGCTCATCGCGTCCTAATCCACTCCCTGCCTCCACTTGAACACCGATGCAGGCTCGTCTACAGGACTCTGCAAAAACATCACGAAGCCTGTTGTGCCTGGTAACAACATCCCCACCATGCTTGCACGTTAAGGCATGGTGCCCTAATGGATCCAGAGAATGAGGGCAGTGTGGACACATTGAACAGTGGGCAACCCCGATTCCAAGCCACCATTGTATGGCCGCTTGAAATTCAGCAGGCTCCAGATGTAAATTAAGCCCTGGAGAAGGAACCACGGAAAGCCAGGCTGAGGCGTGTGGGGATGACACAGAAAGCAAACGTGCTCTATCTGGAACTGATGACTTTGATACCAACTGCCTAAACATTGCATCTTCAATCTCTCCCGAAAGTGCTTTCTGGCTGCTTGGAGTGTTCGTCAAAGATTCAAAATAAATAGCCTTGCTAGGTGGAATGCAACGGTTAAAATCATCAATGGACTGCAAGAGATGTTGCTGAGGAGCTGAGGACAACCCTGACTTGCACACAGAAGCAATATAACAGGCTGGTGAATGCTTTGAAAGACGACGAAGCCCTAAACCACCTCTACTTAGGCTGAGTTGTGCCTGCTCCCAAGCATCATCACTGGTGTCCACTCCTGTGCACAATGCAAAGCAATGACGGACATCATTGTCAAAGTACTTGAATCCTTCAGCAACAAGAGAAGGGGGTGTGGATCTTGCCAAGTGCACCATTTTACAAAATGCACCGCATGTCCGTAGCAGAAGTAAAGCAGCTTGGGGGTCAACAGAGCCAACCTCCTCAAGCTGAGAAAGCAATTGAGAGGCCTGCGCAAATTTTTGAGACACAAAGTTAGCACAAAAAATTGTGTCCCCAATAGGAGATCCCAGTATCTCAAGATGAGGCATGTTGGATTGCTTCATCTGAGATGAAAAACCGCTCAAGTCATTCTGGCTATATAGCTCACATTTTGACAAGTAAAGAAAAACATTCTCTAACGAGAAAGTTGGTGGGATATAGGAATTGGAGGCAATGGTGGTGTTAAAAGGAAGGGAACAAGGTTTTGAGAAAAGGGTAATGAGACAAAAATCCTATATTTAGCACTTCTTTTGGTTCTATTACATTTACACGTGCTCAATATAGGATTTTTGTCTCATTACCCTTTTCTCAAAACCTTGTTCCCTTCCTTTTAACACCACCATTGCCTCCAATTCCTATATCCCACCAACTTTCTCGTTAGAGAATGTTTTTCTTTACTTGTTTCCTCTATTTTTTAATTATCATTTTTTTTATCGATTATACTGGCAAGTTGCCCCCCCCCCCACCCCACCCCCCCCCCCCCCCCCCCCCCCCCCCTCCGCTTCAATTACCGTCACGAGCAGACGCCCGCTTTGTTTGGGATCACTGTAAGGAACGCGGGAGAATTCTAACTCGTCGTCTGCTCTCCTCTTTGTTTGCACAATTCTAAATATACGTAAATGTCGCCATGGGAACGCTTCTATTTAACACTACGCATTACGTAATGATTACGTATGTACGTTTTAAGCTTTATTCATATCTCTGATACTTGAAGATGGCCTTCCAGGAGATTCTAAAGCGATTGGTATAATTGGCGCTCTTTAAAACCATTCCTATCCCGAGTTATACTCACCCGAGAAGAAGACGACGACGACGACGACGACGACGACGACGACGGAGAAGATTTGGCCTGGGGACGAGGTAAAACACGAACTTTTTTGTTCTCTTGAAGCAAACGGTTTGAAGACTGAAACAAAACATTAAAATGACCGTCTTTGCCTTCTGGTTCGATAGGAACAAAGAGCTAAACTATCCGTTTCTTGGTACGCGAGTTGTACGCTGGTTGCGTTTTTTTAATGATATTCACGACCCGGGTCAATTCCTAAATAGGAACTACTATCGTAGTTCCTGATGGATTAATCACCAGTCCTAATGGAGGGCCTAGTTCTTGGATTATATAGAGTGCCTGTAAAACTGATTGCTTTGGACCTGCAACCACACCATCATCAAGGTACCAGGCATGGAAAAGCAACCTTGATGCGTCTTCATCCATGGCAATGGCACCCACAAGCTTGTGCAGTACAAGACAGAAGAACATGGGACCTAGAGGGTCACCCTGTTGAACCCCTACCTCTGATGTTACAGTGCCCAAGGGGTGCTGCAACAATGGTTGCTGTCCATAACACCATGATGCCCATGGAAGAAGGTCTGGGAAGTGAAGGGCACATTCATCTAACAAAGCTTGACGAGAAACAAGGTTGAAAGCATTGCACATATCGATCTTAAGCACAACAAAGTCCTCTTCTTCCCAGTGCTCTTCAATGCAGTGCCTGAGACCATGAATCACTTTTTCTGCTCCTGCAGGACAAGCTACTCCAAATTGAAATGGGGCAAAGAATTCGCTAGCCTTGGACTTTAAATATTATTATTATTATTATTATTATTATTTAAATTAAATAATTTATGATGGTTATTAATACGCATATATACATAATACACACCAACATATTATTATTATTTAATTAAAGTCAGAAGGGATCACAGTCCTAGCCAGTATGGCCCTTGCTATGGCTCTCACCAGGGTGATATTCAACCTTCCAAACATGTCACTGATCACCCTGGCTTTACGAAATGAGGAAGAGCCAAAGGCCAAGCGTGTGGCCAGTAGAGCAAAGGTTCCTCTTGCTTCCTCACCCCAATTGCAGTACGTTTCTACTGCTAGAGGCACACACCTCCAGCCTAGTTCAGCACATTTAGGGTCATTGGCTGTGTGCTTTCTGTTTTCTGCAGCTTCAGCAGCAGCACCCACCCTCCTACTTGCCTCAGCCAAAATAGCAGGGGTAAGAGGAGATGTGACCGTGATGTCAAAGGCCGCCGGCTTGCCTTGAGCCCAGTCCCTCACTAGCACATCAGCTGGGCGAGCGCGATCCAGTCCTGGAGTGAGGCCACTTCCAGCTTCTAACCTTGCTGCAATGTGGGCTTGGTGGCAAAAGCTCAGAAAGACATCACGCAACCTATTGTGACGTATAACTACATCGCCACCACGCCGGCAGGTAGCTGCATGATGGCCCAGAGGGTCCAATGCCACATCAGGGCAGAGACCACATGAAGAGCCTCTGGAAGTGTCCAAGCCCAACCACCACTTCACTGCTATCTGAAGCTCATTGGGATCTAAATGTAGCCCAAGACCTATAGAAGGCACAACTGAGAGCCAAGAGGCTGCATGGGGTGCAGATGTAGAAAGAAGACGTGCTTTGTCTGCGTCAGTTGCAGCTGCAATTACAAGCCCAAAAGAGTGGTCATCCAGCCTCTGAGACAAGATTCTCTGTGGGATCGGGGAAGCTAAAATAGACTCCACAGAGATGCCATCTGGAGGTGAGACCAAACCATTGTACTTGACAATTGACCGCATCAGGTGAGGGTTGTCAGCACTCCCCAGGCCAGAAAAGCTCAGTGATGCAATGTATGCCGCACAGGAATGGTGTGAAATTGAGCGCAGACCAAGGCCACCATAGCTCAAGCCAAGTTGAGCCTGTTTCCAGGCTACATCAGAAATGTCCGTGGCTACACAGTTTGAAAAACACATCCTGACATCACTGTCAAAGGACTCCAGGGAGCTAAAGGCAAGGTGAGGGGGTGTTGTTCGAGCCACATGCACCATTTTGCAGAAGCCACCACACAAACGCAGGAGGATAAGAGCTACCTGAGGATCATTATTATTTATTATTATTACACAGTTATAACAACAATAATACATTACACACTATGAAGTATATCAATAGTTTAAGACAGGACACATCTGGTGAGGATGGCTGTGGCGTTGGCTCTCACCAGGTGAAGGTTCAGCCTGCCATAAATGTCACTTAATACTACTAACTTGGGCCTGCAAGTTAGGGTGGCAATCTGAGAGGCCACCTGGGAGAAAGCTTCTGTAGCTTCCTTTCCCCATGCACCATAAGTTTCAGTAACCAAGGGAACACACAACCAGCCCAGTTCATCACACTTGGCATCATTGGCTTTATGTTTTCTATCTTCAGTGGCTCTGGCAGCTGAACCTGCAGACACTCCTGCTTCCAACAAGGTGAGAGTATTAAGCGGAGAGGTCACAGATACATCAAATGCTGCTGTCTTGCCCGTAGCCCAGTTGGTCAACAAAAGGTCGGCAGGGCGGGTGTGGCTATGGTCAGCAGTGAGGTCACTGCCAGCTTCCACCTGGACATTATTATTATTATTATTTTATTTATTATTAAAATAACATAACATTACAACATTAAACAGTAGCACGTATCAATAACATGAACAAAATGACATCACGTGGGAGTCCTAAACTAAAGTTTTTAACCCTCTGGGGTCTGGGTGCCGACACGGGAAAGTAAGGCCCTGGCTACGCAGCGAACCAAAGTGAGGTTCAGCCGTTGGTAAATGCTGACCACGGCTTTGGATTTGCTGCAATGTAGCTGTAAGTTATTATTATTATTATTTATTATTATTTTTAGTAGATAAAAACTACATAAACAGTAATAAATGCACATTTATTATTACTATTATAATAACCTTAAAAATCAGTAGTATAAGGTGAAAAAAGTGTTATTATTATTATATCTGGCATTGCAGCTAACAATGAAGAAACTTGGGAACTTTTGAAAGCAAACCATCCTTATGTTCTCATCCCGTCACACCCTACAAACATACCACCTCATTCTTCTGTTGATTTGTTGCCATCTGACTTTAACATTCAAGCTGTTCTACTTTCATTTCCTAAAGATACCTCTTGTGGACCTTCTGGTTTACGAGTGCAGCATTTATTAGATGCCTCCGAAGCTTCTTTACCATCCTCATTGCTGTCTGCACTTAAGGCGGTAATAAACAAATTGGCTTCTGGGAGAGCTCTTCCGGAAATAGCTGAGTATCTAGCAGGCGCAACTGTGATTGCTCTGAAGAAACCCAGGGGAAATGATATTCGTCCTATTGCTGTCGGGAAAGTATTGCGTAGATTAACAAGCAAGTACAGTGCCTCTGTGCAATTGTGAAATATAAAGCCAGTGAATTTTTCAACCCTTACCAATATGGGGTTGTTTGCCCAAGTGGAGTAGAAAAAATCATCCATTCACTGCGTTCAAGTATTGATGATCATTGGTTTGATGAAGATTTTAATGTTGCCAAAGTTGACCTACGAAATGCATTTAACTTGGTGTCTAGAAATGCTGTGCTAGAAAACTGTGCTGAGTTCTTCCCAGAAATTTTCCCATGGACACTCTGGTGTTATGGAGTACATCCAAAACTGTGGCATCCAATGGGCATGCTTCGCTCAGCTACTGGTATTCAGCAGGGTGATCCACTTGGACCGCTCTTTTTTTCACTTGTGTTGCATCGACTGATATTGAAGATTGCTGAGGTTGACATGTGTAGAGATCTGCTATTCAATAAGTGGTACCTTGATGATGGAGTCCTTGCTGGAACCAGTTTTTCTGTCAGAGCTGCCCTGGATGTCATTTCATCATTGGGTCCTTCTCTTGGGCTATACATCAACTTTGCAAAATGTGAGGTGTTTGGCAAGGCAGAGCTATCTGCATTCCCATCTGAGATCACTAAACGATATCACACTCCTCAACTTGAAATTTTGGGTGCACCAATAGGCGATGAGGAATTTTGTAATAACTTTGTGATCAACAAACAGTCAAGTGTTTCTTTCCTTCTCCAGCAGTTACAAGCATTGGAAAACCCCCAGCTAGCACTTGCATTGTTACGAAAGTGTGCAGCATTTTGCAAAATGACACACATCTCACGTGTTACACCTCCAACCTTAATAAAGTCATCATTGTCTGAATTTGATGATAGCATTCACCACTGTTTCACAGAGTGCTTGGCCCTCAATCTGTCACCACAAAGTTCGGGTTGGACGCAAGCCTGCTTAAGCCTTAGCAGAGGAGGGCTTGGTTTAAGATCAGTAGCTGTTCACTCCACAGCAGCATACCTAGGCTCAGTTAGTTCCTCTTCCCCAGACTTGGCATCTAGCCAGTATGTTATAGATGCACTTAACCTGTTCAATCTCAACGTTTCTGCTGAGGATACTGTATCTATTCCGTTGCCAACGAAGTCTCATTTTCAGCATGATTTGTCACAACGAATTGAGAATTGCCAATTCCATGCACTGTATAACTCTGGCAGTCTGGCCGATCGGGCCCGCTTACTCTCAATTTCATCGATGCATGCCTCCTCATGGCTTCAGGTGGTTCCCTCCCCTAGGCAGGGCTGCGACTTGACTACAAGCGAAATGCAGTGGGGCATCAAATGGTGGCTTGGTCTTCCTCTAACACCTGAATTAGGGGTATGTGCTTATTGTCCAGACAAAGCTCTGGACGCACACCATGCTGTTACTTGCAAGTTTGGGGGAGATGTAGTGGCACGTCACAATGCTCTGCGTAATGCTATTTTTGATTTTTGCAAGCGAGCCCTTCTGAACCCAAAATTGGAAGCAGGTGCAGGTTTGGGTCATGAAAGGAGACTAACTAGACCTGCAGGCATACTCATCCCAAGCTGGTCCAATAGTGATAAGCCTGCAGCCATTGATGTGTCCATCACCTCTCCGCTTAAATCAAACATTTTGTCTGAAGCGGGTGTGGTGGCAGGTGCAGCAGCAAGGCAAACAGAAGAGAGAAAGCATATATCCAATGATACTATCTGCTCTGAATTGGGATGGAAGTGTGTACCATTAGTGGTGGAGACGTTTGGTGCTTGGGGAAGAACTGCAGGCCAGTTTTTTGGAGAACTCGCATCACGACTTGCGGCTCAAAGCCATTCCTCAAAGACTATAATGTTGAATAACATCTATGGGAGACTAAGCCTCAGACTAGTTCGAGCCAATGCCCATGCTTTCAATGCTAGGTTGGCTACAACAATGGACTTGCTTGAAGGCTAGGGTAGTTTTGTGCAAGTTCGTGTGTAGTAACGTGTATATATGTGCATTTATTTTATTGTTTATTATTTAATCATATGTAATTTATCATTATTAATTTGTACAAGATTATTGAAAGGAATAAATGCACATAGTCTGCACATAACACCACTAAACTACAGCTATAACACTAACGTTACTATCATAAGTCCAAAATAATGTCATTAAACGCAGATGATGGCAGGTATGATCGCATCAGAATAGCTCCAGCATTGGCCCGTACCAAAATCATGCTGAGACGACCATAGAGGGTGGCCAGAGCTCTTGACTTGGTGGAATTAGTCCGGATAGCCAGTCGTGATGCCACAGTTGAAAACACCTCAATGCCTTCAGCTCCCCATGCACCATAGGTTTCCACCACTATATTGATACTTTTGCAACAATTCGCATGGTTCTAGAAAGAGGAAAACTGCATTCCAACGCTATATTACTTATGATATCATCTTTCTGCATTCGGTCAATACAGAGTATAAAGCAGTACTTTTGAATGTATATGGAAGTGCTGAGAAAAAGTGTGTCATATATGGTATGAGCAGCCTGCATATTTGGCATAATCATTGTCTGTTGTAGTACCTTCTAGAAAGGATTGTTATATGCAGGTGTGTGTGGCAGTTACTCCTTATATTTTTGGCGTGTTTAGTACGATCAGTATATATAGCAAATATGAGTTACACCAATGGTAGAAAGTGTGAGGAATTGGGTTGGGTCTGCATCCCACTTGTGGTCGAGACCTATGGGTGTTGGGGTGCTGCAGCAGTGGCAGCCTTTTCTAAGCTTGCAGGTCGCATTTCCACCAGGCTAAACGAACCCAAGTCCAAGACCATCTTCGGACTATACAGCCGCCTAAGGTTGGCCTTAGTAAGAGCCAATTGCAGAGCCATCCTGTCTAGGTTAACTTGACTGTAAGGCCACATCAATTATTATGCATTATTATGTATCTTTAGTGTAGTAATTACATGTAATTATATTCTCTCTTGTATCTTGTATTCCATTTTATTATTTTAAACTAATAAGAAAACAATAAATGAATAATAAAATTAATGAAGAATCAAGTTGAAAGGGTTTTACACAGCCAAGAGATCGACCTTGCTGTCTGAAATTGCAAGGTCAATTGATGGCACCTGTGATATCAAGGTAGTCCACGACTGCTATTCGTTTAAACGGTTAACTGATACGCATCAATAAGGGGTCTAGTAGCTGGCTTACTGCTCTCCCATTAACCAATCATGGTTCTCCACAAGGGAGATTTTCGAGATGCCCTTTGTCTGCGTTTCGGCTGGCAACCTTCTTCACTCCCTTTAGTATGCATCTGTGGCAAACCATTCGCAGTGGAACACGCCTTAAGCTGCTCTTGTTGTGGATATCCCTCCATCCGTCACAACGAACTTCGAGATATCACTGCATCCCTTCTAACTGAAGTGAGCAACAATGTTGGCATTGAACCTGTACTGCAGACGCTTTCAGGCGAACATCTAACACAAAAAAACATCTATCTCATCTGATGATGCTCGTCTTGACATCGTTGCTGAGAATTTTTGGGGGCATAATAGACAAAAGACTTACTTTGATGTTAGGGTTTTCAATCCTTTTTGTGCTACTTTAAGCTGAGTCCCTTTACCACAGTGCTACCGCCGTGCTGAGCTGGAAAAGAAACGTGCATATGAACAACGCATTCGGGAAATTGAGTTTGGTTCCTTTTCTCAACCACGCGGATTGGGATCTACTGCAACACTAGTTTTCAAGAGACGTGCTTCATAGATCGCGGATAAGCAGGAAACCGTACAGTAAAACACTATTCTGCAAAGTTTGCTTCTCCCTACTTAGGTCAGCTGTCATGTGCCTCCGTGGTTCGCGCTCTTCTTACCACAGGCCATGCCCTCAAAAATTACGTTTCAAAAATTAAGTTTCAATTTTTCAGGGACGTGATTTGGGTAAGTACCTATAAATGGACACATGACGTGTCTAAGCTGAACGAGAGGCTCAAGGCGACCATACAGTAGGCAGCAATGTTGCATGCAACTCAATGAATCCAATAATATACTCATTAAAACGCTAGTTTGCTAAAATTGATAGTGTTGCGCGCAACATGTTGCCTAGCGTATGGTCGCCTTAATTAGTATATCGTCCTTCTGCAAATGTAATAAGGCAATGCAATCCAGCCCGCTTCATTTATAATGCACTAGAGCACAAAACATTAGTCCGTTATTGACACACTGGGCACTGACATACTGATTGTCCTTTCCTACGAGCTATTATTGTTGGCACACAGTTTTAACTGTTAATTGACTTCTATTTTGAACTATTTATCGTTTAGCACCTTGCAGTCATAGTCCATGCTGTTGCAATTTTTGAAGCACAGCGTGCTTAAAATTGTTTCGTTGAGTTGCTCTAATATTACTTACATAATTTTGAAATCAACACCCACATATTCAAGATCCAAACATGGTTATAACCAATTTAAAAATCATTACAATTAGGATAGAGAAAAAAAATTAAGAAAATACTGAAAAAAAAATCATACCTCCATCTTCCAATAGCTTGCATAATAAAGTATGCGACTATAGAATAATTTGATTCAAACTTTCAATGCACCCTTATCACTACATTTAACAATTAAGGCAAATTTGCGTCAAATAGTTGTTTACAGCTACCAAGGTGGATGCGTCCACAAACCACAGAAAGATTATACCAATATGAAATCACGGCTTCAGCGGGTATCATTAGATTACCCCTTCCTGCCACAAAACAACAGGCCTTAATCGGTTAATACTTGGTAGTGGTGTAGGAAGGAGTTTACAAGCGAAGGAACATTAGTGGGTGTGGCCAAGGTAGGGTGCAGTTGCTGCAGGGGGGTGTGCATAAGGACAGCTGTAAGCTCCCTCCATTGATGGGTGATGGATGTGCCTATTTAAAATGTTGCCATGGTGACATCTGTATTGTAATAGAATGTTACAAGCCAGTGGCCAATACTAATGTTCCAACTATGTACACATGTCACTGATCATCACTACTATGTAATCTATGTTTGCACTTCAGCAGACTATCTTAGTACTAACGTTTTTACTTACACCAAACTTTCCTTTTCAGGATCGCAAATATATACAGGATCTTACTAATATAATAAACAAACAATAGTGTTACACTTTCATCATCACTACTATGTTTGCATGATTCTACCACTTCAGCAGACTATCCTTGTACAAAAAGGCTGTAAACTCAAGATGGGTATGTGCTTTAATCTTCATTCAGTGGTTCTCTTAGACCACAGGAGACTGTCACAGTTGTGGTACCAACAGTACTGTTGGTGGGATCAACCAGCTCTATAGGAACATTTGGGTCATATTGTTTCTTTTCAAATAATCCACTGAACTTCTCCCTGGTTCTGTCATACATCTTGCAAGTCTTGAGGATGGCCACAGTGAGATGGTACAAGACAGTGACCATCAACATCACTACAAACAGACCCACCAAAACTCCAACAGTTACCATGGCACTTTTTGTTTGGTCTGAACTCTGGTCTAGAATGTGAGACATTGACATAACCAGTGCAGTGTAGTTGAGGAGGTAAAACATGTCAAGGCTATTGTACAACTGATTGTAGAAGTTGATACGTCTGTTGCTTTTATGTGTCTTTTGATGTGACTGTCCAAATGGCACTATACGTGCCTGTGTTATAGTGAACAAGATCACCATAGTAGCCTGGATAGTGAGAAGCAGAGATGGGCTGTCAGAACTGTACACTGGATTTAAACTGTACATGACAACTAGAAGCCAAAGCCTTGCTCCCAGCCACCATCGCCACTCTCCCTTATAGGGAGCATAGTGGGCATCATTCATTGGTTTGATCTGGTTGGCCTTCTTGTGGAGATAGTTGAACAGTCTGTTGTGTTCACTGTGCTGTTCAATGATTGGAATGAAAGTCAGGGCAATGGTGTATGGAAGGAGGAATAGGGTTAATGTTGCCATAGCAACCACAAACAAAGCAGTATGCTTCCCGTATAGGTATTCCACATTTCCATCATAGAACCAGACATAAATGTCACCACTGGGTAGGTGAACTGTGGAATATGTGAGGATATCAATGACAGTTCTCAACAATTTGGAATATGACAAGTAGATGAGAGTAGATAGAACACCAACTGCTCTTTCTCCAATGATGGTGGAAAACCTATTTAAAAAGAAGCTGGTGGAGGTAGTGGGAGATCTTTGAAGACAGTAGTGGCAGACCAGAATGGTTGCCATGGTGAGGATGAGGAGGTAAGCTGGGAACACAAACTGAAGGCCAGCCTTGTCAGCATCATCCATGCCATTGTAAAAACACATTGGGAACCCAAGGTCTAGGTTCACCAAGGACACAATCACCTGCAATGGATTTAAAATGGACTGGTTGAAGAATATAGAAGTATTGATTTGGATAATGTTGGCATAGAAGATGAGCCCATAGAGTGTGCCCTGTGTGATGGTGAGGTTGAGGAAGAACAGTGCTGCTACCAGGAAGACACCCAACACTGCAAACATTACAAGTGTGGTCAGCCACATATCTGAGCACCCCTGGCACTTGGAAGAACCAAAGATCACACTGAAGTTGCCACGGCAATGACCACAAATAATGCCAGTGCGCCCTCCATTGCACAGGTACCCAGGCCTTGCTAACGACAGCTTCTTGATGGTACTATTGCAGTAGTCCAAAGGACAGGTTTGAGCCAGAGCTGGAAGAGTGTTATTGTACACTCCAATCCAGTTAGTTTTATTTCTTGTCACAGTACCATCTGATGTATCACAGATCACTCCTAATGATGTCAGGAATGGAGAACAGTCACACTTCATCATGCTGGTAGAAGAGTTGGTAATTAATACAAACCCTGGTTCACATGGTAACAGCTTCACATTAATAACTGTTGGGGAACCATTAGGATCATTGGAGAGAAGCAATTTGAGTGATGAATTTTCTGGTCCATATATTTGGTACTCTATTTGACCACATACCGTTCCTATCCACTGAGCCTTCTGTCGAAGTCCAAGCATTATATTAATACCAACTGTATCCGTAATCTGAGTGTAAATCACACCAGGAGATAGGTTATTTCTTTTATCCACCGAGGTAATATTAAGTTTTACAGTCCTACCAGGATATGTGGTAAGATGTGGACTTGTATCATTGCACAAATTAGGATCACTGCAGCCACAATAGTTCACCTTTTCTGGAAAGGAGAGTACTTGGGTATCATTGATGTATCCTGATAATGGAGTAATATTGAAATATCCCATCACGTCAAGGAGTAAATGTGGGAAAGGTTCAAATAATAAAATATTACATTCATAGATAGGTGTGGCATAGACAGCATGACCACCTTGTAATGCATGGTTATCAATGAAGGTTATTAAGGGTTCGCTCTTTGTAGAATGTGAAAGCTCAATATAGATGCGTAAAATACAATTCAGTAAATTCCGATTACTGAACTCATTCTGTTTCCCATTACTGTATATAGCACCACCATATCCAGTTGCTATATTGTTGGAAAAGCGCACTATACAATTGAAATTGAAGTACAATGGAACATTGTTGGACAGACTTATGGCCCCTCCATTTACTCCTGTGTTATGGTCAAATGTGATGTATCCATGCAATGTCAAGATACCACCTTCTCCTTGTATTGCACCTTGGGGAGAGTTATATGAGAAATGGCTCCCTGTGGTGGGACTGCCAAAGATGTCCATCTTCACTCCTTTAAAGTAAATGGCTCCTGTACATGTACCAGAAGGGCAGTGGTTATCTTTTACAACCACATCCTGGAGGGTGAGTTGTTTTATCTCTGTATCTGATGTTATGAAATCAAGGGCGGGGCCATAAGCAAATATTGCTGCACCTGCTTCTGCACTGTTGTTAGTAATTGATAAATTGCTAAACATAATATAAAGAGTACTTTTAATGTATATGGCTCCTCCCAAATATCCTCTGTTCATATGGAATGTGCAGTCAGTTATTGTAACATTGGCTATTCGTCCATCCAACCTCACAGCACCACCATCACCAGCACTGTTGTTCTGAAATGTGCAGTCTGTGATGCAAACATTACCTGTTGATCCACCCAACGTCACAGCACCACCACCACAATAACCATCACCACAATCACCAGCACGATTGTTCTGAAATGTGCACCCTGTGATACTAACATCGCCTGTTGATCTATACAACATCACAGCACCACCACCACCATTAGTACTGCAGTTCTGAAATGTGCACCCTGTGATACGAAAATCGCCTGTTGATCCATACAACACTACAGCACCACTCAAATTACTAGCACTGTTGTTCTGAAATGTGCAGCCTGTGATACTAACATCGCCTACTGAGTCACCCAACGTCACAGCACCACCATAACCATCACTAGCAATGTTGCTCCGAAATGTGCAGTCTGTGATACTAACATTACCTGTTGATCCATCCAACGTCACAGCACCACCACCACAATAACCATCACCACAATCACCAGCACGGTTGTTCTGAAATGTGCAGCCTGTGATACTAACATCGCCTGTTGATCTATACAACACCACAGCACTACCACCACCACCCAAACCACTAGCACTGTTGCTCTGAAATATGCACCCTGTGATACTAACATCGCCTGCTGATCCATACAACACCACAGCACCACCATCATCATCACTAGCACAGTTGTTCTGAAATGTGCAGCCTGTGATACTAACATTACCTTTTGATAAACTCAACCTCACAGCACCACCACCACCATAACCAGCGCTGTTGTTCTGAAATGTGCACCCTGTGATACTAACATCACCTGTTGATCCATATAACACCACAGCACCACCATTACCATTAGCACTGTTGTTCTGAAATGTGCAGTCTGTGATACTAACATTACCTTTTGATGGACCTAAACTCACAGCACCACCATAACCATCACTAGCACTATTGTTCTGAAATGTGCAGTCTGTGATACTAACATCGACTGTTGATCCATCCAAACTCACAGCACCACCACCATAACCATCACCAGCACTGTTGCTCTGAAATGTGCAGCCTGTGATACTAACATTACCTTTTGATGGACCCAAACTCACAGCACCACCATAACCATCACTAGCACTATTGTTCTGAAATGTGCAGCCTGTGATACTAACATCGACTGTTGATCCATCCAAACTCACAGCACCACCACCATAACCACCTCTAGCACTGTTGTTCTGAAATGTGCAGCCTGTGATACTAACATTACCTTCTGATATACTCAAACTCACAGCACCACCACGATGACCAGCACTGTTCTGAAATGTGCACCCTGTGATGCTAAGCTTACCTGTTGATCCATACAACATCACAGCACCAATAAGAGTATCGATAAATCCAGTTGTGTCTGACGATATAGCTCGACTTGTACTGTCCTGAAATGTGCAGTTCACGATTAAAGTACTTTCGATTGATAAAAGTTGTATACCACAGTTAATGAACGTGATTCGTTTCATGGTCAACATTTGTACTGAAAATACGGTGCTCGTTTTCGATTCGCAACGGACAACTGTTCTTTTCGTTGAGTCGAGAGACCCCGTCATCGTTACGCTGCCTTCAGTGGTAATATTGCACGTCGGTTGTGAAGCTATGCGATGTTCTCCATCTTCCAACACAACAGTCATATTAGACTGGAGTGGTCCGCTGCATAGGTAGTCCTGCAGAGCAGAGCCTGGTGGAATGGTAACGGTGGTATTGACCTGATCGGACCTAGTTACATGGCTCCCGAGAAGGGATAAGGCAATCAACAGGTCGATTATCATCATCGCCATGAATTCAGGATCATACTTCAGTTCTTGAGTGTTCTAATAATAACTGCTGAGTGACTTAGACCTGTAACCCACGATCTGAAATCTATGACGTAGTTCATTGAACCGAGAGGTTATATATGTATTATCTCTCAGTTTGATTGGATAAACTATAACATCCTCTCACACATACATGTACTAATTCAATGCTGCATGGACTGGGTGCTGACTCCCGGGAATGCCACACACCACACTCACACACACACACACAACACACACATGCACACACACATGCATGCATGCACACACACACACACACACACTACACACATGCACACACACACATACACCCATACACACATACACAAAAATACACACACACACTCACATACTCACACAGTTATGCAGCCCACACTTTGTACTGATGAGGCTTACCAGGTAGTTTCCATCACCTCACACCCGGCACAACTTTTGCAGTGGTTTTACCTGACTTCTGAAACCCCAGTGGTGGTCTTGGCATTAATTATCTTGGGGGGGGGGGGGGGGGGTGTACAACACTTATATGGTCCCCCCCACTGTCCGGAAAGGTCTGAAATTGTGCTGGTAGGTACTTGGTGCCCTGTCGCTGTTTTGGTGACCCACCTTTCGGGGTCCGCTGGGGGTGGGGGGGCATTTGCCTCCTGGCCTGACTGCCACTGGTGAACCAGCCCTGTTACCTGAAGCATGATTCTGCTCCATCTGGACAACAACTTGTTTACTTTATCTGAAGACTACCCAGTACACCACTCTCCACACTAAAGAACAGCTCCAGCACAACCATTCTGCAAGCATCAGTGCTGGCTTTTGCCAACTCTCTCGTTTCCATACACCGTATTAGTGCAACAAGTTCTGGGTCTCCTGCTCTACAATGAATTGACCACTTCTGACCACATCCTCCATGCAAAGCCCCCTGTGCTATTGTTGTCTACCTGCACCAATGCAACACCAGCACCTGCAGCATTCTGCTGCTGAGTTATCCTGGCCAGGCTGGTATACAATTTATACACAGCTGATCCCTAAGCTAAATACCTTTGACTACTACCCCGCATGTTTACCATTTGCACTTGATGTCTGCAGGATTGCTTTCAGCACTGGATGGTCGGTGTACACTTTCACGTTATGTAGTAGTGGAAGTGACTACTACTGCCAGCGTCTCCATGTCTGTTATACCATATTTCTTCTCCTGGATTGGTAAATTATGTACACGCAGTTGTACTTATATTTATTCCTTTACCTGTGATATTGTCAATGAGGTCATGTTTAGAGGTTCAATTTTCAACCACTTAGGTACCACACTGATTTTGATCACCGAGTGTATAACCACACCCCTTTTTTTGCGAACACCACCAAATCAAATCAAACCAAACAAATCACCGATGCAGCACACTGAAGCTACCTGAGATTTAGAATAACCTAACTCTAATTAGAGCTAATGCCAGAGCTTTACTATCATGTTCATGATCTGAGGTTCAACGACTGTTGCATTTTTTGTTTATAACATGCATTTCATGTTCCTTTACCCTCTCCCTACTTCCAGTGCCTTTCCCTCCTCCTCTCCTTCCCTGACACATCCTTATCATTTCCCATACAAACGTTCCCCAATAACCACACCCCTTCTGTTCCCCAGGTATGCTCGTATGCTCCCCTTCTGGTGCAACGTCTTGTGGCCTCCAAGGTCCAAGATGCTCCACCAGTTGGTACCCACAAGGGCACAGTGGGAACATGAGTAGTTGTCTCTGATCAACTGCTTCCTGCTTGAAGGGGTGGAGTCAACAGGGTCACATGGGGAAGGTAAGAGGGGGTAGTGTACGACAATGCAGGTGTTGTGTGTGTGAAGACATTGTGAGGGCACCAGAGGAATGGGGAAGATGGAAGTAAGGGAGTGGAGGGAGTGGGAGGAGGTGTTGTGTGTGTCATGACATTAAGAAGGCATCAGAGGAGATGGAGGTAGCGAAAAGGGAACTAGTAGGTCAGCAGGGATATGGTGACTCATATGACTACACCATATAAGCCCATGTTACTCATTACTCCATTGAGGCACAGATAGCCTTCCTCAAACCATCTATATAAATGAACTGAGCAGAAGGCAGCTGCCTCTGGTCCCCAGACCTGTAGGAGAGGAGAATGAGTATGGTGAGGTAATGTCACACCAGTAGTCATGGAGGGCTTACTGCATCATGAATATGATCATGTACACCTAGTCCAGGAACCAAGATGATTACTATTATTATGCATGATGATTACTGCACCTCTCCCTCCCTCTCTCCCTCCTCCTCTCCCTCCCCCTGACACATCCTTATCATTCCCACATCCCATACCCACATATGCATTTCATGTACTAGCCCCATCACCCTCTCACTACCCCCAGCGAGGCAATTGTCATACCAGTAGTCACGGAGGGCTTATGCATGATGAATATGATCATGTACACCTAGTCCAGGAACCAAGGCTTGCATACCATCCCCTCATCCCCATACCTGCACACCATCCCTCAAGGATCCTGTTCTGCCCTCCATGTACTTGGATATATTCATGTATGTGTCCCCAACTCCAGGGATGAAGATACATCAACATGATTTGAACTGTAAATGTGTACACACAGAAAAATGGCCACCCATACATTTTGGTGGACCTGGTGTTGTGGGGTGGGTGGGGATGGGTGGGGGGACGGGGTGTTGGGATGGTAAGTATTGGAACAGTACGCATATACATGTGTGGTGCAATGTAGGTATGGTTGAATGCTGGGGGTGGATGATGGCTATTGGAATTTAGGATATTTTGTTGTCATGGATATGGAGGGACATTTATAGATCAGGTGAACAGACATGTGTGCAGCAATATGTAAACTGACTTATCAATGGTGTCCATACCTCGGATATGTAGGAAGGCTCACTCAAACAGGTTTGTGATAATACCTCTGCTGTGGTAACCTAGCATCCATGGTGGACATTATAAGCACACTACCCAGTAAAGCAGACTTGTGGATATAGGTGAAGGTCCACAGGGATGTGGACATCATGTGATGTTTGTTCAGTCTTACTAGGTGGGGTAACTTCTCAGAGATATGACTCCACACACTTTGCTTTTTCCGAGTATCCAGATGAATGGTTCCTATCATCACATGGGCCCTGATAATTATATCATTGGGTGTCCCCATTAATGGGTGCAAAACATCAGTTAGCAAATATGAAGCATTATCACAAAATTAAAATTAAAATGCAAAGTTACTTCTCCAAATTAGTGATACATCAATGCAACTTTGAATTAATTATATCTTTGTGAAGAAGTTTGCTTTCAAATTTGGACGCGGGGTGATCTCCTGAAAATGAGCATCTACTGAGGAGGTGGGAAGGGTGACAGGGTACATGTGGAGAAAGTAAACCATCCGCCTAATATAACCACTGTGGTCTTCTGTCATCTCTTCTATCTCCTTCAGTACATCATCTGGGACAGGACCTTCAAGGACAGGAGCTTCAAGCTCATTGACATACTTGGTCATAATCGTATGAAACTACAGAGCAAGGGGGGATGTAGAGAGAAGGAGAGAGGAGATGGAGAGGGGAGGAGAGGGAGGAGAAGAGAGATAGGGGAAGACTATAGGCAATATTGATACAATTGATATAATTCCTTCCATAAGGACGATGGGTGATGGGAGATGGAGGGGAGGGGAGAAAGGTGAGGGTAGAGGGTAGAGGGGGGAGGGGAGGGAGGAGAGAAAAATTGTGGAGGGAGCCTATAAAATTGCTAAGCATCCATTAAAGCACCACACCTCCTATGACTATCTTGGGTAGTCATGCCATAGATAATTCCTGATAATATCTATCCACATGACTGACTTCTAGGCTACATTAATAAATGAATGATCAAGGTACTAGTGTGGTATATTGAAAAAGGCGATTTCAAGTGAGATGAATTCCTAGGTTCCCTCCCACACCTCTGCACACCATCCCCACACCTCCACACACCACCCCCACACCTCTACCACATCCCCACTCCTCTACATACCATCCCCACATCTCCGCACACAATCCCCACACCTCTGAAGCTGTTGCTGTTTAATAAAAATATTTATATCAGCGTATCTTCATGCATCAGGTATTTAATTACACCCAACTTTCATTTTCAGGATCACAAATATTTACAGCAACTGACTACAACAAATGTACTAAACAAATAATAGCGTTACACTTTCAATGCACCCATATCACTAAATTTAATGTTTGTGAGTTTTTATAACCCACAGAGATATAATTATAATTTAATTAACCGATTAAGGCAAATTCGCATCAATTAGTTGTTTACAGCTACCAAGGAAGCAAACCACAGAAAGATTATACCAATTTGAAATCACGGCTTCAGCGGTTATCTTTAGATTATCCCTTCCTGCCACAAAACATTTAAGGATCAAATAACCTCTACATAATTTAGGCCTTTATCGGTTAATACTTGGTAGTGGTGTAGGAAGGAGTTTACAAGCGAAGGAACATTAGTGGGTGTAGCCAAGGTAGGGTGCAGTTGCTGCAGGGGGTGTGCATAAGGACAGCTGTAAGCTCCCTCCATTGATGGGTGATGGGTGTGCCTATTTATAATGTTGCCATGGTGACATCTGTATTGTAATAGAATATTACAAGCCAGTGGCTAATACTAATGTTCCAACTATGTACACATGTCATTGATCATTACTACTATGTGAGCATGTTTCTACCACTTCAGCAGACCATCCTTGTACTAAAAGGCTGTAAACTCAACATGGGTATGTACATTAATCTTCACTCAGTGGTTCTCTTAGACCACAGTAGACTGACACAGTTGTGGTATCAACAGTACTGTTGGTGGGATCATCCAGCTCTATAGGAACCATTGGGTCATATTGTTTCTTTTCAAATAATGCATTGAACTTCTCCCTGGTTCTGTCATACATCTTGCAAGTCTTGAGGATGGCCATAATGAGATGGTACAAGACAGTGACCATCAACATCACTACAAACAGACCCACCAAAACACCAACTATGGCACTGTGCACTTGGTCTGAACTCTGGTCTAGAATAATGTAAGACATTGACATAGCCAGTGCAGTGTAGTTGAGAAGGTAAAACATGTCAAGGCTATTGTACAACTGATTGTAGAAGTTGGTACGTCTGTTGCTTTGATGTGTCTTTTGATGTGACTGTCCAAATGGCTTTATACTTGCCTGTTTTATAATGAACAAGATCACCATGGTAGCCTGGATAGTGAGAAGCAGAGATGGCCTGTCAGAACTGTACACTGGATTTAAACTGTACATGACAACTAGAAGCCAAAGCCTTGCTCCCAGCCACCATCGCCACTCCCCCTTATAGGGAGCATAGTGGGCATCATTCATTGGTTTGATCTGGTTGGCCTTCTTGTGGAGATAGTTGAACAGTCTGTTGTGTTCACTGTACTGTTCAATGATTGGAATGAAAGTGAGGGCAATGGTGTATGGAAGGAGGAACAGGGTTAATGTTGCCATAGCAATCACAAACAAAGCAGTATGCTTCCTATGTAGATATTCCACATTTCCATCAAAGAACCAGACATGCATGTCACCACTGGGTAGGTGAACTGTGGAATATGTGAGGATATCAATGACAGTTCTCAACAATTTGGAATATGACAAGTAGATGAGAGTAGATAGAACACCAACTGCTCTTTCTCCAATGATGGTGGAAAGCCTATAAAGAAAGAAGCTGGTGGAGGTAGTGGGCGATCTTTGAAGACAGTAGTGGCAGACCAAAATGGTTGCCATGGTGAGGATGAGGAGGTAGGCTGGGAACACAAACTGAAGGCCAGCCTTGTCAGCATCATCCATGCCATTGTAAAAACACATAGGGAGCCCAAGGTCAAGGTTCACCAATGACACAATCATCTGCAATGGATTTAAAATGGACTGCTTGAAGAATATAGAAGTATTAACTTGGATAATGTTGGCATAAAAGATGAGCCCATAGAGTGTGCCCTGTGTGATGGTGAGGTTGAGGAAGAACAGTGCTGCTACCAGGAAGACACCCAACACTGCAAACATTACAAGTGTGGTCAGCCACATATCTGAGCACTCCTGGCACTTGGAAGAACCAAAGGTCACACTGAGGTTTCCATGGCAATGACCACAAATAATGCCTGTGCGCCCTCCATTGCACAGGTACCCAGGCCTTGCTAGAGGCAGCTTCTTGATGGTACTATTGCAGTAGTCCAAAGGACAGGTTTGAGCCAGAGCTGGAAGAGTGTTATTGTACACACCAATCCAGTTAGTTTTATTTCTGGTCACAGTACCATCTGATGTATCACAGATCACTCCTAATGATGTCAGGAATGGAGAACAGTCACACTTCATCACGCTGGTAGAAGAGTTGGTAATTAATTCAAATCCTGGCTCACATGGTAACAGCTTCACATTAATAACAGTTGGGGAACCATTAGGATCATTGGAAAGAAGCAATTTGAGTGATGTATTTTCTGGTCCATATATTTGGTACTCTATTTGAGCACATACAGTTCCTATCCACTGAGCCTTCTGTCGTGGTCCAAGCATTATGTTTTCAGAATGTATACCATCTGTATTAACTTGTGTGTAAACCACACCAGGTGATAGGTTATTTCTTTTATCCACCGAGGTAATATTAAGATTTACAGTCCTACCAGGATATGTGGTGAGATATGGACTTGTACCATTGCACAAATTAGGATCACCGCAGCCACAATATTTCACCTTTTCTGGAAAGGAGAGTACTTGGGTATCATTGATGTCTCCTGATAATGGAGTAATATTGAAATATTCCATCATGTTCATGTCAAGGAAGAGGTGTGAAGGTTCAAAAAAGGATTCACTACAATCATAGATAGGTGTGGCATAAACAGCATGACCACCTTGCAGTGCATGGTTATGAATGAAGGTTATTAAGGAAGGACTGATTGTATAATGGAAGCGTAGAATACAATTCGGTGAATACCGCCTATTGTGCTCATTCTGTTTCCCATTACTGTATATAGCACCACCATATTCAGTTGCTATATTGTTGGAAAAGTGCACTATACTATTGTTATAGAAGTACATTGGAACAATGTTGGACAGACTTATGGCCCCTCCATTAACTCCTGTGTTATGGTCAAATGTGACGTAACCATGCAGTGTCAAGATACCACCATCTCCTTGTATTGCACCTTGGGGAGAGTTATACGAGAAATGACTCCCTGTGGTGGGACTGCCAAAGATGTCCATCTTCACTCCTTTAAAGTAAATGGCTCCTGCACATGTACCAGAAGAGCAGTGGTTATCTTTTACAACCACATCCTGGAGGGTGAGCTGGATTATCCCTGCATCCGAATCATCTGCATATATTGCTGCACCTGCTACTGCAATGTTGTTAGTAATTGAGACATTTCTAAACACATTATATAGAATCCCTTCAATGTGAAGTGTATTGTTTAACAAACGCCGTTCAATTGAAATGGCTCCTCCTCCTACATATCCTCTGTTCATATGGAATGTGCAATCAGTTATTGTAAAATTGCCTATGTGTCCATTCAACATCACAGCACCACCAAAAATTGCACTGTTGCCCTGAAATGTGCACCCTGTGATGCTAACATTGCCTATTGATTCATCCAACATCACAGCACCACCATAAAAAGCACTGTTGTTCTGAAATGTGCACCCTGTGATGCTAACATCGCCTGTTGATCTATCCAACATCACAGCACCACTCAAATGAATAGCACTGTTGTTCTGAAATGTGCACCCTGTGATGCTAACATCGCCTGTTGATTTACCCAACATCACAGCACCACCACCACTAGCACTGTTGCTCCGAAATGTGCACCCTGTGATACTAACATCGCCTGTTGATCTATCCAACATCACAGCACCACTCAAATGAATAGCACTGTTGTTCTGAAATGTGCACCCTGTGATGCTAACATCGCCTGTTGATTTACCCAACATCACAGCACCACCAAAAAATGCACTGTTGTTCAGAAATGTGCACCCTGTGATACTAACATCACCTGCTGATCCATACAACCTCACAGCACCACCACCATTATCACCAGCACTGTTGCTCTGAAATGTGCACCCTGTGATACTAACATCAACCGTTGGTTCATAGATCATCACAGCACCACCACCACTAGCACTGTTGCTCCGAAATGTACACCCTGTGATAGTAACATCGACTGTTGATCCAGACAACATCACAGCACCACCAGTAACAACAGCACTGTTGCTCCGAAAATTGCAGCCTGTGATACTAACATTACCTTTTGATCTATCCAACCACACAGCACCACCATAACCATAACGACCAGCACTGTTGCTCAGAAATGTGCAGTCTGTGATAGTAACATCACCTGTTAATCCATACAACCTCACAGCACCACCACCATACTGACCAGCTGTGTTGTTCTGAAATGTGCAGTCTGTGATACTAACATCACCTGTTGATCTATCCAACATCACAGTACCACCATAAACACCAGCACTGTTGTTCTGAAATGTGCACCCTGTGATACTAACATCGCCTGTTGATCTATACAACACCACAGCACCACCAAAAAATGCACTGTTGTTCAGAAATGTGCACCCTGTGATACTAACATCGCCTGTTGATCTATCCAACACCACAGCACCACCAAAAAATGCACTGTTGTTCAGAAATGTGCACCCTGTGATACTAACATCACCTGCTGATCCATACAACCTCACAGCACCACCACCATTATCACCAGCACTGTTGCTCTGAAATGTGCACCCTGTGATACTAACATCAACCGTTGGTCCATAGATCATCACAGCACCACCACCACCAGCACGGTTGCTCCGAAATGTGCAGTCTGTTATACTAACATTACCTTTTGATATACCCAAACTCACAGCACCACCACCATCACCAGCACTGTTCTGAAATGTGCACCCTGTGATGCTAAGCTTACTTGATGATTCATACAATATCGCAGCACCAATAAGAGTATCGATAATTACATTTGTGTTTGACGATATAGCTCCACTTGTACTGTCCTGAAATGTGCAGTTCACAATTAAAGTATTTTTGATTGATACAAGTTGTATACCACAGTTAATGAACGTGATTCGTTCCATGGTCAACATTTGTACTGAAAATACGGCGCTCCTGTTCGATTCGCAACGGACAACTGATCTTTTCGTTGAGTCGAGAGACCCCGTCATCGTTACGCTGCCTTCAGTGGTAATATTGCACGTCGGTTGTGAAGCTATGCGATGTTCTCCATCTTCCAACACAACAGTCATATTAGACTGGAGTGGTCCGCTGCATAGGTAGTTCTGCAGAGCAGAGCCTGGTGGTATGGTAATGGTGGTATTGACCTGATCGGACCTAGTTACATAGTTTTCGAGGAGGGATAAGGCAATCAACAGGTCGATTATCATCATCGCCATGAATTCCGGATCATACTTCAGTTCTTGATAACTGCTGAGTGACTTAGACCTGTAACCCACGATCTGAAATCTATGATGTAGTTCATTGAACCAGAGGTTATATATGTATTATCTCTCAGTTTGATTGGATAAACTATAACATCCTCCCACACATATATGTACTGATTCAATGCTGCATGGACTGGGTACTGACTCCCGGGAATGCCACACACCACACTCACACACACAACACACGCACACATGCACACACACATGCATGCATGCACACACACACACTACACATGCCCACACACACCACACACACACAAATACACACACACACTCACATACTCACAAACTCACACAGTTATGCAGCCCACACTTTGTACTGATGAGGCTTACCAGGTAGTTTCCATCACCTCACACCCGGCACAACTTTTGCAGTTGTTTTACCTGACTTCTGAACCCCAGTGGTGTTCTTGGCATTAATTATCTTGGGGGGGGGGGGGAGGTGTACAACACTTATATGGTCCCCCCCCCACTGTCCGGAAAGGTCTGAAATTGTGGTGGTAGGTATTTTGGTGCCCTGTCGCTGTTTTGGTGACCCACTTTTCGGGGTCCGCTGGGGGGGGGGGGGGGGGGGGGGGGCATTTGCCCCCTGGCCTGACCACCACTGCCGAACCAGCCCTGTTACCTGAAGCATGATTCTGCTCCATCTGGACAACAACTTGTTTACTTTATTTGAAGCCTACCCAGTGCACCACTCTCCACACTAATGAACAGCTCCAGCACAACCATTCTGCAAGCAACCATTCTGCTTTCGTCAACTCTCTCGTTTCCATACACCATATGAGTGCAACAAGTTCTGGGTCTCCTGCTCTACAATGAATTGACCACTTCTGACCAGATCCTCCATGAAAAGCCACCTGTACTATTGTTGTCTACCTGCACCAATGCAACACCAGCACCTGCAGCATTCTGCTGCTGAGTTATCCTGGCCAGGCTGGTATACAAAGCTGATCCCTAGGCTAAATACCGTTGACCACTACCTCGCATGTTTACCATTTGCACTTGATGTCTGCAGGATTGCTTTCAGCACTGGATGGTCGGTGTACACTTTCACGTTATGTAGTAGTGGAAGTGACTACTACTGCCAGCGTCTCCATGTCTGTTATACCATATTTCTTCTCCTGGATTGACAGACTACGACTATCATAAGCTATCAGGTGCAGCTTGACATCTCATTGCTCCTGAGAGAGAACATCTTTGGTATTGGCGTATGTTTCTAACACTGCTGAAGTCTGCACAGCACCGAGGAAGTGCATTGCAATGTACACGTATAGCGAACATAGTGATGGTAAATCATGTCCACGCAGTAGTTCTTATCTTTATTCCTTTACCTGTGATATTGTCAATGAGGTCATGTTTAGAGGTTCAATTTTCACCCACTTAGGTACCACACTGATTTTGATCACCGAGTGTATAACCACACCCTTTTTTTTGCGAACACCACCAAATCAAACCAAACCAAACAAATCACCAATGCAGCACACTGAAGCTACCAGAGACTTAGAATAACCTAACTCTAATTAGAGCTAATGCCAGAGCTTTACTATCATGTTCATGCCCTTGGTGATCTGAGGTCCAACGACTGTTGCATTTTTTGTTTATAACATGCATTTCATGTTCCTTTACCCTCTCCCTACCCCCCGTGCCTCTCCCTCCCCCTCTCCCTCCTCCTCGCCTTCCCTGATACATCCTTATCATTTCCCATACAAACGTTCCAATAACCACACCCCTTCTCTTCCCCAGGTATGCTCGTATGCTCCCCTTCTGGTGCAATGTCTTGTGGTCTCCAAGGTCCATGATGCTCCACCAGTTGGTACCCACAAGGGCACAGTGGGAACACGAGTAGTTGTCTCTGATCAACTGCTTCCTGCTTGAAGGGGTGGAGTCAACAGGGTCACATGGAGAAGCTACATGTAAGAGGGGGTAGTGTACGACAATGGAGGTGTTGTGTGTGTGAAGACATTGTGAGGGCACCAGAGGAATGGGGAAGATGTAAGAGAGGGAGAGGAGGGAGTGGGAGGAGGTGTTGTGTGTGTCATGACATTAAGGAGGCATCAGAGGAGATGGAGGTAGCGAAAAGAGAACTAGTAGGTCAGCAGGGATATGGTGACTCATATGACTACACCATATAAGCCCATGTTACTCATTACTCCATTGAGGCACAGATAGCCTTCCTCAAACCATCTATATAAATGAACTGAGCAGAAGGCAGCTGCCTCTGGTCCCCAGACCTGTAGGAGAGGAGAATGAGTATGGTGAGGTAATGTCACACCAGTAGTCATGGAGGGATTACTGCATGATGAATATGATCATGTACACCTAGTCCAGGAACCAAGATGATTACTATTATTATGCCTGATGATTACTGCACCTCTCCCTCCCTCTCTCCCTCCTCCTCTCCCTCCCCCTGACACATCCTTATCATTCCCACATCCCATACCCACATATGCATTGCATGTACTAGCCCATCACCCTCTCACTACCCCCAGCGAGGTAATTGTCACACCAGTAGTCACGGAGGGCTTATGCATGATGACTATGATCATGTACACCTAGTCCAGGAACCAAGGCTTGCATACCATCCCCTCATCCCCATACCTGCACACCATCCCTCAAGGATCCTGTTCTGCCGTCCATATACTTGGATATATTCATGTATGTGTCCCCAACTCCAGGGATGGAGATACATCAAAATAATGTGAGCTGTACAAGTGTGCACACAGAAAAATGGCCACCCATACATTTTGGTGGACCTGGTGTTGTGGGGTGGGTGGGGATGGGTGGGGGGGATGGGGTGTTGGGATGGTAAGTATTGGAACAGTACATATATACATGTGTGGTGCAATGTAGGTATGATTGAATGCTAGGGGTGGATGATGGCTATTAGAATTTAGGATATTTTGTTGTCATGGATATGGAGGGATATTTATAGTTCAGGTGAACAGACATGTGTGCAGCAATATGTAAACTGACTTATCAATGGTGTCCATACCTCTGATATGTAGGAAGGCTCACCAGATTTGTGATAATACCTCTGCTGTGGTAACCTAGCATCCATTGTGGACATTATAAGCACACCATCCAGTAAAGCAGACTTGTGGATATAGGTGAAGGTCCACAGGGATGTGGACATCATGTGATGTTTGTTCAGTCTTACTAGGTGGGTTAACGGCATCCCAGAGACATGACTCCACACACTTTGCTTTTTCAGTTTTTGAGTATCCAGATGAATGGTTCCTATCATCACATGGGCCCTGATAATTATATCATTGCATGTCCCATTAATGGGTGCAAAACATCAGTTAGCAAATATGAAGCATTATCACAAAATTAAAATTAAAATGCAAAGTTACTTCTCCAAATTAGTGATACAATAATGCAACTTACAAATAATTATATCTTTGTGAAGAAGTTTGCTTTCAAATTTGGACGCGGGGTGATCTCCTGAAAATGAGCATCCACTGAGGAGGTGGGAAGGGTGACAGGGTACATGTGGAGAAAGTAAACCATCCGCCTAATATAACCACTGTGGTCTTCTGTCATCCCTTCTATCTCCTTCAGTACATCATCTGGGACAGGACCTTCAAGGACAGGAGCTTCAAGGTCATTGACATACTTGGTCAAAATCGTATATGAAACTACAGAGCAAGGGGATGTAGAGAGAAGGAGAGAGGAGATGGAGAGGGGAGGAGAGGGAGGAGAAGAGAGATAGGGGAAGATGGAAGGAAGTGAGGAGGGAGTAAGTGAATGAGAGTGAGAGAAGATGATTTCTATACTATAGACCATATTGATACAATTGATATAATTCCTTCCATAAGGATGATGGGAGATGGGAGATGGAGGGAAGGGGAGAAAGGTGAGGGTAGAGGGTAGAGGGGGAGGGGAGGGAGGAGAGAAAAGTTATGGAGGGAGCCTATAAAATAGCTCAGAATCCATTAATGCACCACACCTCCTATGACTATCTTGGGAGGTCATGCCATAGATATTTCCTGATAACATGTATCCACATGACTGACTTCTAGGCTACATTGATAAATGAATGATCAAGGTAGTAGTGTGGTATAATTATATAGGTTCCAGTTTTCAAGTGAGATGAATTCCTAGGTTCCATCCCACACCTCTGCACACCATCCCCACACCTCCACACACCACCCCCACACCTCTACCACATCCCCACTCCTCTACACACCATCCCCACATCTCCGCACACAATCCCCACACCTCTGAAGCTGTTGCTCTTTAATAAAAATATTTATATCAGCGTATCTTCATGCATCAGGTATTTAATTACACCCAACTTTCATTTTCAGGATCACAAATATTTACAGCAACTGACTACAACAAATGTACTAAACAAATAATAGCGTTACACTTTCAATGCACCCATATCACTAAATTTAATGTTTGTGAGTTTTTATAACCCACAGAGATATAATTATAATTTAATTAACCGATTAAGGCAAATTCGCATCAATTAGTTGTTTACAGCTACCAAGGAAGCAAACCACAGAAAGATTATACTAATTTGAAATCACGGCTTCAGCGGTTATCTTTAGATTACCCCTTCCTGCCACAAAACATTTAAGGATCAAATAACCTCTACATAATTTAGGCCTTTATCAGTTAATACTTGGTAGTGGTGTAGGAAGGAGTTTACAAGCGAAGGAACATTAGTGGGTGTAGCCAAGGTAGGGTGCAGTTGCTGCAGTTGTGTGCATAAGGACAGCTGTAAGCTACCTCCATTGATGGGTGATGGGTGTGCCTATTTATAAAGTCTTATGGTTGATATTGAGCAGTAGCTATTACACACACCATCCCCACACCTCTACACACCATCCCCACACCTCTACACACCATCCCCACACCTCTACACACCATTTACACACCTCTACACACCATCCCCACACCTCTACACACCATCCCCACACCTCTACACACCATCCCCACACCTCTACACACCATCCCCACACCTCTACACACCATTTACACACCTCAACACACCATCCCCACACATCTACACACCATCCCCACACCTCTACACACCATCCCCACACCTCTACACACCATCCCCACACCTCTACACACCATCCCCACACCTCTACACACCATCCCCACACCTCTACACACCATCCCCACACCTCTACACACCATCCCCACACCTCTACACACCATCCCACACATCTACACACCATCTCCACACCTCTACACACCATCCCCACACCTCCACACACCATCCCTACACCTCTATACACCATCTCCACACCTCTGCACACCCCTCACCTACACACCACCCCCACTACTGTTGGGGCAACCTGAACCAGGTGTTCCCACTTTCGAGGATGTATGCCTTCTCAATCAGCCCACCTTGTGTTTTGTCCCAAGAAAGTCCCGACCTGCCTTTGCGTGAGACTTGTCATCAGCCTTAGGGTGTGTCATCTTAGAGAACACAGAGGAGGCATGGCTTGAAGTTGTTTATGCTCCCAAAGTGTGTCCTTCCATCCCTCCAACATAAGGGATGCCACGACAAGCCTCTTCCAGTTGATATTCTTTGCAACGTGTTGTCAGATAATAAAATGGGAGACCTCTTTTGATTTGGCCAGAAGCTGGGTAAGGAGTGCTTGCAGTACATCTATCAACCAGCGCACTAAAGCAATTGACCAAGCTGTGTCACCTGGCAGATGTGGCATGTGGGGAAAGCTTGCCGCATCTTGCAATCTAGCGCCAAACAACGATCAAACACGACAGCTGTTGAAAGCCAAGCATCCCAGCTGTCCCACACCAGTAACTCCTGTTGCCCACACAGCACCTGTTTCTTTGGAGCCTGACTTCAACATCATGCGTTCCTCCTCCAAGGACACTGCGGCTGGTCCCTCAGAACTCAGAGTGCAACACCTCCTTGATGTAGTCAGCACTCCTCTTCCCACTCCCATCTCCTCCTCTCTTAGGTAAGGAATTAACATCCTTTAGCAGGAAAAGCCCTTACCTCTGTGTCACGTTTCTTGGCTGGGGCCAATCTTATTGCCCTCAATAAAATCAAGGAGGGTTGCCCCACCTGATATTAGACCAATAGCTGCGGGGGGAGACTTGCAGGCGTGCGCCTTGTTAAAAGACAAGGTAGCTGACTTTTTCCAGTTCTTGCAACTGGGTGTTGCATGTTGGTCAGGTGCAGAGAAGATTGCACATGGTGTCAGGAGATGCATTGAAAGCACTGGATGGATGAAGATTTTGTTTTCTTCAAAGTTGATATGTGAAATGCTTTCAACATTGTCTCCAGACAGGCAGTATTGGATGAATGTGCTACATTTTTCCAGAGCTTATACCATGGGTATCTTGGTGCTGTGGGTCCCACCCCATGTTATGGCACCCACTTTGGTCAGAATCAGTTCTGAATCTGGAGTGCAGCAAGGTGACCCGCTGGGTTCTTTGCTGTTTGCATTAGTGCTCCATAAGCTGGGAGCAAGCTTGGAAGCTGAAGATGAATGCACACACAATCCCCACACCTCTGAAGCTGTTGCTGTTTAATAAAAATATTTATATCAGCGTATCTTCATGATCAGGTATTTAATTACACCCAACTTTCATTTTCAGGATCACAAATATTTACAGCAACTGACTACAACAAATGTACTAAACAAATAATAGCGTTACACTTTCAATGCACCCATATCACTAAATTTAATGTTTGTGAGTTTTTATAACCCACAGAGATATAATTATAATTTAATTAACCGATTAAGGCAAATTCGTATCAATTAGTTGTTTACAGCTACCAAGGAAGCAAACCACAGAAAGATTATACTAATTTGAAATCACGGCTTCAGCGGTTATCTTTAGATTACCCCTTCCTGCCACAAAACATTTAAGGATCAAATAACCTCTACATAATTTAGGCCTTTATCAGTTAATACTTGGTAGTGGTGTAGGAAGGAGTTTACAAGCGAAGGAACATTAGTGGGTGTGGCCAAGGTTAGGGTGCAGTTGCTGCAGTTGTGTGCATAAGGACAGCTGTAAGCTCCCTCCTTTGATGGGTGATGGGTGTGCCTATTTATGAAGTCTTATGGTTGATATTGAGCAGTAGCTATTACACACACCATCCCCACACCTCTACACACCATCCCCACACCTCTACACACCATCCCCACACCTCTACACACCATTTACACACCTCAACACACCATCCCACACGTCTACACACCACCTCAACACACCATCCCCACACTTCTACACACCATCCCCATACCTCTACACACCATCCCCACACCTCTACACACCATCCCCTCACCTACACACCACCCCCACTACTGTTGGGGCAACCTGAACCAGGTGTTCCCACTTTCGAGGATGTATGCCTTCTCAATCAGCCCACCTTGTGTTTTGTCCCAAGAAAGTCCCGACCTGCCTTTGCGTGAGACTTGTCATCAGCCTTAGGGTGTGTCATCTTAGAGAACACAGAGGAGGCATGGCTTGAAGTTGTTTATGCTCCCAAAGTGTGTCCTTCCATCCCTCCAACATAAGGGACACCACGACAAGCCTCTTCCAGTTGATATTCTTTGCAACGTGTTGTCAGATAATAAAATGGGAGACCTCTTTTGATTTGGCCAGAAGCTGGGTAAGGAGTGCTTGCAGTACATCTATCAACCAGCGCACTAAAGCAATTGACCCAGCTGTGTCATCTGGCAGATGTGGCATGTGGGGAAAGCTTGCCGCATCTTGCAATCTAGCGCCAAACAACGATCAAACACGACAGCTGTTGAAAGCCAAGCATCCCAGCTGTCCCACACCAGTAACTCCTGTTGCCCACACAGCACCTGTTTCTTTGGAGCCTGACTTCAACATCATGCATCCCTCCTCCAAGGACACTGCGGCTGGTCCCTCAGAACTCAGAGTGCAACACCTCCTTGATGTAGTCAGCACTCCTCTTCCCACTCCCATCTCCTCCTCTCTTAGGTAAGGAATTAACATCCTTTAGCAGGAAAAGCCCTTACCTCTGTGTCACGTTTCTTGGCTGGGGCCAATCTTATTGCCCTCAATAAAATCAAGGAGGGTTGCCCCACCTGATATTAGACCAATAGCTGTGGGGGGAGATTTGCAGGCGTGCGCCTTGTTAAAAGACAAGGTAGCTGACTTTTTCCAGTTCTTGCAACTGGGTGTTGCATGTTGGTCAGGTGCAGAGAAGATTGCACATGGTGTCAGGAGATGCATTGAAGGGCACTGGATGGATGAAGATTTTGTTTTCTTCAAAGTTGATATGTGAAATGCTTTCAACATTGTCTCCAGACAGGCAGTATTGGATGAATGTGCTACATTTTTCCAGAGCTTATGCCATGGGTATCTTGGTGCTGTGGGTCCCACCCCATGTTATGGCACCCACTTTGGTCAGAATCAGTTCTGAATCTGGAGTGCAGCAAGGTGACCCGCTGGGTTTTTTGCTGTTTGCATTAGTGCTCCATAAGCTGGTAGCAAGCTTGGAAGCTGAAGATGAATGCTTTGCACCTGATTGAGGAGTTGGGCCCACGGCACTGGGCCTCCATGTGAACCTGGCCAAGTGTGAGTTATTTAGTAGGAAGGGCAACACCTCGTTCCCACCAGATGTAAGGTGCTCATTCCTGCCCAACTAGAATATCCTTGGTTGCACCAATAGGAGACTAATTGCACTATTCTACTAGTTTAGGCTTGCCAATGAGTACTGGATGGTCATAAAATGGTGGCTGGGACTGGACACTTCAGGTCGTTCCATGTGTCCATTCTCCCCCCGATACTACCCTTGATCCTCTTGGTCATCATGCTATGACCTGCAGGCATGGGGGAGATGTTGTTATACACCACAATTGCTTGTGGGATGAGATCATTGAGCTCTGTCGTCGTGCCCACCTGAGCGTTAGTGTAGAGAGAGGCCATGGCCCCACTAGAGACCTTGATCATACCAGACCAGCTGACATCAGTGGTGGATTTAAGGGGGGGGGGGGGGGGGTGAGTAGGGTATACCCCCCACCCCGCAAAACCTATGTTATTAACTTCTTATGCTATAGATATACTTTAATTTCAGTCGTATTTACTATAATTTAGCATGCATTATGCTGCGCAATTATGCAGAATTTTTTGACTTAAAAAGTGCGAATGCTGGTGAGGTGTGTCCCTTCAAAATCACTTCACCCCCCGCCCCAAAACCCTGCATTCGCCCATGAACCTTCTTGTTGCTGGATGGGACAGAGGCAAACGTGCTGCACTGGACATCACCATCTTATCACCCCTCTGCCCAGCCATCTTAGGTGAGTCATGTCAACCATGCTGAGACTGCAGCCCTTGCAGCAGAGGCCTGTAAGCTACACTCCAATGGACCCAAATGCCAGGAGTTAGGTTGGTCCTGCACTCCATTGGCAGTCGAGACGTATGAAAATTGGGGCAAAGAGGCCCGTGTTACCATTTCAAGGCTGGCATCTCACCTGGCCATTCATCAGTCTTCCCCCAAGTCATCAGTGGTGACTGAGATCTATGAGCGATTGAATACTGCCCTGATCCGGTCCATTGCCAGAGCCATCCTGGCAAGAGAGCTCTTACCCTCCTAACTTCTTATATTTGTGTTCGGTGTTTTGTTCATATATACAATGATGTTAATAACTTACTATTAAACCTGAAATCATGCAGTACTGTTCCACTGCATATCAAGATCTTGTGTTACTTATTATTAGTAATTTAAATCAATTATCGTTAACTGCAATCCTGAATAACTTTTTAAATAGAGGGCTTTGAAAATTTTATGACGGTTGACAGTATTTTTTGCTTCTTTTGTTGTTTCTTGTGTGTCATGCATAATTTAATTTTCATAATTGATTTTAATAACTAATTTACAGTTACAACTTAATAATAATAATAACCAGCCCTCACCATATCACTTCCGAGAAAAATGCTTAATTTCTGATTGAATGCCTTCTTCGGAAGTGATGTGGTGAGGGCTGGTTATTATTATTATTATTATTAAGTTGTCGTACATATTATAAATATTTTGATTACAGAAATACATACACATATGGCTAACAACTACACGACCAAACATAATGCACTCACTCACTACTCATACAATACATTATTTGTCAAATTAATAACGCACCATTAAATAATCCATTACCAAATCAAATAGTTATTAAGTTTTCTACCACATAACCTTAATAACTTTAAAGCAATATAATATAGGGTCTTTGCAAAAGAGCGCAACACTTTAAAATGAATATAATTCCTTAATAGGATTGTTAATCTATATGAATTTATGAACGTACATAAACCACGTCCACTGCTGAAAGAGGCCCAGGATTGGTAGCAGCAGAGGCTGAATCTCAAAAGAGGAAGAAGTATTCCTCTCTTGGAGCTAAATACTTCTTTGTTCCCATAGCATGTGAGTCTCTTGGTGTGTTTGGTGCTGAAACATTGTCCTTTCTTAAGGACCTTGGCCATCGTCTGCACAAAACCACTGGAGACTCACAATCCTACCAATTCTTACTCCAGCGCCTTTCTGTGGCAATCCAGAGAGGAAATTCTACCTCCGTCTTGGGAACATTAAGTTCCTTTGATGGTTTAGATGACTTTTAGTTCTGTGTGCGAGTGATCGAGTGTGTTAGTGTGCCAGTACATTGTATATGTTAGGTTGTGTTGTTGTTAGCCATATATGTTAGTTTATATAATAATGTAGTTCTGTATGTGCATTTATTCCTTTCATGTATTCTCTTGTAACTTTATTTTAACCACGTTCTGTCAAATACGAACCCCATTGCAGGTTCAAACGATAAAATAAAATAGCTTGCAATTAACTAATTTAACAAAACAATGTAGGACAAATTTTAACATATAACGTGATTTATAAACTGCACTAATGAGATTTTTAGTATGAAATATGATTGGCGTTTTACTAGTTAATATTCAGGACGACAAATCAAACTTGAAAAAGCTGTATGACCATGTAACGGTTATTGGGAAGCCGCTATAATCACTAAGTTTTTAATTAACTTTGAGTTTTAATAACGCACCATTAAATACTCCATTACCAAATCAAATAGTGTTTTGTACTTCATTTTATACAGGAATAATTTACTAAGTTTACTACCACATAACCTTAATAAGTTTAAAGCAAATGATGTTAATAACTCACTATAAAACCTAGCAACTTGAAATCATGCAGTAAGGTAAACTGCCATATTAGAACAGGTTGGCCTTATTGGAACAAGGGGGGGTGGGGGGGTCAGAATAACCGCAGCCTATAACCACAGTTGATAATACCCTTTAGCGAACTACGCCCCTAAGTAGTTAATTTGTTTTCACGTACGTACGAAAGCTAGTTAGTAAACCTCTTATTTCTTGGAGGCCAAGCGTGGAAGAAATGGCTGGCAGCGAAAGGGAAAGCGCCTATCCCAGTTAATAGTAAAGATGTCACGATGGACTTATGTAAACGATATCGCTCCACAGAACCGACCCGTTCGTGGGGTCAAAGGAAGTAGGCCTAGAATATAAGGCCAAACTGCAGTGCCCAGGACACGTCAACACTGATCTGAACGCCATAAAAATCATAGCCGATTGTGTACCCGATATACGCGCATCTATCAATAATTTTCCAATAGTATTTATTACAATAATTTAACCAAGTATAGGTAAACAAGTTTTGTTTTGCTGCAGCGATTCTCAGGGTCTGTAGAAGAGGTAGGGATTTGAAACTCATTCTTTCTTGCGTAGATTTGTCTTATAACCGTAACTTAGCGATGCCAATTTCCACCATGCAAGCTATGGCTCATTTAGTACTCACTTCCGGTAATTTTCAAATTATGGAGGTCACGAAGCCCCTCTTTGACTTAATTGAAGTAGCTCTTCCGCGTAACCACTTATAACAAAGTTTTAAGCTTAAAATCGATGTCTCATGACTTATGAATAGAAAGATGGGAAAAGGAGGGCTTTTGCTAGCTCTTGCAATGCATGGCGTTTTTTAAATCACTACCCCTCGAACTAACAGAAAGTGACATAGTTGCCGACAGAGAACGCAAATGTATTTTTTTTGTGTGTTTAGAACTTCACTTCGGATACTTCTAGATATGTTGGCGGCGTTGCTGGTTGTCTGTACGAGTGAAACTATTAAAAAAGCTACGACACACCCCCTGTTCTACTTTGGCACTCATCGCGAACCCCCCCCCCCCCCCCCCCCCCCCCCCCCAGAGGTGCGAGTGGATATACAAAACAAAAGGTGCTGGAAAACTTTTAGAACACTTGGTGGTGTTAAAACGCCCTCCAGACGATGCGTTTGACTTGTACAGTCCGTTTAAAAACCGGTTCTAATATGGCAGCTTACCTTAACTGTTCCACCGCATATCTAGATAGTGTGTTACTTATTTTAAATCAATTATCGTTAACACGGTGGTCCAGACGCGGACATTAGGTTGTATAATTAGAACGAATAGTTGTATTGCGGTATACGTAATCGTACATTCATATTTTCGTCGAAAAAAAAACGGCTGTCTTTCCATGCTTATAGTTCTTTCGCACAACGACCAAATGCCAAAAGAATTATATGAACCTATGCACAAAGTAGTGCGAGCATTAATTCTTTCAAATCCGCATTAAAAAAGTACCCTCTTGATAAATCAGAAGTCCCGCGCATTGGTGTACCGTAAAGACAGCCATTTTGGTGACTTCCTTGGAGAGGCCTTTTGCTTCCAATCCGCCAGAGGGTTCGAGCTGTCTTTATTAGCATACATTCAGTGGTCCAGGTACAGCCTCTTAAGCATGTTTTTTTTTGTGGCCATTGCTTTCTTGACCTCTCTTTTATGCCATCAAACCACACGAACAACTTGAATGGTGTGCCCACACAAATCAAGGATGCAAGGTGACCTGTTATGTGATCTGAGCAGTCACTGCAGAGTTTGTGGTTTCAAGATAAAAGAAAGCAAAGGAAATAGTGAAGGCTAAACGTGTATTTGACTGCGCTCCACATGCAGTCGATTTGCGAAGGCCTTTGGCATTGATATCACCAATGACCTGCAAATGAGCCTCCCAGATACTTTCTGTAGGCCATGTTACCAATCAATAGAACATGCTGTTAAGGCAATAGAAGCTAACTTGGTTTCAAGATGCATGGTAAAGGTTTATGACTGTCTAAGCATGCTGCCAACAATTGCAAGGTAAACATTGTAACCCAAAACACTTTACACATGCATATATATATATTCATATGCAGGAGTGCACATCATACAGACAATGTCGCTGGACAAAGATAAGCAGGTATCCTGCAAAAAAAATCCATGGACATAGCACAAACCAAGAACCCTATCCAACACATTGAGCAGATTGCCCCACAAAAACCCAACGAACATCCAGCAGTATCTGCCAACCAAGTTCTTTCTGTTGCTGAAATGCTGTTATGTGCCATATGCCAGAAGACTCTTGATCAACCAATACAGCTGTCATGTGATACTCTGGTGTGTACAGGATGTTTGGTACAGCAATTAACAGCTTCTGCACAGACGTTCTGCCCTTTCTGTTCTCCACCACATCAACTGACGCCAGAGACCATCAAACCAGAATCACAGATGATACTAAGGTTGCTGCAAGATGTACTGGTGAAATGCATGACATGCAAACGAGATGGGCATTCATTGGAAATCATGTCAACAGGACAGTACAGGTAGTAATTTATACAAACCTGCTATTTCTTACTGTTGCTGCCATCAAACATAGCAACTCTGTGCTCTTCAGTGTAAAAAACTGCTGAACAATGCCCAGCCCTTATGGAGAATGCAACGGTGTGAGAAGTTCACCACATTGGTTACTAAGTTTGCAACGTGCCATCACCTGTACAATGGAGGAATCATGTCAAAAAAAGAAGATAACACTCGCCTAGGTAATTCCTTATGTACCTAAAGTGTATTTATTACATTTTATACACAGACCTATCGATCAGGGAATTTATGGATGCTTTCACTTCAGCCTTTCCAACAGTACATCGAAAAGTGAAAATGCACCTGCTTGAGGATCATGCTACAGAACTAGCAGAGGCAACCGAAATGGGTTTTGGCAGTATGGGGCTGAAGCCATCCATGCACAGTTTAATTCTCTGATGATGACTGACAACTGCATTCACAGTGTATCCAGTGATGATTCCATTCCTTGGTATGGGTACTGACCAGCTAGAAGAGAGCAAAGTTGGTGAACCCAGGACAGGTGATAGAGTGAAGTTTGAAGGTGAGGATGGATTCCAAACAAGGTGGAAAGGTTCAAAAGAGTCATGCAGGAGCATTTTCTGAACTTGTCACCACAATTACGGTCCCTTCGACCCAGGCCCGTTGAGAGCGGCACGGAGGCCCGGGGTATTTAAGTTAATGAGGCCCCTCACCCATGCCAAGCATAGCCGCGGATCCAGGTTATAGGGGGGGTGGGGCACGGATGGTGGGTGTGGCTGGGGAGGGGGGTGCTTTTGGCTTCTGGCCCGATACGAAAAGCGGGGGGGGGGGGGGGGGGGGGGTGTGGTGGGTGCTGTCGGTTTCTAGCCCAATATAAAAAGTGGGGGAAGGGGGGTATGATCGCATATCGGGGGGCCCAGGATATAGTACACTAGTAGAGTTAATGCGTACGGGTATCAACAGGTGGCGCAAGCATGCGGCTATTATTATAAAATGCAGCCCAAAAAGTTATGAATTTATATTTGGAAGGGGGGGGGGGGGGGGGGTGGGGGGGGGGGGGGAGAGACGTGCACTGAGTTACCCCCCCCCCCCTCCGGATTCGCCGCTGAAGCATCACATTTGATGATGATTCCTCTTCAACCCCCCAATTGTAGGAATAATATTTTCTGGACCCGCCCCCCCCCCCCCCCCCACCCCCCCCCCCCCCCCCCTCTCTACGGCCCTGCTTCGACCTCCACAAGCCAAAAGGGGAAAAAGTGGTCCGTCATGAGCACACCGTATCATTAATTAAATGTATAACATGGCGGCAGTTTACAGGGCTTTCGCGAGTGGTTTATCAAGCCACTAAAGCAATGGCCATCTAAGAAAATACAAAAATATTGTAGCTCGCCTTGTCTATGAAGTGCACACAAAGGCTTTAGCCGTTCCCTCTGGCGGATAGTTCAGTCCAAGACCTTTTCTGAACCCTACCGCAATCGTATAGGCGAGTCTCCAGCAACAAATCCGAGCGCTAAGAAACTGTTGTACCAAGTAGTTGACATCTTTTGGTAGAGCATGGAATGCTAATACTAACCTTATCATTATTATAAGTGCCACGTGAAGCAGTAACAAAGTGCAAAGCCGTAAACAAAGGCAGGTGGTAACTAAGGACTTAATGGTGTCGTTGCTAGGTAATTAGCAATTCATTGCAGGCGAGGTTATTGTCAACCTTTTCAATGCAACGTAACCCCCGTGTTAACCGCAATCTTGAAAACTTTGATAATAGAGGGCTATGAAAAATTTGATTTATGAGGGTTTTGATACAGTTAAGTAACCACTAATAATATGAAATTAGATTAATTTGTATTTGCCTAACTACTGCAACATGTGTTATAGAAATCAAGCAGTTAATTAATTTCAATCTTGAGTTATAGGGATTTTAAAGCGTTGTGTTCTTTTGCAAACACTCTGTATATGGGATCCGGGGGTCATTGTAGCGAAATAGTTTTTTAGTATTATTCTTCTCTGCCCCCTCCTTCCTTCACCCTCCTCCTGAAATTAAAAAAAAAGAAATTTAATCGTTGGGTTACTGCAAACATGTGTACAACAATCTAACTGATTTGAAACTTTTATTTTTTCTGCTAGTGAACTCGAGAGTAAACTAAAGTAAAGCTCTCCCTCAAATCCGCTTAGGTGTTATTCTGAAATGTGCAGCCTGTGATACTAACATTGCTTGTTGATCCATCCAACTTCATAGCACCACCAGCATAGCCAGCACTGTTGCCCTAAAATGTGCACCCTGTGATACTACATTACCTTTTGATGTACCCACCCAGCAAAAAGTTCTTGGACAAGATTCCTGCCCAAGATCTTGACCAACTTGCCCAAGATCTTGCCCAACTTGCCCAAGACTTGCCCAAGATCTTGCCCAAGGTGCCAAGATTATGGCCGGCCAAGTTCTGGCCAAGATCTTACCCAAGATATGGCAAGATCTCAGCCTCCTGGCAAGATCTTGGCCTCCTGCCAAGATCTTGCTCTTCTTGGCAACAACCTTGCCCAAGAACTTTTTGCTGGGCAAACTCACAGCACCACCACCATCATCATAACCAGCACTGTTCTGAAATGTACAGTCTGTTATGCTAACATTACCTGTTGATCCATACAACATCACAGCACCACCATAAAAAGCACTGTTGTTCTGAAATGTGCACCCTGTGATACTAACATCGCCTGTTGATCCATACAACACCACAGCACCACAACCACAATAACCATCACCACAATCACCAGCAATGTTGTTCTGAAATGTGCACCCTGTGATACTAACATCGCCTGTTGATCCATACAACATCACAGCACCAATAAGAGTATCGATAAGTCCAGTTGTGTCTGACGATATAGCTCCACTTGTACTATCCTGAAATGTGCAGTTCACGATTAAAGTACTTTCGATTGATACAAGTTGTATACCATATTTCTTCTCCTGGATTGACAGGCTACGACTATCATAAGCTATCAGGTGTAGCTTGACATCTCCTTGCTCCTGAGAGAGAACACCTTTGGCAATGTTTTTAGCACTGCTGAAGTCTGCCAGGACTTCCGGCACACCACTCAGAGTGAGGATGAAAGTGTTAGGGACAATAGGAAAAGGCATTTAGGCTGGTATATGGTTGTGATGGAATGACAGTTGAGACTCATGATACATTGCTGTAGGGAAGGTCTGAAGTATAGTCTCATGAGCAGACCAGCAGTATAAGGATCACAATTGTACAAAGAAATCTGAGAATAATGAGAAGCATCTTGCATGCAGGACTAATGAACTGACCCATCAAAGGTAGTAATACCCTTAAGCCCCAAGGTCCCAGAGTAACCCCACCAATGCTCAACCCATGGGAGCTGTAGAGACAAGAAAGTACTACTCATGTGACAGAATTGGCAACCTGTCCAGTCAGTGCAGGGCAAAGCCCACAGAAACCAAAGTAGGCCACCTACATCTACCACCAAGTGAGTGCAGACCTTGGAGGGAGATGGACATGATGATCACACAAGAGCTGTTGGAGAGTGACCTCAGTGATGACAGGGAACATGTTCTCCATCTTAGAGTAGGTGACAAAGGAAGCCTACCACACTGTGTGAAAGGGGAAGTGCAGGGTGTCCATATGTATGGAATCATGGACAGCGGTGCTGATATCACCATCATAGGGGACCAGACAGACGTTCAAGATGGTGGCTACTCTAGCTAAACACAAGAGGCGTGACTTTGAAGAACTATGACCAGAAACATTTGAGTTGTTTGGCAGGACTGCCATTATCTGATTATTAACTTGGTCCAGCCAACACCTCAATGCATGTATTCCCTTCACTTATGTATCCTTACTGTAGACATCCAGCATGATCCATTCCTTAGTGCTCGACCACATAAGTAACCTGCCAGGATATGTATGGAATCATGGACAGCGGTGCTGATATCCAGTTACCATTATAGGGGGCCAGACGTTCAACGTACTGTTATTGTGCAGATAAACATTCCCATTCATTTGCATTGCTTTGTGTAAACAGTTTTAATATGGTTTCTTCCTCTACCTAGTCCAATTGTTGGGCTGCTTTGTTTGGCTCTACATATACGCTTTCCCGGTACTGAATCCCGCGCCTGTGGGATCATCATTGCCGCGAATAGAAATGCATCAAGTTCCAATCGATTTCATTTCTAACTAGGGGTCTGACCTGCAATTCAAGCAGGCAACATATTTTGTGATGTAACCTTTCATATTGGTAAAACTAATGCATGAAATGTGGAGGACAGCACCGAGGAAGTACATTGCAATGTACACGTATAGTGAACGTAGCGATGGTAAGTTATGTCCACGCTGTAGTTCTTATCTTTATTCCTTTACCTGAGATATTGTCAATGAGGTCATGTTTAGAGGTTCAATATCCACCCACTTAGGTACCACATATATCGCCACACCCTTTTTTGCGAACACCACCAAATCAAACCAAACCAAACAAATCACCAATGCAGCACACTGAAGCTACCGTAGACTTAGAATAACCTAACTCTAAATAGAGCTAATGCCAGAGCTATACTATCATGTTCATGCCCTTGGTGATCTGAGGTCCAAAGACTGTTGCACGTTTTGTTTCAGTTTATAACACGCATTTCATGTTCCTTTACCCACTCCCTACCTCCAGTGCCTTTCCCTCCCCTCTCCCTCCTCCTCTCCTTCCCTGACACATCCTTATCATTTTCCATACAACGTTCCCCAATAACCACACCCCTTCTCTTCCCCAGGTATGCTCGTATTCTCACCTTCTGGTGCAATGTCTTGTGGTCTCCAAGGTCCATGATGCTCCACCAGTTGGTACCCACAAGGGCACAGTGGGAACACGAGTAGTTGTCTCTGATCAACTGCTTCCTGCTTGAAGGGGTGGAGTCAACAGGGTCACATGGGAAAGGAGGAGGTGGTAGTGTACGACAATAGAGGTGTTGTGCGAGTGAAGACATTGTGAGGGCACCAGAGGAATGGGGAAGATGGAAGAGAGGGAGTGGAGGGAGTGGGAGGAGGTGTTGTGTGTGTCATGACATTAAAAAGGCATCAGAGGATATGGAGGTAGAGAAAAGGGAACTAGTAGATCAGCAGGGATATGGTGACTCATATGACTACACCATATGAGTCCATGTTACTCATTAATCCATCGAAGCACAGATAGCCTTCCTCAAATCATATACATGAACTGAGCATCTCTGGTCCCCAGACCTGTAGGAGAGGAGAATGAGTATGGTGAGGTAATGTCACACCAGTAGTCATGGAGGGCTTATGCATGATGAATATGATCATGTACACCTAGTCCAGGAACCATGGCTTGCATACCACTCCCACATCCCCACACCTGCACACCATCCCTCAAGGGCATTTATAGTTCAGCATTAATTTGTGCAGCAATATGTAAACTGACATACAATGTATCAATGGTGTCCATACCTCTGATATGTACGAAGGCTCACTCAAACAGGTTTGGTGTATGGGGATAATACCTCTGTTGTGGTAACCTTAGTAACGAGCATCCATGGTAGACATTATAAGCATTATAACATGGTAGACATTATAAGCGCTTCTGGATATGTGGACATCATGTGATGTTTGTTCAGTCTTACTAGGTGGGTTAACTGCATCTCAGAGACATGACTCCACACACTTTGCTTTTTCAGTTATTGAGTACTCCAATGAATTGTTCCTATCATCACATGGGCCCTGATAATTATATCATTACATGTCCCCATTAATGGGTGCAAATCATCTAGTAGCAAATTTAAAAATATGAAGCATTATCACAAAATTAAAATTAATATTAAAATGCAAAGTTACCTCTTCAAATCAGTGATACAACAATGCAACTTTGAAATAATTATATCTTTGTGAAGAAGATTTCAAATTTGGTGGCAGGGTAATGAGCATCCACTGAGAAGGCGGGAAGGGTGACAGGGTACATGTGGAGAAGGTTAACCATCCACCCAATATAACCACTGTCGTCTTCTGTCATCCCCTCTATCTCCCTCAGTACATCATCATCTGGGACAGGACCTTCAAGGACAGGAGCTTCAAGTCATTGACATACTTGGTCATAATCGTGTGCTACAGAGCAAGCGGGGGGAGGGGCAGGAAGAAGGAGAGAGGAGATAGAGAGGGAGGAGAGGGGAGGAGTAGAGAGATAGGGGAAGATAGAGGGAAGTAAAGAGGAGTAAGTGAATGAGAGTGAGAATTTCTATACTATGGGCAATATTAATACAATTGACACAATTCTTTCCAAAAGGAACATGGGTGAGTGTAGAGGGGAGGGAGGGAGGAGAGAAAAGTTGTGAAGGGAGCCTCTCATAGCTCAGCATCCATTAATGTACCACACCACATATGACTATCTTGGGTGGTCATGCCATAGATATTTCCTTATAATGACTGGTTTCTATGCTACATTGATACATGAATGATCAAGGTAGTGTGGTATAATTAAACTGTTCAATGATTGGAAAGAAAGTGAGGGCAAAGGTGTATGGAAGGAGGAACAGGGTTAATGTTGCTATAGCAATCACAAACAAAGCAGTATGCTTCCCATGTAGGTATTCCACATTTCCATCATAGAACCAGACATACATGTCACCACTGGGCAGGTGAAATGTGGAATATGTGAGGATATCAATGACAGTTCTCAACAATTTGGAATATGACAAGTAGATAGAACACCAACTGTACCACTGCCTCAGGGTTATGACTACTATTACATGCCCTTCCAGGAAGGGACAACAAGGAAATGGTCACATGCCTTCCATAAACCATGAGTGTGACTACATCTATTGCTGTAAACCCACACCACACTGCTGTTGTACACACCTGTTGGTACATACAACACTCCTGTACATACCTGTTCACGCCACACTACTGAAATGCTCCTGTCCACTCTTGTACACTCTTTTGTGTACTCCTGTGCATTATTGTATACTTCTGTATACTGTTAAATGCTCCCACGTACATCTCTTCCTTCCGTATCCATCTATCTCAGCTGCCTCCACATCTCCCCTCAGGACTATCTTGAACACCTGTGAGTACTCCTCTGTACCTCTCAGCTTGGCACCATCAGACTGAAGGGGGTAAGGGTGGTGAGGTGGTAATGAAGGTGGTGAGGGTGAGGGGTGATAAGGGTGAAGGTAATGAAGTGGTGAGGGCGGTGATGAAAGTGAATGGTGATGAATAGGTGGTGATAAAGGTGAGGGTGAGGTGATAAAGGTGAGGTGGTGAGGGCGAGGGGTGATGAAGGTGGGGTGGTGAGGGGTAATGAGAGGTGGTGAGATGGGAGTAACCTTTATGAGAAACCATGCATACGAGGGTGACCCCCATGTGAGGGATAACCATGTTAGTCAAAGGTGGGTGTGGCTAGAGGAGGTGGGAGCACTTACCACCAGGTTGCTTGTCACAACGACAGGACTAAATTTCTTCAAGAGATGGACTACATACACATCAGTCTTACAGTTGGTGCATGTGTGAATGACCCAGTCACCCAATTTCCTCGGGACCACCAAGGCCTTGTGCTCCTGTGTGTGTGTGTGTGTGTGTGTGTGTGTGTGTGTGTGTGTGGTCATCAAACTTATGGCTAACCTTATATGGTCAGCCAAACAGCAGACCAGTCAGCTGAGTTATGACACCATTACCATATAGAACCTGACAATTATGTAAGCATATTGGTGTGGGATATGCACCACCACACGCACACATACACATGCACACACACAACACACATGCACACACACATGCACACACATGCACACACACAACACACCACCCACACACACACACATACACACACATGCACACACACGCACACTCACACACACACACACACACACACACACACACACACACACACACACACACACACACGCAAACACACAATATATAACAGATCCTTGTCATGTGCTCTACAATTAATTATCAACCTAGAAATTCCCCAAGCTCTGCATAAGTCTGAATCTCCCAATACTATGCGCAACGTACTCAGGTTAACTGGTTTGGTAACAACTGGGGGACAAGGGCAGGAGTATCCCACCAACCTGTGTTACATTTCCCAACCCCTAGCTGTGGAGGCACCAGCAAGTGCTGCTGACCACAAACCAGGTGACCTGTGTAGCAAGCAGGACGACACTGGTCCAGGCTTGCCTCCAGCCAGTAAAGTTGGGAAAGCCCTCCGGCTAATACAGGTACCAGGTCCAGGCTCTGACTAGGCGGGCTTTTTGTAGGGACAAGCCTGCAGGGGCAGGGGTCCGCCCTGACTAATTGTAATGGAAAGTGAAGGTCTGGGTGACTATTTCTCCCTAAGATCTGGGTGACTATTTCCCCCTAAGGCCCACCCAGGTGACTCTTCCCTGAGGTCTAACCACCAGTCACCTGCATCAACATACAAAAGGTGTTCATTATCAGCTTATTGGTCTGCCCTTATCAAAGCTACTCACACACAAACACAAAGGTGAGTGCCCTTAGTCCCACAGCCCTTGACCCACGAGACAGAGACCATGCGTTACAAGTGCTCAGGTATGAGAGAATGAAATAGCCTAGATAGATACATAGATACAATTTGCGCGCCTAGCACAATCAAACCGCCACACTTCCATACGGCAATTAATTCATTGTGTCGGTAGCAATCTCCAGCCCAGCGAAGCCCCACACAGCCATAGCAAGATACAGCTACAGTCCTCAGACGCAGCGGCTACGGAAGCTATTATATATATTTCAGGGACGTGATTTGTCAATGTACCTATAAATGGACACATGACGTGTCTGAGCTCAACGAGAAGCTCAAGGCGAGCATACAGTAGGCAGCAGTGTTGCATGCAACTCAATGAATCTAATAATATATTCAGTAAAACGCTAGTTTGCTAAAATTGATAGTGTTGCACGCAACATGTTGCCTAGTGTATGGTCGCCTTTATTAGTATATCGTCCTTCTGCAAATGTAATAAGGCAATGCACATCAAGCCCGCTTCATTTATAATGCACTAGAGCACAAAACATTAGTCCGTTATTGACACACTGGGCACTGACATACTGATTGTCCTTTCCTACCAGCTATTATTGTTGGTACACAGTGTTAACTGTTAATGGACTTCTAATTTGAAATATTTATCGTATAACACCTTGCAGTCATAGACCATGCTGTTGCAATTTTTGAAGTACAGCGTGCTTAAAATTGTTTCGTTGAGTTGCTCTAATCTTACTTACAAAATTTAAAAATCAACACCCACATATTCAAAATCCAAACATGGTTATAACCAATTTAAAAATTTCAGTAGAGAAAAAAATTGAGAATACTGAAATCATACCGCCATCTTCCAATAGCTTTTATAATAAAATATGTACTTGATATCGACTATAGAATAATTTGATTCAAACTTTCAATGCACCCTTATCACTAATTTTAATGTATGGGAGTTTTTATAACCCACAGAGATATAATTATAATATCTGGGATTTAATTAACCGATTAAGGCAAATTCGCGACAAATAGTTGTTGACAGCTACCAAGGTGGATGCGTCCACAAACCACAGAAAGATTATACCAATTTGAAATCCTTCATGAACACGGCTTCAGCGGGTATCTTTAGATTACCCCTTCCTGCCACAAAACAACAGGCCTTAATCGGTTAATACTTGGTAGTGGTGTAGGAAGGAGTTTACAAGCAAGGAACATTACAAGGTGTGGCCAAGGCAGGGTGCAGTTGCTGCAGGGGGTGTGCATAAGGACAGCTGTAAGCTACCTCCATTGATGGGTGATGGGTGTGCCTATTTATACTGTTGCCATGGTGACATCTGTATTGTAATAGAATATTACAAGCCAGTGGCTAATACTAATGTTCCAACTATATACACATGTCATTGATCATCACTACTATGTTAGCATGTTTCTACTACTTCAGCAGACTATCCTTTTACTAAAAGGCTGTAAACTCAACATATGGGCATATGCTTTAATCTTCACTCAGTGGTTCTCTTAGTCCACAGGAGACTGACACAGTTGTGGTATCAACAGTACAGTTGGTGGGATCATCCAGCTCTATAGGAACCTTTGGGTCATATTGCCTCTTTTCAAATAATGCATTGAACTTCTCCCTGGTTCTGTCATACATCTTGCAAGTCTTGAGGATGGCCACAATGAGATGGTACAAGACAGTGACCATCAACATCACTACAAACAGACCCACCAAAACACCAACAGTTACCATGGCACTTCGTGTTTGGTCTGAACTCTGGTCTAGAATGTAAGACATTGACATAGCCAGTGCAGTGTAGTTGAGGAGGTAAAACATGTCAAGGCTATTGTACAACTGATTGTAGAAGTTGGTACATCTGTTGCTTTGATGTGTCTTTTGATGTGACTGTCCAAATGGCTTTATACTTGCCTGTGTTATAGTGAACAAGATCACCATAGTAACCTGGATAGTGAGAAGCAGAGATGGCCTGTCAGAACTATACACTGGATTTAAACTGTACATGACAATAAGAAGCCAAAGCCTTGCTCCCAGCCACCATCGCCACTCTCCCTTATAGGGAGCATAGTGGGCATCATTCATTGGTTTGATCTGGTTGGCCTTCTTGTGGAGATAGTTGAACAGTCTGTTGTGTTCACTGTACTGTTCAATGATTGGAATGAAAGTGAGGACAATGGTGTATGGAAGGAGGAACAGGGTACATGTTGCCATAGCAACCACAAACAAAGCAGTATGCTTCCCATGTAGGTATTCCACATTTCCATCATAGAACCAGACATACATGTCACCACTGGGTAGGTGAACTGTGGAATATGTGAGGATATCAATGACAGTTCTCAACAATTTGGAATATCGGAAGTTTCGTTAGAAACTTCCATATAGGATTTGACCCCGACTATGAATGTCATTAAAAAAACGCGACCCGTACCGTCTGTAACAACACTCCCGACGATCGGATCGTGTAGCTTGTTTTAGCAATCGATCTAGAAGTCAAAAATGAGTAGTTTCGTTTTTGTTTCATGTCGCTGAACCGCGTGGTTGTTGAGAACAAGAGTGTACTGCCCGTCCTCGTACCCAGTCTCGGAACAAGGGGCGGGTCGTCTTCTTATTCTCCTTCTCCTCCTTCTTCTTGGCAACGCATAACTCAGGACAGGAACATTTCTAAGCGATGAAAATTTCACCAATAGCTTCAGAATCGGCTGGAGGACTCGCTTTTATATAATATAATACTTTGATAAACAATCGACTATCAGCCTCCTATGTCTTGTTAGTCTCGTACCCAGACCGTCTATGACGTAAGCGATTATCGCTGTAAACACTACGTCCATACGATGGACGTAGTGATTATACTGTTTACAGCGATAATCGCTTACGTCATAGACGGTCTGGGTACGAGACTAATGTCTTGTATAATTAAATGGGTATGAAAAAAAATAAAGAAAACAAGTAAATAAAAACATTCTCTACGAGAAAGTTGGTGGGATATAGGATTTGATTATGACATTGGTGGTGTAAAAAGCAAGGAAACAAGGTCTTATCAGAAGGGAAAATGTCATAGTCCTATATTTAGCACACAAACAACACATGCCCTAGAAATGTGCTAAATATAGGACTATGACATTTTCCCTTCTGATAAGACCTTGTTTCCTTGCTTTTTACACCACCAATTGATGTCATAATCAAATCCTATATCCCACCACCTTTCTCGTAGAGAATGTTTTTATTTACTTGTTACATTGTGGATGTCAGGCAGGGAGCAAGACTTGCTGATTGACAATGTTCAAACAGTGTCCACTACAATGGACGTAAGTGGCAAGAGGAGCAGCTTGTTGGATCTGTGCTTCCACTCCAACACGATCAGAGGACAACTAAAATTAAACATTTCTACTGTGCTAGTATAGACGGGCCGGCCCTGGCGCGGGTTGGTTAACCGTTTTCGATTTAACTTAAAGGCTTCAGCTGCAACACTGGGATACATGTATAATTATTATACTGGTCAGAAGGCCTCTAATCGCCTCGGAGAGACCATACCTCCACATAAGTGGACCTTGACCTTCTGAGGGGGGGTTCGATCGAACCCCCCGAAACCCCCCTGGCTACGGGCATGTAACTCTAATTAGAGCTAATGCCAGAGCTTTACTATCATATGCTCATGCCCTTGGTGATCTGAGGTCCAACGACTGTTTCACTTTTTATTTATAACATGCATTTCATGTTCCTTTACCCTCTCCCTACCTCCAGTGCCTCTCCCTCCCCCTCTCCCTCCTCTCCTCCTTGATTCATCCTTATCATTTCCCATACAAACGTTCCAATAACCACACCCCTTCTCTTCCCCATGTATGCTCGTATGCTCACCTTCTGGTGCAATGTCTTTTGGTCTCCAAGGTCCAAGATGCTCCGCCAGTTGGTACCCACAAGGGCACAGTGGGAACACGAGTAGTTGTCTCTGATCAACTGCTTCCTGCTTGAAGGGGTGGAGTCAACAGGGTCACATGGGAAAGGGAAGAGGTGGTAGTGTACGACAATGGAGGTGCTGTGTGTGTGAAGACATTGTGAGGGCACCAGAGGAATGGGTAAGATGGAGGGAAGGGAGAGGAAGGAGGGAGGGGGAGAGGAGGAGAGAAAGGAAGGGGAGGAGGTGTTGTGTGTGCTGTGACAATGTGAAGGCATCAAAGGAGATGGAGGTAGCGAAATAGTAGATCAGCAGGGATATGGTGACTCATATGACTACACCATATGAGCCCATGTTACTCATTACTCCATTGAGGCACAGATAGCCTTCCTCAAATCATCTATATACATGAACTGAGCATCTCTGGTACCCAGACTAGTAGGATAGAGAAGAATGAGTATAGTGAGATAATGTCACACCAGTAGTCATGGAGGGCTTACTGCGTGATGAATATAATCATGTACACCTAGTCCAGGAACCATGGCTTGCATACCATCCCCTCATCCCCACACCTGCACACCATCCCTCAAGGATCCTGTTCTGCCCTCCATGTACTTGGATATATTCATGTATGTGTCCCCAACTCCAGGGATGAAGATACATCAACATGATGTGAGCTGCACAAGTGTACTCACAGAAAAATGGCCACCCATACCTTTTGATGGACCTGGGCTGTCGGGTGGGTGAGTAGGTGAGGGGATGGGTGAGGGGGACGGAGTGTTGGGATGGTAAGTATTGGAACAGTACGTATATACATGTGTGGTGCATTGTAGGTATGGTTGAATGCTGGGGGTGGATGATGGCTATTAGCATTTAGGATATTTTGTTGCCATGGATATGGAGGGATATTTATAGTTCAGGTGAACAGACATGTGTGCAGCAATATGTAAACTGACTTATCAATGGTGTCCATACCTCTGATATGTACGAAGGCTCACTCAAACAGGTTTGGTGTATGGGGATAATACCTTTGCTGTGGTAACCTAAGTAACGAGCATCCATGGTGGACATTACAAGCACACTATCCAGTAAAGCAGACTTGTGTATATAGGTGAAGGTCCACAGGGATGTGGACATCATGTGATGTTTGTTCAGTCTTACTAGGTGGGTTAACTGCATCTCAGAGACATGGCTCCACACACTTTGCTTTAATGAGTATCCAGATGAATGGTTCTTATCATCACATGGGCCCTGATAATTATATCATTGCATGTCCCCATTAATGGGCGCAAAACATCAATTAGCAAATATATAAGCATTATCATAAAACTAAAAATGCAAAGTTACCTCTCCAAATTAGACAATGCAACTTTGAAATAATTATATCTTTGTGAAGAAGATTGCTTTCAAATTTGGTGGCAGGGTGATCTCCTGAAAATTAACATCCACTGAGGAGGTGGGAAGGGTGACAGGGTACACGAGGAGAAGGTTAACCATCCGCCTAATTTAGCCACTACAGTCTTCTGTCATCCCCTCTATCTCCTTCAGTACATCATCTGGGACAGGACCTTCAAGGACAGGAGCTTCAAGGTCATTGACATACTTGGTCATAATCGTATGAAACTACAGAGCAATGGGGGGGGGGGGGGGGGGAGGAAGAAGGAGAGAGGAGATGGAGAGGGGAGGAGTAGAGAGATAGGGGAAGATGGAAGGAAGTGAGGAGGGAGTAAGTGAATGAGAGTGAGAGAAGATGATTTCTATCCTATGGGCAATATTGATACAATTGATATAATTCCTTCCATAAGGACATGGAGATGGAGGGAAGGGGAGAAAGGTGAGGGTAGAGGGGGAGGGGAGGGAGCAGAGAAATGTTGTGGAGGGAGCCTATAAAATTGCTCAGCATCCATTAATGCACCACACCTCCTATGACTATCTTGGGTGGTCATGGCATAGATATTTCTTGATAATATCTATCCACATGATTGACTTCTAGGCTACATTGATAAATGAATGATCAACGTAATAGGGTGGTATAATTAAATAGGTTCCAGTTTTCAAGTGAGATGAGCTAGGTTCCATCCCACATCTCTGCACACTATCCCCACACCTCTACACACCATCCCCACAGCTCTGAAGCTGTTGTTTTATAAAAATAAATATACCACCATATTTTCATGCATCAGTTTTTTAATTACACCCAACTTTCATTTTCAGGATCATAAATATTTACAGCAACTTACTACAATAAATATACTAAACAAATAATAGTGTTACACTTTCATCATCACTACCATGTTTGCATGTTTCTACCACTTCAGCAGACCATCCTTGTACTAAAAGGCTGTAAACTCAACATGGGTATGTGCTTTAATCTTCACTCAGTGGTTCTCTTAGACCACAGGAGACTGACACAGTTGTGGTACCAACAGCACTGTTGGTGGGATCATCCAGCTCTGTAGGAACCATTGGGTCATATAGTTTCTTATAATGCATCGAAATTCTCTCTGGTTCTGTCATACATCTCGCAAGTCTTGAGGATGGCCATAGTGAGATGGTACAAGACAGTGACCATCAACATCACTACAAACAGACCCACCAAAACACCCACAGTTACCATGGCACTTTGCGTTTGGTCTGAACTCTGGTCTAGAATGTAAGACATTGACATAGCCAGTGCAGTATAGTTGAGGAGGTAAAACATGTCAAGGCTATTGTACAACTGATGGTAGAAGTTGGAACATCTGTTGCTTTGATGTGTCTTTTGATGTGACTGTCCAAATGGCTTTATACTTGCCTGTGTTATAGTGAACAAGATCACCATAGTAGCTTGGATAATGAGAAGCAGAGATAGCCTGTCAGAACTGTACACTGGATTTAAACTGTACATGACAATAAGAAGCCAAAGCCTTGCTCCCAGCCACCATCGCCACTCCCCCTTATAGGGAGCATAGTGGGCATCATTCATTGGTTTGATCTGGTTGGCCTTCTTGTGGAGATAGTTGAACAGTCTGTTGTGTTCACTGTACTGTTCAATGATTGGAATGAAAGTGAGGGCAAAGGTGTATGGAAGGAGGAACAGGGAACATGTTGTCATAGCAACCACAAACAAAGCAGTATGCTTCCCATGTAGGTATTCCATATTTCCATCATAGAACCAGACATACATGTCACCACTGGGTAGGTGAACTGTGGAAAATGTGAAAATATCAATGACAGTTCTCAACAATTTGGAATATGACAAGTAGATGAGAGTAGATAGAACACCAACTGTACCATTGCCTCAGGGTTATGACTACTATTACACACATGCCTTTTTCCAGGAAGGGACAAAAAGGAAAAGGTCACATGCCTTCCATAAAACATGAGTGTGACTACACCTACTGCTGTAAACCCACACCACACTGCTGTTGTACACACCTGTTGGTACATACCACACTCCTGTACACACCTGTTCACACCACACTACTAAAATACCCCTGTCCCACTATTGTACACTTTTTTTTACACTCCTGTACATTCTTGTACACTCCTGTATACTCTTATATACTCCCACATACATCTCTTCCTTCTGTATCCATCTATCTCAGCTGCCTCCACATCTCCCCTCAGGACTATCTTGAACACCTGTGAGTACTTCTCTGTACCTCTCAGCTTGGCACCATCAGACTGAAGGGGGTGAGGGTGGTGAGGTGGTAATGAAGTTGACGAGGGTGAGGGTGGTGAGGGTGATGTAGTGATGAGAGAGTAACCATTATGAGAAACCATGCATACGAGGGTGACCCCCATGTGAGGGAGGATCATGTTAGGCAAAGGTGGGTGTGGCTGGAGGAGGTGGGGCACTTACCACCAGGTTGCTTGTCACAAAGACACGACTAAGTTCCTTCAAGAGATGGACCACATACACATCAGTCTCACAGTTGGTGCACGTGTGAATGACCCAGTCACCCAAGTTCCTCGAGACCACCAAGGCCTTGTGCTCCTGTGTGTGTGTGTGTGTGTGTGTGTGTGTGTGTGTGTGTGTGTGTGTGTGTGTGTGTGTGTGTGTGTGTGTGTGTGGTCATCAAACTTATGGCTTACCTTATATGGTCAGCCAAACAGCAGACCAGTCAGCTGAGTTATGACACCATTACCATATAGAACCTGACAATTATGTAAGCATATTGGTGTGGGATATGCACCACCACACGCACACATACACATGCACACACACATGCACACACACTCATGCACACACACACACACACACACACACACACACACACACAATATATATATATATAACTGATCCTAGTCATGAGCTCTCACAAAGAACAATGAATTATCAAACTAGTAATTCCCCAAGCTCTGCATGAGTCTGAATTACATGTGTTACATTTCCCAACCCCTAGCTCTGGAGGCACCAGCAAGTGCCGCTGACCACAAACCAGGTGACCTGTGTAACAAGCCAGGACACTGGTCCAGGCTTGCCTCCAGCCAGTAAATTTGGGAAAGCCCTCCGGCTAATACAGGTACCTGGTCCAGGCTTGACTAGCCGGGCTTTTTGTAGGGACAAGCCAGCAGGGACAGGGGTCCGCCCTGACTAATTGTAATGGAAAGTGAAGGTCTGGGTGACTATTTCTCCCTAAGGTCTGGGTGACTATTTCCCCTAAGGCCCACCCAGGTGACCCTTCCCTGAAGTCTAACCATCAGTCACCTGCATCAATAAACAAAAGGTGTTCATTATCAGCTTATTGGTCTGCCCTTATCAAAGCTACTCACACACAAACACAAAGGTGAGTGCCCTTAGTCCCACAGCCCTTGACCCACGAGACAGAGACCATGCGTTACAAGTGCTCAGGTATGAGAGAATGAAATAGTCTACATAGATACAATTTGCGCGCCTAGCACAATCAAACCGCCACACTTCCATACGGTAATCAATTCATTGAGTCCGAGGCAATCTCCCGCCCAGCGAAGCCCCACACAGCCATAGCAAGATACAGCTACAGCCCTCAGACGCAGCTTCTACGGAAGCTATTATATATATTTCAGGGATGTGATTTTTGTAAGTACCTATAAATGGACACATGATGTGTCTGAGCTCAACGAAAGGCTCAAGGCGACCATACAGTAGGCAGCAATGTTGCATGCAACTCAATGAATCCAATAATATATTCAGTAAAACGCTAGTTTGCTAAAATTGATAGTGTTGCGCGCAACATGTTGCCTAGTGTATGGTCGCCTTAATTAGTATATCGTCCTTCTGCAAACGTAATAAGGCAATGCACATCCAGCCCGCTTCATTTATAATGCACTAGAGCACAAAACATTAGCCCGTTATTGACACACTGGGCACTGACATACTGATTGTCCTTTCCTACAAGCTATTATTGTTGGTACACAGTGTTAACTGTTAATGGACTTCTATTTTGAACTATTTATCGTTTAGCACCTGCAGTCACAGTCCATGCTGTTGCAATGTTTGAAGCACAGCGTGCTTAAAATTGTTTCGTTGAGTTGCTCTAAAATTACTTACATAATTTTGAAATCAACACCCACATGTTCAAGATCCAAACATGGTTATAACCAATTTAAAAATCATTATAATTAGGGTAGAGAAAAAAATTAGGAGAATACTGAAATCATACCGATATCTTCCAATAGCTTTTATAATAAAATATATACTTGATAATGGACTATAGAATAATTTGATTCAAACTTTCAATGCACCCTTATCACTAAATTTAATGTTTGAGAGTTTTTATGACCCACAGAGATAAAATTATAATACAATTAACCGATTAAGGCAAATTCCCATCAGTTCGTTATTTACAGCTACCAAGGTAGCAAACCACAGAAAGATTATACCAATTTGAAATCCTTCATGAACTTGGCTTCAGTGGGTATCTTTAGATTACCCCTTCCTGCCACAAAACATTTAAGGATCAAATGACCTCTACATAATTTAGGCCATAATCGAATAATATAGGTTAATTCTTGGTTGTGGTTTTGGAAGGAGTTTACAAGCGAAGGAACATTAGTGGGTGTGACCAAGGTAGGGTACAGTTGCTACAGGGGGTGTTTATAAGGACAGTTGTAAGCTCCCTCCATTGATGGGTGACAGGTGTGCCAATTTATAATGTTGCCATGGTGACATCTGCATTGTAATAGAATATTACAAGCCAGTGGCTAATACCATTCAACTATGTACACATGTCATTGATTATCACTACTATGTTAGCATGTTTCTACTACTTCAGCAGACTATGTAATCTATGTTTGCACTTCAGCAGACTATCCTTGTACTAAAAGGCTGTAAACTCAACATGGGCATATGCTTTAATCTTCATTCAGTGGTTCTCTTAGACCACAGTCGACTGTCACAGTTGTGGTACCAACATTACTGTTGGTGGGATCATCCAGCTCTATAGGAACATTTGGGTCATATTGTTTCTTTTCAAATAATCCATTGGACTTCTCCCTGGTTCTGTCATACATCTTGCAAGTCTTGAGGATGGCCACAGTGAGATGGTACAAGACAGTGACCATCAACATCACTACAAACAGACCCACCAAAACACCAACAGTTACCATGGCACTTTGTGTTTGGTCTGAACTCTGGTCTAGAATGTGAGACATTGACATAGCCAGTGCAGTGTAGTTGAGGAGGTAAAACATGTCAAGGCTATTGTACAACTGATTGTAGAAGTTAGTACGTCTGTTGCTTTGATGTGTCTTTTGATGTGACTGTCCAAATGGCTTTATACTTGCCTGTGTTATAGTGAACAAGATCACCATAGTACCTTGGATAGTGAGAAGCAGAGATGGCCTGTCAGAACTGTACACTGGATTTAAACTGTACATGACAACTAGAAGCCAAAGCCTTGCTCCCAGCCACCATCGCCACTCCCCCTTATAGGGCGCATAGTGGGCATCATTCATTGGTTTGATCTGGTTGGCCTTCTTGTGGAGATAGTTGAACAGTCTGTTGTGTTCACTGTACTGTTCAATGATTGGAATGAAAGTGAGGGCAATGGTGTATGGAAGGAGGAACAGGGTTAATGTTGCCATAGCAACCACTAACAAAGCAGTATGCTTCCCATGTAGGTATTCCACATTTCCATCATAGAACCAGACGTACATGTCACCACTGGGTAGGTGAACTGTGGAATATGTGAGGATATCAATGACAGTTCTCAATAATTTGGAATATGACAAGTAGATGAGAGTAGATAGAACACCAACTGCTCTTTTTCCAATGATGGTGGAAAGCCTATAAAGAAAGAATCTGGTGGAGGTAGTGGGAGATCTTTGAAGACAGTAGTGGCAGACCAGAATGGTTGCCATGGTGAGGATGAGGAGGTAGGCTGGGAACACAAACTGAAGGCCAGCCTTGTCAGCATCATCCATGCCATTGTAAAAACACATAGGGAGCCCAAGGTCAAGGTTCACCAAGGACACAATCACCTGCAATGGATTTAAAATGGACTGGTTGAAGAATATAGAAGTATTGACTTGGATAATGTTGGCATAGAAGATGAGCCCATAGAGTGTGCCCTGTGTGATGGTGAGGTTGAGGAAGAACAGTGCTGCTACCAGGAAGACACCCAACACTGCAAACATTACAAGTGTGGTCAACCACATATCTGAGCACTCCTGGCACTTGGAAGAACCAAAGATCACACTGAGGTTGCCATGGCAACGACCACAAATAGTGCCTGTGCGACCTCCATTGCACAGGTACCCAGGCCTTGCTAGAGACAGCTTCTTGATGGTACTATTGCAGTAGTCCAATGGACAGGTTTGAGCCAGACCTGGAAGAGTGTTATTGTACACACCAATCCAGTTAGTTTTATTTCTGGACACAGTACCATCTGATGTATCACAGATCACTCCTAATGATGTCAGGAATAAAGAACAGTCACACTTCATCATGCTGGTAGAAGCATTGGTAATTAGTACAAACCCTGGTTCACATGGTAACAGCTTCACATTAATAACTGTTGGGGAACCATTAGGATCATTGGAGAGAAGCAATTTGAGTGAAGCATTTTCTGGTCCATATATTTGGTACTCTATTTCACCACATACTGTTCCTATCCACTGAGCCTTCTGTCGAAGTCCAAGCATAATATTAATACCAACTGTATCCGCAACCTGTGTGTAAACCACACCAGGAGATAGGTTATTTCTTTTATCCACTGAGGTAATATTAAGCTTTACAGTCCTACCTGGATATGTGGAAAGATTTGGACTTGTACCATTACACAAATTAGGATTATTGCAGCCACAATAGACCACATTGTCTGGAAAGGAGAGTACTTGGGTATCATTGATGTCTTCATGTAATGGAGTGGTATTGATAACGTTCGTCAGGTCAAGTTTATTTATAAGTATCATGATGTCCAAGTCAAGGAATGTGTCATGGTAGGAAAAAAAACAATCATAGATAGGTGTGGCATAAACAGCATGACCACCTTGCAGTGCATGGTTATCAATGAAGGTTATTAAGGGGAATGCACTGGATAGTGTAATATAGATGCGTAATATACAATTCAGTAAATTTTGCTTAATGTACTCATTCTGTTTCCCATTACTGTATATAGCACCACCATATCCAGTTGCTATATTGTTGGAAAAGCGCACTGTACAATTGCTATAGAAGTACAATGGAACATTGTTATACAGACTTATGGCCCCTCCATTAACTCCTGTGTTATGGTCAAATGTGATGTAACCATGCAGTGTCAAGATACCACCTTCTCCTTGTATTGCACCTTGGGGAGAGTTATATGAGAAATGACTCCCAGTGGTGGTACTGCCAAAGATGTCCATCTTCACTCCTTTAAAGTAAATGGCTCCTGCACATGTACCAGAAGAGCAATGGTTATCTTTTACAACCACATCCTGGAGGGTGAGTTGTTTTATAACTGTATCTGATGTTGATAAACCAAGGCCAGGGCCATACACATATATTGCTGCACCTACTTTTGCCATGTTGTTAGTGATTGATAAATTGCTAAACATAACATAAAGAATACTTCTGATGTAAATGGCTCCTCCCAAATATCCTCTGTTCATATGGAATGTGCAGTCAGTTATTGTAACATTGCTTCTTGGTCCACCGAATCTCGATCTCTCGAGTGTCACACCACCACCACCATCACCAGCACTATTGTTCTGAAATGTGCAGCCTGTGATAGTAAAATAGCCTGTTGATCCATACAATGCCACAGCACCACCATCACCACTAGCACTGTTGTTCTGAAACATGCAGTCTTTGATACTAACATCGCCTGTTGATTCATCGGAAATTCCAAATGTTTGTTCATTGTAACTCACAGCACCACCATCACCATAAAAAGCACTGTTGTTCTTAAATGTGCACCCTGTGATACTAACATCGCCTGTTGATTGATGCAACATCACAGCACCACCCTCACTACCAGCACTATTGTTCTGAAATGTGCACCCTGTGATACTAACATCATCATTTGATTGAACCAATGCCACAGCACCACCATAACTAGCAGCACTGTTGCTCTGAAATGTGCAGTCTGTGATCCTAACATAGCCTGTAGATCCATACAATGCCACAGCACTACCATCATCACTAGCACGGTTGTTCTGAAATGTGCAGCCTGTGATACTGAAATTACCTTTTGATTTACTCAATCTCACAGCAGCACCACCACCACCATGACTAGCACTGTTGCTCTGAAATGTGCAGTCTGTGATCCTAACATAGCCTGTAGATCCATACAATGCCACAGCACCACCATCATCACTAGCACGGTTGTTCTGAAATGTGCAGCCTGTGATACTGAAATTACCTTTTGATTTACTCAATCTCACAGCACCACCACCACCATGACCAGCACTGTTGTTCTGAAATGTGCAGTCTGTGATACTAACATCACTATTTGATCGAACCAATGCCACAGCACCACCATAACTAGCAGCACTGTTGCTCTGAAATGTGCAGTCTGTGATCCTAACATAGCCTGTGGATCCATCCAACATCACACCACCACCATAACCACCGGCATTGTTGTTCTGAAATGTGCACCCTGTGATGCTAACATCGCCTGTTGATTTATACAATATCACAGCACCATAAAGAATATCGATAAGTACATTTGTGTCTGACGATATAGCTCCACTTGTACTGTCTTGAAATGTGCAGTTCACGATTAAAGTATTTTCGATTGATACAAGTTGTATACCACAGTTGATGAACGTGATTCGCTCCATGGTCAACATTTGTACTGAAAATACGGCGCTCGTTTTCGATTCGCAACGGACAACTGTCCTTTTCGTTGAGTCGAGAGACCCCGTCATCGTTACGTTGCCTTCAGTGGTAATATTGCACATCGGTTGTGAAGCTATGCGATGTTCTCCATCTTCCAACACAACAGTCATATTAGACTGGAGTGGTCCGCTGCATAGGTAGTCCTGCAGAGCAGAGCCTGGTGGAATGGTAACGGTGGTATTGACCTGATCGGACCTAACATAGCTCCCGAGAAGGGATAAGGCAATCAACAGGTCGATTATCATCATCGCTATGAATACTTCAGTTCTTGAGTGTTCTAATAATAACTGCTGAGTGACTTAGACCTGTATCCCGCGATCTGAAATCTATGATGTAGTTCATTGAACCGAGAGGTTATATATGTATTATCTCTCAGTTTGATTGGATAAACTATAACATCCTCCCACACATATATGTACTAATTTAATGCTGCATGGACTGGGTGCTGACTCCCGGGAATGCCACATACCACACTCACACACACCACACACACACACACACACACACACACACACAACACACACACACACACACATGCACTCACACATGCACGCACACACTACACACATGCACACACAAACCACACACATACACCCATACATACACACAAATACACACACTCACACACTCACATACTCACACACTCACACAGTTATGCAGCCCACACTTTGTACTGATGAGGCTTACCAGGTAGTTTCCACCACCTCACACCCGGCACAACTTTTGCAGTGGTTTTACCTGACTTCTGAATCCCAGTGGAGGTCTGGGCATTAATTATCTTGGAGGGGGAGTACAACACTTATATGGTCCACCCCACTGTCCGGAAAGGTCTGAAATTGTGCTGGTAGGTATTTTGGTGCCCTGTCGCCGTTTTAGTGCCCAACTTTTAGGGTGCACGGGGGGAAGGAGGGGGGGGGGGGGGGCATTTTTCCCCTGGCCTGTCCGTCACAGCTGAACCAGCCCTGTTAACTGAATCATGATTCTGCTCCATCTGGACAACAACTTGTTTACTTTATTTGAAGCCTACCCAGTGCACCACTCTCCACACTAATGAACAGCTCCAGCACAACCATTCTGCAAGCATCAGTGCTGGCTTTCGTCAACTCTCCCGTTTCCATATACTGTATGAGTGCAGCAAGTTCTGGGTCTCCCTCCTGCTCTACAATGAATTGACTACATCTGACCTCATCCTCCATGAAAAGCCCCCTGTGCTATTGTTGTCTACCTGCACCAATGCAACTCCAGCACCTGCAGCATTCTGCTGCTGAGTTATCCTGGCCAGGCTGGTATACAATTTATACACAGCTGATCCCTAAGCTAAATACCATTGACCACTACCCCGCATGTTTACCATTTGCACTTGATGTCTGCAGGATTGCTTTCAGCACTGGATGGTCGATGTACACTTTCACGTTTATGTAGTAGTGGAAGTGACTACTACTGCCACGTCTCCATGTCTATTATACCATATTCCTTCTCCTGGATTGACAGGCTACGACTATCATAAGCTATCAGGTGCAGCTTGACATCTCCTTGCTCCTGAGAGAACATCTTTGGTATTGGTGTATGTTTCTAGCACTGCTGAAGTCTGCATAGCACCGAGGAAGTACATTGCAATGTACACGTATAGTGAACGTAGCGATGGTAAATTATGTCCGTGCAGTAATTCTTATCTTTATTCCTTTACCTGTGATATTGTCAATGAGGTCGGTTCAATTTTCACCCACTTAGGTACCACACTGATTTTGGTCACCGAGTGTATCGCCACACCCTTTTTTTGCGAACACCACCAAATCAAACTAAACCAAACAAATCACCAATGCAGCACACTGAAGCTACCGGAGACTTAGAATAACCTAACTCTAATTAGAGCTAATGCCAGAGCTTTACTATCATGTTCATGTGGAACTACAGAGCAAGGGGATGTAGAGAGGAGAGAGGAAATGGAGAGGGGAGGAGAGGGAGGAGAAGAGAGATAGGGAAGATAGAAAGAAGTGAGGAGGGAGTAAGTGAATGAGAGTGAGAGAAGATGATTTCTATACTACAGGCAATATTGATACAATTGATACAATTCCTTCCATAAAAACGTGGAGATGGAGGGGAGGGGAGAAAGGTGAAGGTAGAGGGTAGAGGGGGAGGGGAGGGAGGAGAGAAAAGTTGTGGAGGGAGCCTATAAAATGGCTCACCATCCTTTAATGCACCACACCTCCTATGACTATCTTGGGAGGTCATGCCATAGATATTTCCTGATAATATGTATTCACATGACTGACTTCTAGGCTACATTGATAAATGAATGATCAAGATAATAGGGTGGTATAATTAAATAGGTTCCAGTTTTCAAGTGAAATGAATTCCTAGGTTCCATCCCACATTTGTGCACACCATCCCCACACCTCTACACACCATCCCCACACCTCCACACACCATCCCCACACCTCTACACAAGATCCCCACACCTCTCAAGCAGTTGTTTTATAAAAATATTTATGCCACCATATTTTCATGCATCAGGTATTTAATTACACCCAACTTTCATTTTCAGGATCTCAAATATTTACAGCAACTTACTACAATAAATTATAATAGCGTTACACTTTCATCATCACTACCATGTTTGCATGTTTCTACCACTTCAGCAGACCATCCTTGTACTAAAAGGTTGTAAACTCAGTCTGTTGTGTTCACTGTACTGTTCAATGATTGCAATGAAAGGGAGGGCAATGGTGTATGGAAGGAGGAACAGGGTACATGTTGTCATAGCAACCACAAACAAAGCAGTATGCTTCCCATGTAGGTATTCCACATTTCCATCATAGAACCAGACATACATGTCACCACTTGGTAGATGAACTGTGGAATATGTGATGACAGTTCTCAACAATTTGGAATATGACAAGTATATGAGAGTAGATAGAACACCAACTGTACCATTGCCTCAGGGTTATCACTACTATTACACACATGCCTTTTTCCAGGAAGGGACAACAAGGAAATGGTCACATGTCTTCCATAAACCATGAGTGTGACTACAACTACTGCTGTAAACCCACACCACACTGCTGTTGTACACACCTGTTGGTACATACCACACTCCTGTACACACCTGTTCACACCACGCTACTGAAATGCCCGTTCCACTCTTGTACACTCATTTGTACACTCCTGTACATTCTTGTACACTCCTGTATACTCTTTTAGACTCCCACATACATCGGACTATCTTGAACACCTGTGAGTACTCCTCTGTACCTCTCAGCTTGGCACCATCAGACTGAAGGCGGTGAGGGTGATAAGGTGGTGAGGGTGAGGGGTGATACGGGTGAGGGTAATGAAGTGGTGAGGGTGGTGATGAAGGTGAAGGGTGAAGTAGTGATGAGGGAAGGGGTGACGAGGGTAAGATGGTGATAAACGTGAGGTGATAAGAGTGAGAGGTAATGAGGTGGTGAGGGTGGTGATGAAGGTGAAGAGGTGAGGAATAGGTGATGATAAAGGTGAGGGTGAGGTGATAAAGGTGAGGTGGTGAGGGTGAGGGGTGATAAAGGTGAGGTGGTGGGGGCGAGGGGTGATTAAGGTGAGGTGGTAAGGGGTTATGAGGTGGTGAGGGTGAGGTGATAAGGGTGAGGGGGTAATGAGGTAGTGAGAAGGGAGTAACCATAATGAGAAACCATGCATACGAGGGTGACCCTCATGTGAGGGAGGACCATGTTAGGCAAAGGTGTGTGTGACCAGACCCAAGTGGGTGTGACTAGAGGAGGTGGGGGCACTTACCACCAGGTTGCTTGTCACAAAGACACGACTAAGTTCCTTCAAGAGATGGACCACATACACATCAGTCTCACAGTTGGTGCATGTGTGAATGACCCAGTCACCCAAGTTCCTCAAGACCACCAAGGCCTTGTGCTCCTGTAAGTGTGTGTGTGTGTATGTGTGTATGTGTGTGTATGTGTGAGTGTGTGTGTGCATGTGTGTGTGTATGTGTGTGTGTGTGTGTGTGTGTGGTCACCAAACTTATGGCTAACCTTATATGGTCAGCCAAACAGCAGACCAGTCAGCTGAGTTATGACACCATTACCATATAGAACCTGACAATTATGTAAGCATATTGGTGTGGGATATGCACCACCACAAGCACACATACACACATACACACACACATGCATATATACACACATACACTTGCACACATACACAACACCACATGCACACGCACACATGCACACACACAACACACATGCACACACACATGCACACACAACACACCACCCACACACACACACATACACACACACACGCACACTCACACACACACAATATATAACAGATCCTTGTCATGAGCTCTACAATTAATTATCAACCTATTAATTCCCCAAGCTCTGCATAAGTCTGAATCTCCCAATACTATGCGAAACGTACTCAGGTTAACTGGTTTGGTAACGACTGGGGGGCAAGGGCAGGAGTATCCCACCAGCCTGTGTTATATTTTCCAACCCCTAGCTATGGAGGCACCAGTGAGTGCAGAAACCAGGTGACCTGTGTAGCAAGCCAGGACACTGGTCCAGGCTTGCATCCAGCCAGTAAAGTTGGGAAAGCCCTACGGCTAATAGAGGTACCTGGTCCAGGCTTGACTAGGCGGGCTTTTTGTAGGGACAAGCCAGCAGGAGCAGGGGTCCGCCCTGACTAATTGTAATGGAAAGTGAAAGTCTGGGTGACTATTTCTCCCTAAGGTCTGGGCGACTATTTCTTCCTAAGGTCTGGGGGACTATTTCTCCCTAAGGTCTGGGTGACTATTTCCCCCTAAGGCCCACCCAGGTGACCCTTCCCTGAAGTCTAACCATCAGTCACCTGCATTGATAAATAAAAGGTGTTCATTATCAGCTTGCTTATTGGACTGCCCTTATCAAAGCTACTCACACACAAACACAAAGGGGTGCCCCTTGGTCCCACGGCCCTTGACCCACGAGACAGAGACCATGCGTTACAAGTGCTCAGGTATGAGAGAATGAAATAGCCTAGATACAATTCGCGCGCCTAGCACAATCAAACCGCCACACTTTCATACGGTAACCAATTCATTGTGTCCGAGGCAATCTCCCGCCCAGCGAAGCCCCACACAGCCATAGCAAGATACAGCTACAGCCCTCAGACGCAGCGGCGACGGAAGCTATTATATATTTCATGGACGTGATTTGTGTAAGTACCTATAAATGGACACATGACGTGTCTAAGCTCAACGAGAGGCTCAAGGCGACCATACCGTAGGCAGCAATGTTGCATGCAACTCAATGAATCTAATAATATATTCAGTAAAACGCTAGTTTGCTAAAACTGATAGTGTTGCACGCAACATGTTGCCTAGTGTATGGTCGCCTTATTTAGTATATCGTCCTTCTGCAAATGTAATAAGGCAATGCATATTCATTTATAATGCACTAGAGCACAAAACATTAGTCCATTATTGACACGGGCACTGACATACTGATTGTCCTTTCCTACGAGCTATTATTGTTGGTACACAGTGTTAACTGTTAATGGACTTCTATTTTGAACTATTTATCGTTTAGCACCTTGCAGTCACAGTCCATGCTGTTGCAATCTTTGAAGCACAGCGTGCTTAAAATTGTTTCGTTGAGTTGCTCTAATATTACTTACAAAGTTTTGAAATAAACACCCACATATTCAAGATCCAAACATGGTTATAACAAATTTAAAAATCATTATAATTAGGGTAGAGAAAAAATTAAGAGAATACTGAAATCAAATCATACCGCCATCTTCCAATAGCTTTAAAATATGTGCTTAATAATCGTCTATAGAATAATTTGATTCAAGCACCTTATCACTAAATTTAATGTTTGGGAGTTTTTATAACCCACAGAGATATAATTACAATATCTGGAATTTAATTAACCTATTAAGGCAAAATCGCGTCAAATAGTTGTTTACAGCTACTAAGGTGGATGCGTCCACAACCACAGAAAGATTATACCAATTTGAAATCCTTCACGAACACGGCTTCAGCGGGTAACTTTAGATTACCTTTTCCTGCCACAAAACAACAGGCCTTAATCAGTTAATACTTGGTAGTGGTGTAGGAAGGAGTTTACAAGCGAAGGAACATTAGTGGGTGTAGCCAAGGTAGCGAGCACTTACTGCAGGGGGTGTGCATAAGGACAGCTGTAAGCTTCCTCCATTGATGGGTGATGGGTGCGCCTATTTATACTGTTGCCATGGTGACATCTGTATTGTAATAGAATAAAACAAGCCAGTGGCTAATACTAATGTTCCAAATAAGTACACATGTCATTGATCATCACTACTATGTAATCTATGTTTGCACTTCAGCAGACTATCTTAGTACTAACGTTTTTACTTACACCAAACTTTCCTTTTCAGGATCGCAAATATATATAGCATCTAATACTATAATTTCCATCGTACGTACGTACGTCCGTACGTACGTACGTACGTACGTCCGCGTAACTCATTTATATAGTCGGCCTAGCGCCGATTGGTTGCTAGGTATGTACGCGTACCTAGCTACCAATAGGAACGACCACCTCCCACACAAAAGGCGGTCGCAATGACAGCTGGTTTCCACTTCACATTTAATATCTAAATTTTTTCAATATTTCTTGAATTCAAAGTGGGGGAAGGGGGGAACTGCATAAGTGCCGAAAGAATAAATGCAACGCTATTGTGGTTCACTCTCAAGTCTCATCGTACAGGCCGAGAACATGTAGTTACTATCTGAAATTGCGCGGGCATGTTATAGAGGTTGCGTAGTAACCGTATGTTAGAACAGGTGATAGATTATATATGCAACATTTGGTAAAACAGCCGGTAAAAAAAAAAAGAGGAGCTAGGAGGTAGACCAACTGTTCTTCTGGCAAATGAATAGCGAGACGGATAATCAGCCCGTGATTTTTCACGGGGACACGCTAGACTTACTAATATAATAAACAAACAATAGCGTTAAAATACAAATAATAGCGTTACACTTTCATCATCACTACTATGTTTGCATGTTTCTACCACTTCAGCAGACCATCCTTGTACTAAATGGCTGTAAACTCAACATGGGTATGTGCTTTAATCTTCATTCAGTGGTTCTCTTAGACCACAGGAGACTGTCACAATTGTGGTACCAACAGTACTGTTGGTGGGATCATCCAGCTCTATAGGAACATTTGGGTCATATTGTTTCTTTTCAAATAATCCATTGAACTTATCCCTGGTTCTGTCATACATCTTGCAAGTCTTGAGGATGGCCACAATGAGATGGTACAGGACAGTGACCATCAACATCACTACAAACAGACCCACCAAAACACCAACAGTTACCATGGCACTTTGTGTTTGGTCTGAACTCTGGTCTAGAATGTGAGACATTGACATAGCCAGTGCAGTGTAGTTGAGGAGGTAAAACATGTCAAGGCTATTGTACAACTGATTGTAGAAGTTAGTACGCCTGTTGCTTTGATGTATCTTTTGATGTGACTGTCCAAATGGCTTTATACTTGCCTGTGTTATAGTGAACAAGATCACCATAGTACCTTGGATAGTGAGAAGCAGAGATGGTCTGTCAGAACTATACACTGGATTTAAACTGTACATGACAACTAGAAGCCAAAGCCTTGCTCCCAGCCACCATCGCCACTCCCCCTTATAGGGAGCATAGTGGGCATCATACATTGGTTTGATCTGGTTGGCCTTCTTGTGGAGATAGTTGAACAGTCTGTTGTGTTCACTGTACTGTTCAATGATTGGAATGAAAGTGAGGGCAATGGTGTATGGAAGGAGGAACAGGGTTAATGTTGCCATAGCAACCATGAACAAAGCAGTATGCTTCCCATGTAGGTATTCCACATTTCCATCATAGAACCAGACGTACATGTCACCACTGGGTAGGTGAACTGTGGAATATGTGAGGATATCAATGACAGTTCTCAATAATTTGGAATATGACAAGTAGATGAGAGTAGATAGAACACCAACTGCTCTTTTTCCAATGATGGTGGAAAGCCTATAAAGAAAGAATCTGGTGGAGGTAGTGGGAGATCTTTGAAGACAGTAGTGGCAGACCAGAATGGTTGCCATGGTGAGGATGAGGAGGTAGGCTGAGAACACAAACTGAAGGCCAGTCTTGTCAGCATCATCCATGCCATTGTAAAAACACATAGGGAGCCCAAGGTCAAGGTTCACCAAGGACACAATCACCTGCAATGGATTTAAAATGGACTGGTTGAAGAGTATAGAAGTATTGACTTGGATAATGTTGGCATAGAAGATGAGCCCATAGAGTGTGCCCTGTGTGATGGTGAGGTTGAGGAAGAACAGTGCTGCTACCATGAATACGCCCAACACTGCAAACATTACAAGTGTGGTCAACCACATATCTGAGCACTCCTGGCACTTGGAAGAACCAAAGATCACACTGAGGTTGCCATGGCAACGACCACAAATAATGTCTGTGCGACCTCCATTGCACAGGTACCCAGGCCTTGCTAGAGGCAGCTTCTTGATGGTACTATTGCAGTAGTCCAAAGGACAGGTTTGAGCCAGAGCTGGAAGAGTGTTATTGTACACACCAATCCAGTTAGTTTTATTTCTGGACACAGTACCATCTGATGTATCACAGATCACTCCTAATGATGTCAGGAATGGAGAACAGTCACACTTCATCATGCTGGTAGAAGAGTTGGTAATTAATACAAACCCTGGTTCACATGGTAACAGCTTCACATTAATAACTGTTGGGGAACCATTAGGATCATTGGAGAGAAGCAATTTGAGTGAAGCATTTTCTGGTCCATATATTTGGTACTCTATTTGAGCACATACTGTTCCTATCCACTGAGCCTTCTGTCGAAGTCCAAGCATAATATTAATACCAACTGTATCCGCAACCTGTGTGTAAACCACACCAGGAGATAGGTTATTTCTTTTATCCACCGAGGTAATATTAAGCTTTACAGTCCTACCAGGATATGTGGTAAGGTATGGACTTGTACCATTGCACAAATTAGGATCACTGCAGCCACAATAGACCACATTTTCTGGAAAGGAGAGTACTTGGGTATCATTGATGTCTCCTGATAATGGAGTAATATTGAAATATCCCATCACGTCAAGGAGTAAATGTGAGATTGGTACAATATTACATTCATAGATAGGTGTGGCATAAACAGCATGACCTCCTTGTATTGCATGGTTATCAATGAAGGTTATTAAGGGGCCATTGCTTGTAGAATCTAGCTTCTCTAATGGAATATAGATGCATAAAATGCAATTCAGTAAATTCCGATTAATGTACTCATTCTGTTTCCCATTACAGTATATAGCACCACCATATCCAGTTGCTATATTGTTGGAAAAGCGCACTATACTATTGAAATTGAAGCACATTGGAACATTGTTGGACAGACTTATGGCCCCACCATTAACTCCTGTGTTATGGTCAAATGTGACGTATCCATGCAGTGTCAAGATACCACCTTCTCCTTGTATTGCACCTTGGGGAGAGTTATATGAGAAATGGCTCCCTGTGGTGGGACTGCCAAAGATGTCCATCTTCACTCCTTTAAAGTAAATGGCTCCTGCACATGTACCAGATGGGCAATGGTTATCTTTTACAACCACATCCTGGAGGGTGAGTTCGATCATCTCTGCATATGATGTTATGTAATCAAAGATGGGGCCATAAGCAAATATTGCTGCACCTGCTTCTGCACTGTTGTTAGTGATTGATACATTGCTAAACATAATAAGAAGAGTACTTTTAATGTATATGGCTCCTCCAAAATATCCTCTGTTCATATGGAATGTGCAGTCAGTTATTGTAACATTGGCTATTCGTCCATCCAACCTCACAGCACCACCATCACCAGCACTGTTGTTCTGAAATGTGCAGTCTGTGATGCTAACATTACCTGTTGATCCACCCAATGTCACAGCACCACCACCACAATCACCATCACCACAATCACCAGCACTGTTGCCCTGAAATGTGCAGCCTGTGATACTAACATCGCCTATTGATCCATATAACACCACAGCACCACCACCATTACCACCAGCACTGTTGTTCTGAAATGTGCACCCTGTGATACTAACGTCGCCTGTTGATCCATTCAACATTACAGCACCACAACCACCACCCAAACCACTTGCACTGTGTTCTGAAATGTGCACCCTGTGATACAAACATCGCCTGTTGATCCATACAACACCACAGCACCACAACCACAATAACCATCACCACAATCACCAGCACTGTTGTTCTGAAATGTGCACCCTGTGATGCTAAGCTTACCTGTTGATCCATACAACATCACAGCACCAATAAGAGTATCGATAAGTCCAGTTGTGCCTGACGATATAGCTCCACTTGTACTCTCCTGAAATGTGCAGTTCACGATTAAAGTATTTTCGATAGATACAAGTTGTATACCACAGTTAATGAACGTGATTCGTTCCATGGTCAACATTTGTACTGAAAATACGGCGCTCGTTTTCGATTCGCAACGGACAACTGTCCTTTTCGTTGAGTCGAGAGACCCCGTCATCGTTACGCTGCCTTCAGTGGTAATATTGCACGTCGGTTGTGAAGCTATGCGATGTTCTCCATCTTCCAACACAACAGTCATATTAGACTGGAGTGGTCCGCTGCATAGGTAGTCCTGCAGAGCAGAGCCTGGTGGAATGGTAACGGTGGTATTGACCTGATCGGACCTAGTTATATGGCTCCCGAGAAGGGATAAGGCAATAAACAGGTCGATTATCATAATCGCCATGAATTCCGGATCATACTTCAGTTCTTGAGTGTTCTAATAATAACTGCTGAGTGACTTAGACCTGTAACCCACGACCTGAAATTTATGATGTAGTTCATTGAACCGGGAGGTTATATATGTATTATCTCTCAGTTTGATTGGATAAACTATAACATCCTCCCACACATATATGTACTAATTCAATGCTGGATTGGCTGGGTGCTGACTCCCGGGAATGCCACACACCACATTCACACACACAACACACACACACATGCATGCACACATGCACACACACATGCATGCATGCACACACACATGCATGCATGCACACACACACACTGCACACATGCACACACATACCACACACACATACACCCATACACACATACACACAAATACACAAACACACTCACACTCACAAACTCACACAGTTATGCAGCCCACACTTTGTACTGATGAGGCTTACCAGGTAGTTTCCACCACCTCACACCCGGCACAACTTTTGCAGTGGTTTTACCTGACTTCTGAACCCCAATGGTGGTCTGGGAATTAATTATCTGGGGTGTGTGTTTGTGTGTGTGTGTGTGTGTGTGTGTGTGTGTGTGTGTGTGTGTGTGTGTGTGTGTGTGTGTGTGTGTGTGTGTGTGTGTGTGTGTGTGTGTGTGTGTGTGTGTGTGTGTGTGTGTGTGTGTGTGTGTGTGTGTGTGTGTGTGTACAACATATATATGGTCCCCCCCCCCCCCACTGTACGGAAAGGTCTGAAATTGTGCTGGTAGGTATTTTGGTGCCCTGTCGCCGTTTTGGTGACCTACTTTTCGGGGTCCGCTGGGAGGGGGCATTTGCTCCCTGGCCTGACTGCCACTGCTGAACCAGCCCTGTTACCTGAAGCATGATTCTGCTCCATCTGGACAACAACTTGTTTACTTTATTTGAAGCCTACCCAGTGCATCACTCTCCACACTAAAGAACAGCTCCAGCACAACCATTCTGCAAGCATCAGTGCTGGCTTTAGTCAACTCTCCCGTTACCATATACAGTATGAGTGCAGCAAGTTCTGGGTCTCCCTTCTTCTCTACAATGAATTGACCACTTCTGACCACATCCTCCATGAAAAGCCACCTGTACTATTGTTGTCTACCTGCACCAATGCAACTCCAGCACCTGCAGCATTCTGCTGCTGAGTTATCCTGGCCAGGCTGGTATACAATTTATACACAGCTGATCCCTAGGCTAAACCATTGACCACTACCCCGCATGTTTACCATTTGCACTTGATGTCTGCAGGATTGCTTTCACTACTGGATGGTCGGTGTACACTTTCACGTTATGTAGTAGTGGAAGTGACTACTACAGCCAGCGTCTCCATGTCTGTTATACCATATTTCTTCTCCTGGATTGACAGGCTATGACTATCATAAGCTATCAGGTGCAACTTGCCATCTCGTTGCTCCTGAGAGAACATCTTTGGTATTGGTGTATGTTTCTAGCACTGCTGAAGTCTGCACAGCACCGAGGAAGTACATTGCAATGTACACGTATAGCAAACGTAGCGATGCGGGTAAATCATGTCCACGCAGTAGTTCTTATTTTTTTTCCTTTACCTGTGATGTTGTCAATGAGGTCATGTCTAGAGGTTCAATTTTCACCCACTTATGTACCACAATGATTTTGGTCACCGAGTGTATCGCCACACCCCTTTTATGCGAACACCACCAAATCAAACCAATCCAAACAAATCACCGATGCAGCACACTGAAGCTACTTGAGATTTAGAATAACCTAACTCTAATTAGAGCTAATGCCAGAGCTTTACTATCATGTTCATGATCTGAGGTTCAACGACTGTTGCATTTTTTGTTTATAACATGCATTTCATGTTCCTTTACCCTCTCCCTACCACCAGTGCCTCTCCCTCCTCCTCTCCCTCCTCCTCTACTTCCCTATACATCCTTATCATTCCCACATTCCCATACAAACCATCCAATAGCCATGCACCTTCTCTTCCCCAGGTATGCTCGTATGCTCACCCTTTGTGCAATGTCTTGTGGTCTCCAAGGTCCAAGATGCTCCATCAGTTGGTACCCACAAGGGCACAGTGGGAACACGAGTAGTTGTTTCTGATCAACTGCTTCCTGCTTGAAGGGGTGGAGTCAACAGGGTCACATGGGGAAGCTAAGAGGGGGTAGTGTACGACAATGGAGGTGCTGTGTGTGAAGACATTGTGAGGGCACCAGAGGAATGGGGAAGATGGAAGAGAGGGAGAGGAGGGAGTGGGAGGAGGTGTTGTGTGTGTCATGACATTAAGAAGACATCAGAGGAGATGGAGGTAGCGAAAAGGGAACTAGTAGATCAGCAGGGACATGGTGACTCATATGACTACACCATATTAGCCCATGTTACTCATTACTCCATTGAGGCACACACAGCCTTCCTCAAACCATCTATATAAATGAACTGAGCGGAAGGCAGCTACCTCTGGTCCCCAGACCTGTAGGAGAGGAGAATGAGTATGGTGAGGTAATGTAACACCACTAGTCATGGAGGGCTTACTGCATGATGAATATGACCATGTACATCCTAGTCTAGGAACCAAGGCTTGCATACCATCCCCACATCCCCACACCTGCACACCATCCCTCAAGGATCCTGTTCTGTCCTCCATGTACTTGGATATATTCATGTATGTGTCCCCAACTCCAGGGATGAAGATACATCAACATGATGTGAGCTGTACAAGTGTACACACAGAAAAATGGCCACCCATACATTTTGGTGGACCTGGGTTGTGGGGTGGGTGGGGATGTGTGGGGGGATGGGTGGGGGGACGGGGTGTTGGGATGGTAAGTACTGGAACAGTATATACATGTGTGATGCAATGTAGGTATTGTTGAATGCTGGGGGTGGATGATGGCTATTAGCATTTAGGATATTTTATTGTCATGGATATGGAGGGATATGTATAGTTCAGGTGAACAGACATGTGTGCAGCAATAAGTAAACTGACTTATCAATGGCGTCCATACCTCTGATATGTAGGAAGGCTCACTCAAACAGGTTTGTGATAATACCTCTGCTGTGGTAACCTAGCATCCATGGTGGACATTATAAGCACACTACCCAGTAAAGCAGACTTGTGGATATAGGTGAAGGTCCACAGGGATGTGGACATCATGTGATGTTTGTTCAGTCTTACTAGGTGGGTTAACTGCATCTCAGAGACATGACTCCACACACTTTGCTTTTTCAGTTTTTGAGTATCCAGATGAATGGTTCTTATCATCACATGGGCCCTGATAATTATATCATTGCATGTCCCCATTAATGGGCGCAAAACATCAGTTAGCAAATATGAAGCATTATCACAAAATTAAAATTAAAATGCAAAGTTACTTCTCCAAATTAGTGATACAACAATGCAACTTTGAAATAATTATATCTTTGTGAAGAAGTTTGCTTTCAAATTTGGACGCGGGGTGATCTCCTGAAAATGAGCATCCACTGAGGAGGTGGGAAGGGTGACAGGGATCATGTGGAGAAAGTAAACCATCCGCCTAATATAACCACTGTGGTCTTCTGTCATCCCCTCTATCTCCTTCAGTACATCATCATCTGGGACAGGACCTTCAAGGACAGGAGCTTCAAGCTCATTGACATACTTGGTCATAATCGTATGAAACTACAGAGCAAGGGGATGTAGAGAGAAGGAGAGAGGAGATGGAGAGGGGAGGAGTGGGAGGAGAAGAGAGATAGGGGAAGATGGAAGGAAGTGAGGAGGGAGTAAGTGAATGAGAGTGAGAGAAGATGATTTCTATACTATGGGCAATATTGATACAATTGATATAATTCCTTCCATAAGGACGATGGGAGATGGGAGATGGAGGGGAGGGGAGAAAGGTGAGGGTAGAGGGTAGAGGGGGAGGGAGGAGAGAAAAGTTGTGGAGGGAGCCTATAAAATTGCTAAGCATCCATTAATGCACCACACCTCATATGACTATCTTGGGTAGTCATGCCATAGATAATTCCTGATAATATCTATCCACATGACTGACTTCTAGGTTACATTAATAAATGAATGATCAAGGTACTAGTGTGGTATATTGAAAAAGGCGATTTCAAGTGAGATGAATTCCTAGGTTACATCCCACACCTCTGCACACCATCTCCACACACCACACCCACACCTCTACCACATCCCCACTCCTCTACACACCATCCCCACATCTCCGCACACAATCCCCACACCTCTGAAGCTGTTGCTGTTTAATAAAAATATTTATACCAGCGTATCTTCATGATCAGGTATTTAATTACGCCCAACTTTTATTTTCAGGATCACAAATATTTACAGCAACTGACTACAACAAATGTACTAAACAAATAATAGCGTTACACTTTCAATGCACCCATATCACTAAATTTAATGTTTGTGAGTTTTTGTAACCCACAGAGATATGATTATAATTTAATTAACCGATTAAGGCAAATTCGTATCAATTAGTTGTTTACAGCTACCAAGGAAGCAAACCACAGAAAGATTATACTAATTTGAAATCACGGCTTCAGCGGGTATCTTTAGATTACCCCTTCCTGCCACAAAACATTTAAGGATCAAATAACCTCTACATAATTTAGGCCTTTATCAGTTAATACTTGGTAGTGGTGTAGGAAGGAGTTTACAAGCGAAGGAACATTAGTGGGTGTGGCCAAGGTTAGGGTGCAGTTGCTGCAGTTGTGTGCATAAGGACAGCTGTAAGCTCCCTCCATTGATGGGTGATGGGTGAGCCTATTTATAAAGTCTTATGGTTGATATTGAGCAGTAGCTATTACACACACCATCCCCACACCTCTACACACCATCCCCACACCTCTACACACCATCCCCACACCTCTACACACCATTTACACACCTCAACACACCATCCCACACGTCTACACACCACCTCAACACACCATCCCCACACTTCTACACACCATCCCCACACGTCTACACACCATCCCCACACCTCTACACACCATCCCCACACCTCCACACACCATCCCTACACCTCTATACACCATCTCCACACCTCTGCACACCATACCCTCACCTACACACCACCCCCACTACTGTTGGGGCAACCTGAACCAGGTGTTCCCACTTTCGAGGATGTATGCCTTCTCAATCAGCCCACCTTGTGTTTTGTCCCAAGAAAGTCCCGACCTGCCTTTGCGTGAGACTTGTCATCAGCCTTAGGGTGTGTCATCTTAGAGAACACAGAGGAGGCATGGCTTGAAGTTGTTTATGCTCCCAAAGTGTGTCCTTCCATCCCTCCAACATAAGGGACACCACGACAAGCCTCTTCCAGTTGATATTCTTTGCAACGTGTTGTCAGATAATAAAATGGGAGACCTCTTTTGATTTGACCAGAAGCTGGGTAAGGAGTGCTTGCAATACATCTATCAACCAGCGCACTAAAGCAATTGACCCAGCTGTGTCATCTGGCAGATGTGGCATGTGGGGAAAGCTTGCCGCATCTTGCAATCTAGCGCCAAACAACGATCAAACACGACAGCTGTTGAAAGCCAAGCATCCCAGCTGTCCCACACCAGTAACTCCTGTTGCCCACACAGCACCTGTTTCTTTGGAGCCTGACTTCAACATCATGCGTTCCTCCTCCAAGGACACTGCGGCTGGTCCCTCAGAACTCAGAGTGCAACACCTCCTTGATGTAGTCAGCACTCCTCTTCCCACCCCCATCTCCTCCTCTTTTAGGTAAGGAATTAACATCCTTTAGCAAGAAAAGCCCTTACCTCTGTGTCACGTTTCTTGGCTGGGGCCAATCTTATTGCCCTCAATAAAATCAAGGAGGGTTGCCCCACCTGATATTAGACCAATAGCTGTGGGGGGAGACTTGCAGGCGTGCGCCTTGTTAAAAGACAAGGTAGCTGACTTTTTCCAGTTCTTGCAACTGTGTTGCATGTTGGTCAGGTGCAGAGAAGATTGCACATGGTGTCAGGAGATGCATTGAAGGGCACTGGATGGATGAAGATTTTGTTTTCTTCAAAGTTGATATGTGAAATGCTTTCAACATTGTCTCCAGACAGGCAGTATTGGATGAATGTGCTACATTTTTCCAGAGCTTATGCCATGGGTATCATGGTGCTGTGGGTCCCACCCCATGTTATGGCACCCACTTTGGTCAGAATCAGTTCTGAATCTGGAGTGCAGCAAGGTGACTCGCTGGGTTCTTTGCTGTTTGCATTAGTGCTCCATAAGCTGGTAGCAAGCTTGGAAGCTGAAGATGAATGCTTTGCACCTGATTGAGGAGTTGGGCCCCGGCACTGGGCCTCCATGTGAACCTGGCCAAGTGTGAGTTATTTAGTAGGAAGGGCAACGCCTCGTTCCCACCAGATGTAAGGTGCTCATTCCTGCCCAACTAGAATATCCTTGGTTGCACCAATAGGAGACTACTTGCACTATTCTAAGTTTATTGTTGGTAAGTGTGCAGGATCCAGCAAATTGCTGTCTGTGCTGTCGGATGTGGCTGCAGTTGATCTCCAGGTAGCAGTTACTTTGTTGCATATGTGTGGTAGTTTCTGCAAGATGGTCCACATAGCAAGGGCCAACCCACCCAGCCTGACCACAGATGCTCTGAAGTCTAATAATGAGGAGGTCAACAGTGCTTTGCACTATGCACAGCCATTGAAGTTTCCACTGAGGCATGGTGCCAGGCACAGCTTGGTGTGAAATTTGGTGGTCTAGGTCTTTGCTCAGTCTCACTTCATGCTGTGGCTGCCTTCATTGCATCTCTATCATCCTCTGGCTTTGGCAGCACTGACAGTATCCATCTTCAGCAGGCTTTTAATTCCCAGGTCTCACTTCCCAATGCCATCTCAGTTAATTTTGCTCTGGCCTCTCCCAGCCCTACCTAGAAGGTTTTGTCAGGAATGATCGAAGACCAACTTTTTTGCCAACTTGATGGATTCTTCTTCACATGCCAACAGAGCTCGTCTCCTGTCGGTGGCAGCCCCTCATTCTTCTTCTTGGCTATCAGTGGTCCCTTCAACTAGTATAGGCTTGCCAATGAGTACCGGATGGTCATAAAGTGGTGGCTGGGACTGGACACTTCAGGTTGTTCCATGTGTCCATTCTCCCCCCGATACTGCTCTTGATCCTCTTGGTCATCATGCTATGACCTGCAGGCATGGGGGAGATGTTGTTATACACCACAATCGCTTGTGGGATGAGATCTTTGACCTCTGTCGTCGTGCCCACCTGAGCGTTAGTGTAGAGAGAGGCCATGGACTCACTAGAGACCTTGATCATACCAGACCAGCTGACATCAGTGGTGGATTTAAGGGGGGGGGGGGGGGGGGGGATGAGTAGGGTATACTCCCCCCACCCCGCAAAACCTATGTTATTAACTTCTTATGCTATAGATATACTTTAATTTCAGTCGTATTTACAATAATTTAGCATGCATTATGCTGCGCAATTATGCAGAATTTTTTGACTTAAAAAGTGCGAATGCTGGTGAGGCGTGTCCCTTCAAAATCACTTCACCCCCCGCCCCAAAACCCTGCATCCGCCCATGAACCTGCTTGTTGCTGGATGGGACAGAGGCAAACGTGCTGCACTGGACATCACCATCACATCACCCCTCTGCCCAGCCATCTTAGGTGAGTCATGTCAACCATGCTGGGACTGCAGCCCTTGCAGCAGAGGCTCGTAAGCTACACTCCAATGGACCCAAATGCCAGGAGTTAGGTTGGTCCTGCACTCCATTGGCAGACGAGACGTATGGAAATTGGGGCAAAGAGGCCCGTGTTACCATTTCAAGGCTGGCATCTCACCTGGCCATTCATCAGTCTTCCCCCAAGTCATCAGTGGTGACTGAGATCTATGGGCGATTGAATACTGCCCTGATCCGGTCCATTGCCTGAGCCATCCTGGCAAGAGAGCTCTTACCCCCCTAACGTCTTATATTTGTGTTCGGTGTTTTGTTCATATATACAATGATGTTAATAACTTACTATTAAACCTGAAATCATGCAGTACCGTTCCACTGCATATCAAGATCTTGTGTTACTTATTATTAGTAATTTAAATCAATTATCGTTAACTGCAATCCTGAATAACTTTTTAAATAGAGGGCTTTGAAAATTTTATGACGGTTGACAGTATTTTTTGCTTCTTTTGTTGTTTCTTGTGTGTCATGCATAATTTAATTTTCATAATTGATTTTAATAACTAATTTACAGTTACAACTTAATAATAATAATAACCAGCCCTCACCATATCACTTCCGAGAAAAATGCTTAATTTCTGATTGAATGCCTTCTTCGGAAGTGATGTGGTGAGGGCTGGTTATTATTATTATTATAATTAAGTTGTCGTACATATTATAAATATTTTGATTACAGAAATACATACACATATGGCTAACAACTCTTTGCAAACACTCTGTATATGGGATCCGGGGTCATTGTAGCGAAATAGTTTTTTAGTATTATTCTTCTCTGCCCCCTCCCTCCTTCACCCTCCTCCTGCCCTTCCACCTTCTCCCTCCCCTCCCACCTTCACCTTCCCTGGGGCCAACCTGGAGGTATCTGACCATGTTATTATTCATTGTGGGCGTGATTCCTCTTCCCCAGACCCAAACATGTGAGCAGCATGCTATAGGGAGGGTGTAAATGTTCCCACAGAGCAAGCTAGTCCATGCTTACAGGTTCTGCTCCATAGGGATATCTGAGTATACACATAGGGGTGGGCAGAGGGGAGTACAACCAAGCGCATGGTGTCCAGGAATAAAGCAAAAGTATTAAATGTGAATAATTTTTTGACATGAAATTTAAAAAAAAGAAATTTAATCATTGGGTTACTGCAAACATGTGTACAACAATCTAACTGATTTGAAACTTTTATTTTTTCTGCTAGTGAACTCGAGAGTAAACTAAAGTAAAGCTCTCCCTCAAATCCACTTAGGTGTTATTCTGAAATGTGCAGCCTGTGATACTAACATTGCTTGTTGATCCATTCCAACTTCACAGCACCACCAGCATAGCCAGCACTGTTGCCCTGAAATGTGCACCCTGTGATACTACATTACCTTTTGATATACCCAAACTCACAGCACCACCACCATCATCATAACCAGCACTGTTCTGAAATGTAGTCTGTTATGCTAACATTACCTGTTGATCCATACAACATCACAGCACCACCATAAAAAGCACTGTTGTTCTGAAATGTGCACCCTGTGATACTAACATCGCCTGTTGATCCATACAACACCACAGCACCACAACCACAATAACCATCACCACAATCACCAGCAATGTTGTTCTGAAATGTGCAGCCTGTGATGCTAACATTACCTGTTGATCCATACAATATCACAGCACCAATATGAGTATCGATAAGCCCAGTTGTGTTTGATGATATAGCTCCACTTGTACTATCCTGAAATGTGCAGTTCACGATTAAAGTACTTTCGATTGATACAAGTTGTATACCACCGTTAATGAACGTGATTCGTTCCATGGTCAACATTTGTACTGAAAATACGGCGGCTTGTTTTCGATTCGCAACAGACAACTGTCCTTTTCGTTGAGTCGAGAGACCCCGTCATCGTTACGCTGCCTTCAGTGATAATATTGCACGTCGGTTGTGAAGCTATGCGATGTTCTCCATCTTCCAACACAACAGTCATATTAGACTGGAGTGGTCCGCTGCATAGGTAGTCCTGCAGAGCAGAGCCTGGTGGAATGGTAACGGTGGTATTGACCTGATCGGACCTAGTTACATGGCTCCCGAGAAGGGATAAGGCAATCAACAGGTCGATTATCATCATCGCCATGAATTCTGGACCATACTTCAGTTCTTGAGTGTTGTAATAATTACTGCTGAGTGACTTAGACCTGTAACCCACGATTTGAAATCTATGATGTAGTTCATTGAACTGAGAGGTTATATGTATTTTCTCTCAGTTTGATTGGATAAACTATAACATCCTCCCACACATATATGTACTAATTTAATGCTGCATGAGCTGGGTGCTGACTCCCGGGAATGCCACACACCACACTCACACACAACACACTCACAACACACACGCACATGCACGCACACACACACACTACACACATACACACACACCACACACACATACACACATACACACAAATACACACACACACTCACATACTCACAAACTCACACAGTTATGCAGCCTACACTTTATACTGATGAGGCTTACCAGGTAGTTTCCACCACCTCACACCCGGCACAACTTTTGCAGTGGTTTTACCTGACTTCTGAACCCCAGTGGTGGTCTGGGCATTAATTATCTGGGTGGGGGGGGGAGGGTGTACAACACTTATATGGTCCCCCCCCCCCCCCCCCCACTGTCCGGAAAGGTCTGAAATTGTGCTGGTAGGTATTTTAGTACCCTGTCACCGTTTTGGTGACCCACTATTCGGGGTCCGCTGGGGGGGGGTGGCATTTGCCCCCTGGCCTGACCACCACTGCTGAACCAGCCCTGTTACCTGAAGCATGATTCTGCTCCATCTGGACAACAACTTGTTTACTTTATTTGAAGCCTACCCTGTGCACCACTCTCCACACTAAAGAACAGCTCCAGCACAACCATTCTGCAAGCATCAGTGCTGGCTTTCGTCAACTCTCCCGTTTCCATATACTGTATGAGTGCAGCAAGTTCTGGGTCTCCCTCCTGCTCTACAATGAATTGACCACTTCTGACCACATCCTCCATGAAAAGCCACCTGTACTATCGTTGTCTGCCTGCACCAATGCAACACCAGCACCTGCAGCATTCTGTTGCTGAGTTATCCTGGCCAGGCTGGTATACAATTTAGACACAGCTGATCCCTAAGCTAAACCTTTGACCACCACCTCGCATGTATACCATTTGCACTTGATGTCTGCAGGATTGCTTTCATCACTGGATGGTCGGTGTACACTATCACGTTATGCAGTAGTGGAAGTGACTACTACTGCCAGCGTCGCCATGTCTGTTATACCATATTTCTTCTCCTGGATTGACAGGCTACGACTATCATAAGCTATCAGGTGTAGCTTGCCATCTCCTTGCTCCTGAGAGAACATCTTTGGTATTGGCATATGTTTCTAGCACTGCTGAAGTCTGCACAGCACCGAGGAAGTACATTGCAATGTACATGTATAGTGAACGTAGCGATGGTAAATTATGTCAGCGCAGTAGTGTTTATCTTTATTCCTTTACCTGTGATATTGTCAATGAGGTCATGTTTAGAGGATCAATTTTCACCCACTTAGGTACCACAATGATTTTGTTCACCGAGTGTATCACCACACCCTTTTTTGCAAACACCACCAAATCAAACCAAACCAAACAAATCACCGATGCAGCACACTGAAGTTACCTTTGAATAACCTAATTGTAATTAGAGCAAATGCCAGAGCTTTACTATCATGTTCATGATTTGAGGTTCAACGACTGTTGCATTCTTTGTTTATAACATGCATTTCATGTTCCTTTACCCTCTCCCTACCTCCAGTGCTTCTCCCTCCCCCTCTCTCTCCTCCTCTCCTTCCCTGATACACCCTTATCATTCCCACATTCCCAAACCCAGGTTCCAATAACCACACCCCTTCTCTTCCCCAGGTATGCTCGTATGCTGATCTTCTGGTGCAATGTCTTGTGGTCTCCAAGGTCCAAGATGCTCCACCAGTTGGTACCCACAAGGGCACAGTGGGAACACGAGTAGTTGTCTCTGATCAACTGCTTCCTGCTTGAAGGGGTGGAGTCAACAGGGTCACATGGGGAAGGTAAGAGGTGGTAGTGTACGACAATGGAGGTGCTGTGTGTGTGAAGACATTGTGAGGGCACCAGAGGAATAAGGTGGGAGAGGAGGGAGTGGGAGGAGGTGTTGTGTGTGTCATGACATTAAGAAGGCATCAGAGGAGATGGAGGTAGCGAAACGGGATCTAGTAGATCAGCAGGGATATGGTGACTCATATGACTACACCATATAAGCCCATGTTACTCATTACTCCATTGAGGCACAGATAGCCTTCCTCAAACCATCTATATAAATGAACTGAGCGGAAGGCAGCTGCCTCTGGTCCCCAGACCTGTAGGAGAGGAGAATGAGTATGGTGAGGTAATGTAACACCAGTAGTCACGGAGGGCTTACTGCATGATGAATATGACCATGTACACCTAGTCCAGGAACCAAGGCTTACATACCATCCCCTCATCCCCATACCTGCACAACATCCCTCCAGGATCCTGTTCTGCCCTCCATGTACTTGGATATATTCATGTATGTGTCCCCAACTCCAGGGATGAAGATACATCAACATGATGTGAGCTGTACAAGTGTACTCACAGAAAAATGGCCACCCTTACCTTTTGAAGGACCTGGGCTGTGGGGTGGTTGAGTGGGTGAGGAGATGGGTGGGGGGACGGGGTGTTGGGATGGTAAGTATTGGAACACTACGTATATAGATGTGTGATGCAATGTAGGTATGGTTGAATGCTGGGGGTGGATGATGAATATTAGCATTTAGGATATTTTGTTGTCATGGATATGGAGGGATATTCATAGTTCACGTGATCAGACATGTGTGCATCAATATGTAAACTGACTTATCAATGGTGTCCATACCTCTGATATCTAGGAAGGCTCACTCAAACAGGTTTGTGATAATACCTCGGCTGTGGTAACCTAGCATCCATGGTGGACATTATAAGCACACTACCCAGTAAAGCAGACTTGTGGATATAGGTGAAGGTCCACAGGGATGTGGACATCATGTGATGTTTGTTCAGTTTTACTAGGTGGGTTAACTGCATCTCAGAGACATGACTCCACACACTTTGCTTTGTTGAGTATCCAGATGAATGGTTCCTATCATCACATGGGCCCTGATAATTATATCATTGCATGTCCCATTAATGGGTGCAAAACATCAATTAGCAAATATGAAGGATTATCACAAAATTAAAATTAAAATGCAAAGTTACCTCTCCTAGCTAGTGATACAATTATGCAACTTACAAATAATTATATCTTTGTGAAGAAGATTGCTTTCAAATTTGGAGGCAGGGTGATCTCCTGAAAATGAGCATCCACTGAGGTGGTGGGACGAGTGACAGGGTACATGTGGAGAAAGTAAACCATCCACCTAATATAACAACTGTGGTCTTCTGTCATCCCTTCTATCTCCTTCAGTACATCATCATCTGGGACAGGAGCTTCAAGGACAGGAGCTTCAAGGACAGGAGCTTCAGGTCATTGACATACTTGGTCAAAATCATGTGGAACTACAGAGCAAGGGGGTGTAGAGAGAAGGAGAGAGGAGATGGAGAGGGAGGAGAAGAGAGATAGGGAAGATAGAAGGAAGCGAGGAGGGAGTAAGTGAATGAGAGTGAGAGAAGATGATTTCTATACTATGGGCAATATTGATACAATTGATACAGTTCCTTCCATAAGGACGTGGAGATGGAGGGGAGGGGAGAAAGGTGAGGGTAGAGGGTGGAGGGGGGAGGGGAGGGAGGAGAGAAAAGTTGTGGAGGGAGCCTATAAAATTGCTCAGCATCCATTAAAGCACCACACCTCCTATGACTATCTTGGGTCGTCATGTCATAGATATTTCCTGATAATATCGATCCACATGACTGACTTCTAGCCTACATTGATAAATGAATGATCAAGGTAGTGTGGTATAATTAAACAGGTTCCAGTTTTCAAGTGAGATGAATTCCTAGGTTCCATCCCACATCTCAGCACACCATCCCCACACCTCTGAAACTGTTGTATTTATACCGCCATATTTTCATGCATCAGGTATTTAATTACACCCAACTTTCATTTTCAGGATCACAAATATCTACAGCAACTTACTACAATAAATATACTAAACAAATAATAGCGTTACACTTTCATTATCACTACTATGTTTGCATGTTTCTACCACTTCAGCAGACTATCCATGTACTAAAAGGCTGTAAAGGTAACATGGGCATATGCTTTAATCTTCACTCAGTGGTTCTCTTAGACCACAGTAGACTGACACAGTTGTGGTACCAACAGTACTGTTGGTGGGATCATCCAGCTCTATAGGAACCATTGGGTCATATTGTTTCTTTGCAAATAATGCATTGTACTTCTCCCTGGTTCTGTCATACATCTTGCAAGTCTTGAGGATGGCCACAGTGAGATGGTACAAGACAGTGACCATCAATATCACTACAAACAGACCCACCAAAACACCAACAGTTACCGTGGCACTTTGTGTTTGGTCTGAACTCTGGTCTAGAATGTAGGACATTGACATAGCCAGTGCAGTGTAGTTGAGGAGGTAAAACATGTCAAGGCTATTGTACAACTGATTGTAGAAGTTGGTACATCTGTTGCTTTGATGTGTCTTTTGATGTGACTGTCCAAATGGCTTTATACTTGCTGTGTTATAGTGAACAAGGTCACCATAGTAGCCTGGATAGTGAGAAGCAGAGATGGCCTGTCAGAACTGTACACTGGATTCAAACTGTACATGACAACTAGAAGCCAAAGCCTTGCTCCTAGCCACCATTGCCACTCCCTCTTATAAGGAGCGTAGTGGGCATCATTCATTGGTTTGATCTGGTTGGCCTTCTTGTGGAGATAGTTGAACAGTCTGTTGTGTTCACTGTACTGTTCAATGATTGGAATGAAAGTGAGGGCAATGATGTATGGAAGGAGGAACAGGGTACAAGTTGTCATAGCAACCTCAAACAAAGCAGTATGCTTGCCATGTAGGTATTCCACATTTCCATCATAGAACCAGACATACATGTCACCACTGGGCAGGTGAACTGTGGAATATGTGAGGATATCAATGACAGTTCTCAACAATTTGGAATATGACAAGTAGATGAGAGTAGATAGAACACCAACTGTACCATTGCCTCAGGGCTATCACTACTATTACACACATGCCTTTTTCCAGGAAGGGATAACAAGGAAATGGTCACATGCCTTCCATAAACCATGAGTGTGACTACATCTACTGCTGTAAACCCACACCACACTGCTGTTGTACACACCTGTTGGTACATACCACTCCTGTACACACCTGTTCACACCACGCTACTGAAATGCCTTTGTTCCACTCTTGTACACTCTTTTGTACACTCCTGTACATTATTTTACACTCCTGTATACTCTTAAATACTCCCACATACATCTCTTCCTTCTGTATCCATCTATCTCAGCTGCCTCCACATCTCCCCTCAGGACTATCTTGAACACCTGTGAGTACTCCTATGTACCTCTAAGCTTGGCACCATCAGACTGAAGGGGGTGAGGGTGGTGAGGTGGTGAGGGTGAGGGGTGATAAGGGTGAGGGTAATGAAGTGGTGAGGGTGGTGATGAAGGTGAAGGGTGAGGTAGTGATGAGGGAAGGGGTGACGAGGGTGAGATGGTGATAAACGTGAGGTGATAAGAGTGAGGGGTAATGAGGTGGTGAGGGTGGTGATGAAGGTGAAGAGGTGAGGAATAGGTGGTGATAAAGAGGGTGAGGTGATAAAGGTGAGGTGGTGAGGGCGAGGGGTGATAAAGGTGAGGTGGTGAGGGGTAATGAGGTGGTGAGGGTGAGGTGATAAGGGTGAGGGGGTAATGAGGTGGTGAGAAGGGAGTAACCATTATGAGAAACCATGCATACGAGGGTGACCCCCATGTGAGGGAGGACCATGTTAGGCAAAGGTGTGTGTGACCAGACCCAGGTGGGTGTGGCTAGAGGAGGTGGGGGCACTTACCACCAGGTTGCTTGTCACAAAGACACAACTAAATTCCTTCAAGAGATGGACCACATACTCATCAGTCTCACAGTTGGTGCATGTGTGAATGACCCAGTCACCCAAGCCTGAGTTCCTCGGGACCACCGAGGCCTTGCGCTCCTGTGTGTGTGTGTGTGTGTGTGTGTGTGTGGTCATCAAACTTATGGCTAACCTTATATGGTCAGCCAAACAGCAGACCAGTCAGCTGAGTTATGACACCATTACCATAAAGAACCTGACAATTATGAAAGCATATTGGTGTGGGATATGCACCACCACATGCACACATACATATGCATACACACATGCGTATATACACACACACTTGCACACACACATGCACACATACAACACACATGCACACACACATGCACACACACATGCACACACACACATACACACACACACACGCACACTCACACACACACACACACAATATATATAACAGATCCTTGTCATGAGCTCTACAATAAATTATCAACCTAGTAATTCCCCAAGCTCTGCATGAGTCTGAATCTCCCAATACTATGCGCAACGTACTCAGGCTAACTGGCTTGGTAACGACTGGGGGGCAAGGGCAGGAGTATCTCACCAGCCTGTGTTATAATTCCCAACCCCTAGCTGTGGAGGCACCAGTGAGAGCAGAAACCAGGTGACCTGTGTAGCAAGCCAGGACGCTGGCCCAGGCTTGCCTCCATCCGGGTTTTTTGTAGGGACAAGCCAGCAAGTATTGGAACATGTATATACTGTTCCAATACTTACCATCCCAACACCCCGTCCCCTCCACACCCATCCCCTCACCCACTCACCCACCCCACAGCCCAGGTCCTTCAAAAGGTATGGGTGGCCATTTTTCTGTGAGTGCACTTGTACAGCTCACATCATGTTGATGTATCTTCATCCCTGGAGTTGGGGACACATACATGAATACATCCAAGTACATGGAGGGCAGGATCCATTATAAAATGCGCTCCGAAAAGTTATGAATTTATAAATGGAAGGGGGTGGGGGAGGGGTGGGGGTATGTGCCCCTAGTGCCCCCCCCCCCCCATTCTTGGATCCGCCCCTGGTATGCAAGCCTTGGTTGTGTACATGGTCATATTCCATCATGCAGTAAGCCCTCCATGACTACTGGTGTGACAATTACCTCACCATACTCATTCTCCTCTCCTACAGGTCTGGGGACCAGAGGCAGCTGCCTGCTGCTCAGTTCATGTATATAGATGGTTTGAGGAAGGCTATCTGTGCCTCAATGGAGTAATGAGTAACATGGGCTCATATGGTGTAGTCATATGAGTCACCATATCCCTGCTGATCTACTAGTTCCCTTTTCGCTACCTCCATCTCCTCTGATGCCTTCTTAATGTCATGACACACACAACACCTCCTCCCACTCCCTCCACTCCCTCTCTTCCATCTTCCCCATTCCTCTGGTGCCCTCACAATGTCTTCACACACACGGCACCTGCATTGTCGTACACTACCTCCTCTTAGCTTCCCCATGTGACCCATTTGACACCACCCCTTCAAGCAGGAATCAGTTGATCAGAGACAATTACTCGTGTTCCCACTGTGCCGTTGTGGGTACCAACTATTGGAGCATCACGGACCTTGGAGACCACAAGACATTGCATTATTGGAACATGGGTTTGAGAATGTGAGAATGATAAGGATGTGTCAGGGAAGGAGAGGAGGAAGGAGAGGGGGAGGGAGAGGTACTGGAGGTAGGGAGAGGGTAATGGAACATGAAATGCATGTTATAAACAAAATGTGCAACAGTCGTTGGACCTCAGATCACCAAGGGCATGAACATGATAGTCAAGCTCTGGCATTAGCTCTAATTAGAGTTAGGTTATTCTAAGTCTCAGGTAGTTTAGTGTGCTGCATCGGTGATTTGTTTGGTTTGGTTTGATTTGGTGGTGTTCGCAAAAAAGGGTGTGGCGATACACTCGGTGACCAAAATCATTGTGGTACCTAAGTGGGTGAAAATTGAGCCTCTAAACATGACCTCATTGACAATATCACAGGTAAAGGAATAAAGATAAGAACTACTGCGCGGACAAAATTTACCATCGCTACGTTCACTATACGTGTACATTGCAATGTACTTCCTCGGTGCTGTGCGGGATTCAGCTGAACAATTGAACTAAGAAACCATATTTAAACTGTTTACACATAGCAAAACAATTAATGGTAATGTTTATCTGCACAAGAACAGTACGTGTTTTCGCCAGTATTTTTGAATATAGCAAACGCGAAATATCATGTCACTGGCATTAACCATTGTAACGAATTAATTACATGCACTTTCTGGACTGTTTGAAGGCACTTTTTTCACGTTTTCTTTTTAGTGCACTGTCAATTGATGATTGGAAAGTGATTTGGATTTGTTGATATATTTTAAATCCAACAGCTGTACAGACAATGAAGGTTCACATGTGGTACTGGTATTTTCACTGAGGGAGGAGGGTTATGTATAATAAGTATGGATATATATGTGTACTACAAAAACCACACGAGTACATGAATTGAGTACTTAATTTTCACGGAATTAGTACTTCTATAGAGAGATCACGCCTGTACATGGAATGAGTACTACACCTGTAAATGGATTGAGTACTTATTCACACATATACATGTAATGAGTACTCCTATATTAACCAACCTGTACATGGAATGAGTACTAATGTGAACCAGCATGTGAAAGGTGAAAATGATATGGTTAGCCTTTTGCCTTCTACAAGGTTACTTATCATGTCCGATGTGATGTGGAGAGATGATGAGACAGCATCTCATAGGGGAAATGCTCATCCCGTTGATCCATTCAGTTAGGAGGACCCAGAAACATATACTGTTCAATGATTGATTACCACCATATACCAGAGCTCTGGAGATAGATCATCCACTTGGAATGAACAAAGAGGCTGGCAGGTCACTTACGTAGTTGAGCACTGAGGAATGGAACCATCTGAATGTCTCCAGTAAGGATACATACGCAAAGGGAATACAAGCACTGAGGGGTTGGCTGGACCACATGTCTCTTGTGTTTAGCCGCAGTAGCCACCTTCTTGAACGTCTGGCCCCCTATGATGGTGACATCAGCACTGCTGTCCATGATTCCATACATGTGGACACCCTGCACTTCCCCTTTCATACAGCGCGGTAGGCTTCCTTTGTCACCTACTCTATGATGGAGAACTTGTTCCCTGTCATCACTGAGGTCACTCTCCAACAGCTCTTGTGTGATCATCATGTCCATCTCCCTCCAAGGTCTGCACTCACTTGGTGGTAGATGTAGGTGGCCTACTTTGCTTTCTGTGGGCTTTGCCCTGCACTGACTGGACAGGTTGCCAATTCTGTCACATGAGTAGCACTTTCTTGTCTCTACAGCTCCCTTGGGTTGAGCGTTGAGGCGGGGGGGTACTCTGGTACCTTGGGGCTTAAATGTAGTGCTACTTGTTTTCTTGCTTTGATGGGTCACTTCATTAACAGGTTTGGAGGTTTGGTATCGCTCCCGATACTTTAGTCCTGCAAGATGCTTCTCATTGTTCTCAGATTTTGTTGTGTGTTCCATATACTTTAATTAATATCTCATCAATTCATGGAATGAGTACTTCTATTAGACCACAACCTGTACATGGAATGAACTTACATATGCATGTACATTATGTGAAAGGTGACAATGATATGGTTATTCTACAGAGCCACTTATCATGTCCGATGTACATGTGTCATACTGCTCCCAATTCTTTATTCCTGCATGCAAGATGCTTCTCATTGTTCTCAGATTTCATTGTAATGATTGTGTTCCTTATATTGCTGGTCTGCTCATGAGACTATACTTCAGACCTTCCTTACAGCAATGTATCATGAGTCTCAACTGTCATTCCATCACAACCATATACCAGCCTAAATGCCTTTTCCTATTGTTCCTAACACTTTCATCCTCACTCTGAGTGGTGTGCCGGAAGTCCTGGCAGATTTCAGCAGTGCTAGAAACATTGCCAAAGGTGTTCTCTTTCAGGAGCAAGGAGATGTCAAGCTACACCTGATAGCTTATGATAGTCGCAGCCTGTCAATCCAGGAGAAGAAATATGGTATTACAGACTTGGAGATGTTAGCAGTAGTAGTCACTTCCACTTCTACATAACGTGAAAGTGTACACCGACCATCCAGTGCTGAAAGCAATCCTGCAGACATCAAGTGCAAATGGTAAACATGCGAGGTGGTGGTCAAAGGTTTAGCTTAGGGATCAGCTGTGTATAATTTGTATACCAGTCTAGCAAGGATAACGTAGCAACTGATACATTGTGAAGAAGACCTCTGCAGAATGCTGCAGGTGGTACTGATGCATTGGTGCAGAAGGGAGACCAAGAACTTGCTGCACTCATACAGTATATGGAAACGGGAGAGTTGACGAAAGCCAGCACTGAAGTGAATATTCAATGCTGCATGGGCTGGATAATGACTCCCGGGGATACCGCACACATACACATACACATACACATGCATGCACACATACACACACACACCACACACACACATACACACACATACACACACATACACACACACCACACACACTCACAGGTATGCAGCCCACACTTTGTACTGATGAGGCTTACCAGGTAGTTTCCACCACCTCACACACTGCACACCCGGCACAACTTTTGCAGTGGCATTACAACCACCACTTCTGAACCCCAGTGGAGGTCTGGGCATTAATTATCCAGGGGGCGGGGGGGGGGAGGTACAACACGTATATGGTGCCCCCACCAGTCGGAGAGGTCTGAAATTGCGCTTGTAGGTATTTTATTAAGGGGGGTGCCGTTTTGGCACCCCCCTTTTTGGGGTCTGCTGGGGGGGAGGCATTTGCCCCCTGGCCAGACGCACACTCATACAGTATATGGAAACGGGAGAGTTGACAAAAGCCAGCACTGATGCTTGCAGATTGGTTGTTCTTTAATGTGGAGATAGGTAGGCTTCAACTAAAGTAAGCAAGTTGTTTTCCAGACAGAGTAGAATCATGGAGGACTAGTGGCTTCAGGTAACAGGGGTGTATAACATGTGGGTTCAGCAGTGGAGGTCTTACCAGGGGGAAATAGCCCCCCCCCCCCCCCAGCGGACCCCAAAAAGGGGAGCACCAAAACTGCAACAGGGCACCAAAATACCTACCAGCGCAAATTCATACCTCTCTGACTGGTGGGGGCACCATATAAGTGTTGTACCCACCCACCCACCCCCCCACCCCCAGGTAATTAATGCCCAGACCTCCACTGGGGTTCAGAAGTGGTGGTGGTCAGGTATAACCACTGCAAAAGTTGTGCTCAATGTGCAACTGTGTGAGGTGGTGGAAACTACCTGGTAAGCCTCATCAGTACAAAGTGTGGGCTGCATAACTGTGTGTTTGTGAGTGTGAGTGTGCATGTGTGTGTGTATGTGGTGTATATGTGTGTGTGTGCGTGCGTGTGTGTGTGTGTGTGTGTGTGTGTGTGTGTGTGTGTGTGTGTGTGTGGTATGGCATCCCGGGGAGTCAGTATTCAGGCCATGCAGCATTGAATTCTGCGAAATCAGTACATATATGTGTGGGATGTACTTTATCCAATCAAACTGAGAGATATAACCTCTTGTTCAATGAACTACATCATAACTGGTTACATGTCTAAGTACTAGAATCCTTTACAAATACTATATCTGCAAGTCATTTATATAGAACTGAAGGATGATCTAAATTCATGGCGATGATGATAATCGACCTGTTGATTGCCTTGTCCCTTCTCGGGAGCTATGTAAATAGGTCCGATCAGGTCAATACCATCTAATGACTATTGATTGCAATTATGTATTTCTTGATTGTAAAGCCATCACCAATATATTACTCCACCAGGCTTTACTCTGCAGGACTACCTATGCAGCGGACCACTCCAGTCTAATATGACTGTTGTGTTGGAAGATGGAGAACATCGCATAGCTTCACAACCGACGTGCAATGTTACCACTGAAGGCAGCGTAACGATGACGGGGTCTCTCGACTCAACGAAAAGGACAGTTGTCCGTTGTGAATCGAAAACGAGCGCCGTATTTGCAAACTTTTCAGTACAAATGTTGACCATGGAGCGAATCACGTTCATTAACTGTGGTATCGGAAGTCTCGCTAGAGACTTCCATACATATAGGTTTTGACCCCGACTATGAATTTAATTAAAATCCCGCGACCCTACCGTAGCTTCGCTCCCGACGATCGGATCGTCTAACTTGTTGCGGCAATCGATCTAGAAGTCAAAACTGAGTAGTTTCGTTTTTGTTTCACGTCGTAGAACCGCGTGGTTGTCGAGAACGAAAAATACTGCTGTCCTCGTACCCCTTCCAAAAATAATGGGCGGGTCGTCTGCTTCTTCTGCTTCTTGAGAACTCATAACTCGGGACAGGAACACTTTTAAGCAATGAAAATTGCACCAATAGCTTTAGAATTTGCTGGAGGACTCGCCTTAGTCGATGTTAGGCTTTGATTCACAAAAGCCTAAAAGCCTATATACGGTCTTATCAATTCTAATTAAGCAACAGTACCTAGAAAATGTTCACAATACGTCTGGATTGAATTAAATCGATTAAATGAAAGGGGCAAACCTGCGATGCAACAGTGATTTGGGTGTTAAAAAAATATAGGAAACAAGTAAATAAAAACATTCTCTTTGAGAAAGTTGGTGGGATATAGGTTTTTCAGGCAAATAGTATACTGGTGTAAAAAGCAAGGAAACAAGTTTTATCAGAAGGGAAAATGTAATAGTCCTATATTTAGCACAGAAACAGCATATGCCTTAGTCGAAGTGTGCTAAATATAGGACTATTACATTTTCTCTTCTGATAAAACTTGTTTCCTTGCTTTTTACACCAGTATACTATTTGCCTGAAAAACCTATATCCCACCAACTTTCTCAGAGAGAATGTTTTTATTTACTTGTACAACTTGTATCAATCGAAAGTACTTTAATCGTGACAGGACGCTGGCCCAGGCTTGCCTCCATCCGGGTTTTTTGTAGGGACAAGCCAGCAGGGGCAGGGTCCGCCCTGACTAATGGAAAGTGAAGGTCTGGGTGACTATTTCTCCCTAAGGTCTGGGTGACTATTTCTCCCTAAGGTCTGGGTGACTATTTCTCCCTAACGTCTGGGTGACAATTTCCCCCTAAGGTCTGGGTGACTATTTCTCCCTAAGGTCTGGGTGACTATTTCTCCCTAAGGTCTGGGTGACTATTTCTCCCTAAGGTCTGGGTGACTATTTCTCCCTAAGGTCTGGGTGACTATTTCTCCCTAAGGTCTGGGTGACTATTTCTCCCTAACGTCTGGGTGACAATTTCCCCCTAAGGTCTGGGTGACTATTTCTCCCTAAGGTCTGGGTGACTATTTCTCCCTAAGGTCTGGGTGACCATTTCCCCCTAAGGCCCACCCAGGTGACCCTTCCCCCAAACCCTGAAATCTAACCATCAGTCACCTGCATCAATAAATAAAAGGTGTTCATTATCAGCTTATTGGTCTGCCCTTATCAAAGCTACTCACACACAAACACAAAGGGGTGCCCCTTGGTCCCACGGCCCTTGACCCACGAGACAGAGACCATGCGTTACAAGTGCTCAGGTATGAGAGAATGAAATAGCCTACATAGTCTTAGATACAATTCGCGCGCCTAGCACAATCAAACCGCCACACTTCCATACGGCAATCAATTCATTGTGTCCGAGGCAATCTCTCGCCCAGCGAAGCCCCACACAGCCATAGCAAGATACAACCCTCAGACGAATAAACTCACCACTACAATTCCAGCTACATCTAGTTCAATTTCGTACAGCGGCTGGTTCGTTAGAGGGTCCACAGCGCCTTTGGGAAATATGTGGTTGGAAGAGAGAGGCCGCTCCGTCCATAAAGCTCCCTTGTAGTGTATCGACACATTCAGACAGTCACACGTTAGCACACCCATCGCGCAATTACGAAACGAGCGAGGTGCGTCCTTCTACTTTTATAGGCCTGGGTAGGAGATTGAGGTTATTAACAATTATTGAATTGGAGAACTACGTGCACGTGCACTCGGCGCATCATACACATATATTGTTAACGTTTAATGACAGGTTACAGACTCACGCGTTTAGACAGTATCAACATTTTAGTCATCTATTGATACATAAATGGTATGTATTATGAAAGGAATAAATGCACATAGAACCACTAAATAACACTAACGTTACTATCATAAGTCCAAAATAATGTCATTAAACGCAGATGATGGCAGGTATGATCGTATCAGAATAGCTCCAGCATTGGCCCGTACCAAAATCATGCCGAGATGTGGCCAGACCTCTTGACCAGGCCCGTTGAGAGCCAGATTGGGGCCCGGGGAAGGACGCTCACGGGGGCCCCCCTGGCCCTGTAGGCTGAAACTATCAGAGATAATCTATGCGATATCTCTGCTACTATGCATTGTTCTAAAACATGCAGGCCGAAAGATTAATGGACTAAATTTAATCGATTTTATCTCAGTGCGAAACGTTCGTCCGGTGCCGCGACTTTAGAAAATTACGTCATTAAAAGCCTACACCTACATGCATTACCAAATGAAAAGGCTCCAATGAAAAGTGACAAACTATAGACTATAGCGGTGTTCAGTGACTACCGACAGACTAGTTATCTCTGGACTAGTGTACTGCGATGTCACATTGTCACCGGGATGCCATGCACGTGCACTCACAGTGCCGCTTTTCTATCCTTCCTGGCCGCAAACCATTTCGCCCTTGCCGGAATTCTATTTATCATTAACCATTAAAATACAATAAATTCTCCACTACGAATTTTTTTCCCATGTGCCGCGGGGCCCGGGGTAGTGTACCCCCTTACCCCCCCCCCCCCCCCCCCCCCCCCCCCCCCTCTCTACGGCACTGCTCTTGACTTGGTGGAATTATTCCGGATAGCCAGTCGTGATGCCACAGTTGAAAACACCTCAATGGCTTCACCTCCATAGGTGTCCACCACTATATTTTTGTCGATTGATACTTTGCAACAATTCGCATGGTTCTACAGAGTTTGATTTGTGCGTACTGTATCATATTTCAAAACAGTAAGTAAAATTTGTATACAAAAATATACAAAAATAATAATAACGATAAAGGTTTGTAAGCAGGCAAAGAGTGTGAGCAATCCTGCTGATTTGAAATGCTGGCCTGACCAATTTTGGGGCTGGCACTTGGTATTTGCGCCTGTTTACAGTTGACAGGCGCCGCATTATAACTCCGTTTGGATCAATTGTCCTCTAAGTTCTCGAATACGATGCTGTTGCACTCGGAGGCCTCGGGCCAGTAGATGACCACACATCTGTCGATTGCCACACCAAGGATACTCTTTCTGGATGCTTATTAAAACTTGTTCCAGGTACTCATCAGTGACGTCGGTATACTGAGAAGATATCGATAACCCATATTCAGTCATGCGTCGGTGTATGGTTCGAGGGAGACGCCCACAAGGTCAGCCATCTGAGGCACGGTGAATCTATTCTCAACAAGAAACTCGAGGTAGTCTTGCGGAACAACAAACCTCGGGCGTCATACGCTCCCAGTTGCCTCCGATCGCGGGGGACAGCGATATTGGTCGCGAACTAAAGCGTCTTCTGCGTCTCTGAATTTCTGTAGGGCCGACCTTATCAATTCTTTGGCGATTTCCTCACTTGGCTAAGTCCATCAACGTGCTCTTTTATAAGTAGTTCACGGTACGCTAACTCCGTTGCTAACTCCAATGCCTCCATTTGATAAACGCACGTCCTTTCATCCTGAGACTGGACTAAAGCATCCACAACAGCTCTTACAACAGCTCTTAGAGAAGAGATGATTGTATCCATGTACGCGTGACTTTAATAAGATAACATCTGGAACGGCCCGTGAAACATCTGTGCGATAGGTGGTTCTGCTCCGAAATGCGCGCATGTGTTACGCAACATCACACAATACCCCCCCCCCCTCAATCCCCCCCTAAATACCCGAATATGGGTGGGACAATTATGGCAGTGATCACCTCCCATAAAATACATGTACGCAGTGGCGGATCCAGGAATAAGGCAATGGGGGGGGCGGTTATATTGGAGGGGCGGCATATTTTGGAGCGCGCTCTTCCCCCCCTCCCCCCCCCCCCCCCCCTCAGGGGCGGCGGAAGGTATATATGATTGGGGGGCTTCAAAAAGCGAGGATAATTAAATTCATGAATTTCAATGGGGGCATTTGTTCACCATATTCCTTTCGTCCGCCGGGGGGGGGGGGGGTTTAAGAAATTACATCGAGCGGTCTTCTATGGCGACAGATCTAAACTTTTCTGGATGTCATTATATAATCTGGATGTCATTATATAAATTGATAACGGTATATACGCGAGCGATCTCGCAGGCAAAGAATAACAATTATACTGTCGTTTGGTTAGGACTTAGGAGGGGCTGAGCCCCCCTATGTCATTATTGGGGGGGGGGGGGGGGGCTCGAGACCCCCCAGCCCCCCCTTCCGCCGCCACTGCGGCCCTCACGGTCCCCCTACCTTCCACGTCACACTAGCTGGGTCTGGGACTCTGGGGTTCGTCATAAATTAACCTTGCACGCTATAATTATTTTTGGCATGATTTTATTATTGTTCATAATTTGTCGGGACTTTTATTATCAATTATCATTCAGGATCTGATAATTCATAATAAAGATTTAACAAATAACAATAACTATTTTAACCGTAGTAGACACAGCTGCGAGTGGATTACATCACCGCTATATGGAAACACAGTGACACGCGTAGTGTTTATGTGTATGTCGTAGTGTGAAGGGGGGCGGCAATTTAATAATAGGGGCGGCATTTTATATCGACCCAACTCTATGGTAGATCCGCCACTGCATGTACGAGCGGGGGGGTATCCCCGCTTGGGTTGCCAAAATACGAGCCGGGGGTGGGGGGGTCCCCCTTGCGTTGGGCCAAATACGAGGCCTAATGATGTTTATATGGGGTATATCTGGGTCACAATTTGGCTGTGAATTTATTGTGCCTGAGTTTGAATACTTTCCGGCGTGAGATATATAATCTTCAAGCGTGAGAGCGTGAGACAAACCTCAAATGCGTGAGTCTCACGCCGAATGCGTAAGGGTTGGCATGTCTGCAGTCGTGGGCTACCTTGATATCACAGGCACATTGATCGCCTCAAAACAACCCTCAAAAATTACGTTTCGTTTCCTACGTTTCAAATTTTCAGGAGACGGTTGTTACGTGATTTGTGTAAGTACCTAGTATAAATGGACGCATGACGTGTCTGAGCTGAACGAGAGGCTCAAGGCGACCATACAGTAGGCAGCAATGTTGCATGCAACTCAATGAATCTAATCAGTACAACGCTAGTTTGCTAAACCCGATAGTGTTGCGCGCAACATGTTGCCTATCGTCCTTCTGCAAATGTAATAAGGCAATGCACATCCAGCCCGCTTCATTTATAATGCACTAGAGCACAAAACATTAGTCCGTTATTGACACACTGGCACTAACATACTGATTGTCCTTTCCTACGAGCTATTATTGTTGGCACACAGTGTTAACTGTTAATGGACTTCTATTTTGAAATTTTCATCCTTTAACACCTTGCAGTCATAGTCCATGCTGTTGCAATTTTTGAAGCACAGCGTGCTTAAAATTGTTTCGTTGAGTTGCTCTAATATTACTTACAAAGTTTTGAAATAAACACCCACATATTCAAGATCCAAACATGGTTATAACCAATTTAAAAATCATTATAATTAGGGTAGAGAAAAAAATTAGGAGAATACTGAAATCATACCGATATCTTCCAATAGCTTTTATAATAAAATATATACTTGATAATGGACTATAGAATAATTTGATTCAAACTTTCAATGCACCCTTATCACTAAATTTAATGTTTGAGAGTTTTTATGACCCACAGAGATAAAATTATAATTCAATTAACCGATTAAAGCAAATTCCCATCAGTTCGTTATTTACAGCTACCAAGGTAGCAAACCACAGAAAGATTATACCAATTTGAAATCCTTCATGAACACGGCTTCAGCGGGTATCTTTAGATTACCCCTTCCTGCCACAAAACATTTAAGGATCAAATAACCTCTACATAATTTAGGCTTTAATTGGTTAATACTTGGTAGTGGTGTAGGATGGAGTTTACAAGCGAAGGAACATTAGTGGGTGTGGCCAAGGAAGGGTGCAGTTGCTGCAGGGGGTGTGCATAAGGACAGCTGTAACCTCCCTCCATTGATGGGTGATGGGTGTGCCAATTTATAATGTTGCCATGGTGACATCTGCATTGTAATAGAATTTGTAATAGAATATTACAAGCCAGTGGCTAATACCATTCAACTATGTACACATGTCATTGATCATCACTACTATGTTAGCATGTTTCTACCACTTCAGCAGACCATCCTTGTACTAAAAGGCTGTAAACTCAACATGGGCATATGCTTTAATCTTCACTCAGTGGTTCTCTTAGACCACAGTCGACAGTCACAGTTGTGGTACCAACAGTACTGTTGGTGGGATCATCCAGCTCTATAGGAACCATTGGGTCATACTGTTTCTTTTCAAATAATCCATTGGACTTCTCCCTGGTTCTGTCATACATCTTGCAAGTCTTGAGGATGGCCACAATGAGATGGTACAAGACAGTGACCATCAACATCACTACAAACAGACCCACCAAAACACCAACAGTTACCATGGCACTTTGTGTTTGGTCTGAACTCTGGTCTAGAATGTGAGACATTGACATAGCCAGTGCAGTGTAATTGAGGAGGTAAAACATGTCAAGGCTATTGTACAACTGATTGTAGAAGATGGTACGTCTGTTGCTTTGATGTGTCTTTTGATGTGACTGTCCAAATGGCTTTATACTTGCCTGTGTTATAGTGAACAAGATCACCATAGTACCTTGGATAGTGAGAAGCAGAGATGGCCTGTCAGAACTATACACTGGATTTAAACTGTACATGACAACTAGAAGCCAAAGCCTTGCTCCCAGCCACCATCGCCACTCCCCCTTATAGGGAGCATAGTGGGCATCATTCATTGGTTTGACCTGATTGGCCTTCTTGTGGAGATAGTTGAACAGTCTGTTGTGTTCACTGCACTGTTCAATGATTGGAATGAAAGTGAGGGCAAAGGTGTATGGAAGGAGGAACAGGGTTAATGTTGCCATAGCTACCACAAACAAAGCAGTATGCTTCCCATGTAGGTATTCCACATTTCCATCATAGAACCAGACATACATGTCACCACTGGGTAGGTGAACTGTGGAATATGTGAGGATATCAATGACAGTTCTCAACAATTTGGAATATGACAAGTAGATGAGAGTAGATAGAACACCAACTGCTCTTTCTCCAATGATGGCGGAAAGCCTATAAAGAAATAAGCTGGTGGAGGTAGTGGGAGATCTTTGAAGACAGTAGTGGCAGACCAGAATGGTTGCCATGGTGAGGATGAGGAGGTAGGCTGGGAACACAAACTGAAGGCCAGCCCTGTCAGCATCATCCATGCCATTGTAAAAACACATAGGGAGCCCAAGGTCAAGGTTCACCAAGGACACAATCACCTGCAATGGATTTAAAATGGACAGGTTGAAGAATATAGAAGTATTGACTTGGATAATGTTGGCATAGAAGATGAGCCCATAGAGTGTGCCCTGTGTGATGGTGAGGTTGAGGAAGAACAGTGCTGCTACCAGGAAGACACCCAACACTGCAAACATTACAAGTGTGGTCAACCACATATCTGAGCACTCCTGGCACTTGGAAGAACCAAAGATCACACTGAGGTTGCCATGGCAACGACCACAAATAATGCCTGTGCGCCCTCCATTGCACAGGTACCCAGGCCTTGCTAGAGGCAGCTTCTTGATGGTACTATTGCAGTAGTCCAAAGGACAGGTTTGAGCCAGAGCTGGAAGAGTGTTATTGTACAAACCAATCCAGTTAGTTTTATTTCTGGACACAGTACCATCTGATGTATCACAGATCACTCCTAATGATGTCAGGAATGGAGAACAGTCACACTTCATCATGCTGGTAGAAGCGTTGGTAATTAGTACAAACCCTGGTTCACATGGTAACAGCTTCACATTAATAACTGTTGGGGAACCATTAGGATCATTGGAGAGAAGCAATTTGAGTGAAGCATTTTCTGGTCCATATGTTTGGTACTCTATTTCACCACATACTGTTCCTATCCACTGAGCCTTCTGTCGAAGTCCAAGCATTATATTAATACCAACTGTATCCGCAACCTGTGTGTAAACCACACCAGGAGATAGGTTATTTCTTTTATCCACTGAGGTAATATTAAGCTTTACAGTCCTACCAGGATATGTGGTAAGATGTGGACTTGTACCATTGCACAAATTAGGATCACTGCAGCCACAATAGTTCACATTTTCTGGAAAGGAGAGTACTTGGGTATCATTGATGTCTTCATGTAATGGAGTGATATTGATAACGTTCGTCAGGTCAAGTTTATTTATAAATATCATGATGTCCAAGTCAAGGAATGTGTCATGGTAGGAAAAAAAACAATCATAGATAGGTGTGGCATAAACAGCATGACCACCTTGCAGTGTATGGTTATCAATGAAGGTTATTTGGGGGAATACACTGGATAGTGTAATATTGATGCGTAAAATACAATTCAGTAAATTTTGCTTAATGTACTCATTCTGTTTCCCATTACTGTATATAGCACCACCATATCCAGTTGCTATATTGTTGGAAAAGTGCACTATACTATTGCTATCGAAGTACAATGGAACATAGTTGGACAGACTTATGGCCCCTCCATTAACTCCTGTGTTATGGTCAAATGTGATGTAGCCATGCAGTGTCAACATACCACCTTCTCCTTGTACTGCACCTTGGGGAGAGTTATATGAGAAATGGCTCCCTGTGGTGGTACTGCCAAAGATGTCCATCTTCACTCCTTTAAAGTAAATGGCTCCTGCACATGTGTCAGAAGAGCAATGGTTGTCTTTTACAACCACATCCTGGAGGGTGAGTTGTTTTATAACTGTATCTGATGTTACGAAATCATGGCCAGGGCCATACACATAGATTGCTGCACCTACTTTTGCCATGTTGTTAGTGATTGATAAATTGCTAAACATAATATAAAGAATACTTTTGATGTAAATGGCTCCTCCCAAATATCCTCTGTTCATATGGAATGTGCAGTCAGTTATTGTAACATTGCTTCTTGGTCCACCGAATCTCGATCTCTCGAGTGTCACACCACCACCACCATCATTAGCACTGTTGTTCTGAAACATGCAGTCTGTGATACTAACATCACCATTTGATTGAACCAATGCCACAGCACCACCATAACCAGCAGCACTGTTGCTCTGAAATGTGCAGTCTGTGATACTAACATAGCCTGTTGATCCATACAATGCCATAGCACCACCATTATCTCCATCAGCACTGTTGTTCTGAAACATGCAGTCTGTGATACTAACATCACCATTTGATTGAACCAATGCCACAGCACCACCATAACCAGCAGCACTGTTGCTCTGAAATGTGCAGTCTGTGATACTAACATAGCCTGTTGATCCATACAATGCCACAGCACCACCATCATCACCACCAGCACTGTTGTTCTGAAATGTGCAGTCTGTGATACTAACATAGCCTGTTGATCCATACAATGCCACAGCACCACCATCATCACCACCAGCACTGTTGTTCTGAAATGTGCAGTCTGTGATACTAACATCACCATTTGATTGAACCAATGCCACAGCACCACCATAACCAGCAGCACTGTTGCTCTGAAATGTGCAGTCTGTGATACTAACATTGCCTGTTGATCCAACCATCATCACAGCACCACCACCACCAGCACTGTTGTTGTGAAATGTGCACCCTGTGATACTAACATCAACTGTTGATCCATACAACATCACAGCACCACCATCATCACCATAGCCATAACCACCAGCACTGTTGTTCTGAAATGTGCACCCTGTGATGCTAACATCGCCTGTTGATTTATACAATATCACAGCACCATAAAGAATATCGATAAGTACATTTGTGTCTGACGATATAGCTCCACTTGTACTGTCTTGAAATGTGCAGTTCACGATTAAAGTATTTTCGATTGATACAAGTTGTATACCACAGTTAATGAACGTGATTCGCTCCATGGTCAACATTTGTACTGAAAAGTTTGCGCTCGTTTTCGATTCGCAACGGACAACTGTCCTTTTCGTTGGGTCGAGAGACCCCGTTATCGTTACGCTGCCTTCAGTGGTAATATTGCACGTCGGTTGTGAAGCTATGCGATGTTCTCCATCTTCCAACACAACAGTCATATTAGACTGGAGTGGTCCGCTGCATAGGTAGTCCTGCAGTGCAGAGCCTGGTGGAATGGTAACGGTGGTATTGACATGATCGGACCTAGTTACATGGCTCCCGAGAAGGGATAAGGCAATCAACAGGTCGATTATCATCATCGCCATGAATTCCAGATCATACTTCAGTTCAGTTCTTGAGTGTTCTAATAATAACTGCTGAGTGACTTAGACCTGTAACCCACGATCTGAAAGCAATGATGTAGTTCATTGAACCGAGAGGTTATATATGTCAGTTTGATTGGATAAACTATAACATCCTCCCACGCATATATGTGCTAATTTAATGCTGCATTGGCTGGGTGCTGACTCCCGGGAACGCCACATACCACACTCACACACACAACACACACACACACACACATGCACTCACACATGCACACACACACTACACACATGCACACACAAACCGCACACATACACCCATACATACAAACAAATACACACACACACACACTCACATACTCACAAACTCACACAGTTATGCAGCCCACACTTTGTACTGATGAGGCTTACCAGGTAGTTTCCACCACCTCACACCCTGCACAACTTTTGCAGTGGTTTTACCTGACTTCTGAACCCCAATGGTGGTCTGGGCATTAATTATCTTGGGGGGGGGGGGGGGGGGGGGGGAGTACAACACTTATATGGTCCCCCCCACTGTCCGGAAAGGTCTGAAATTGTGCTGGTAGGTATTTTGGTGCCCTGTCACCGTTTTAGTGCCCAACTTTTAGGGTGCACTGGGGGAAGGAGGGGGGGAGGAGGGGGGAGGGGGGGAGGGCATTTGCCCCCTGGCCTGCCTGTAACTGTTGAACCAGCCCTGTTACCTGAAGCATGATTCTGCTCCATCTGGACAACAACTTGTTTACTTTATTTGAAGCCTACCCAGTGCACCACTCTCCACACTAAAAAACAGCTCCAGCACAACCATTCTGCAAGAATCAGTGCTGGCTTTAGTTAACTCTCCCGTTTCCATATACAGTATGAGTGCAGCAAGTTCTGGGTCTCCCTCCTGCTCTACAATGAATTGACCACTTCTGACCACATCCTCCATGAAAAGCCACCTGTACTATTGTTGTCTACCTGCACCAATGCAACACCATGCAGCACCTGCAGCATTCTGCTGCTGAGTTATCCTGGCTAGGCTGGTATACAAAGCTGATCCCTAGGCTAAATACCGTTGACCACTACCCCGCATGTTTACCATTTGCACTTGATGTCTGCAGGATTGCTTTCAGCACTGGATGGTCGGTGTACACTTTCACGTTATGTAGTAGTGGAAGTGACTACTACTGCCAGCGTCTCCATGTCTGTTATACCATATTTCTTCTCTTGGATTGACAGGCTACGATTATCATAAGCTATTGAGTGTAGCTTGGCATCTCCTTGCTCCTGAGAGAGAACACCTTTGGTATTGGCATATGTTTCTAGCACTGCTGAAGTCTGCACAGCACTGAGGAAGTACATTGCAATGTACACGTATAGCGAACGTAGCGATGGTAAATTATGTCCACGCAGTAGTTCTTATCTTTATTCCTTTACCTGTGATATTGTCAATGAGGTCATGTTTAGAGATTCAATTTTCACCCACTTAGGTACCACACTTATTTTGGTCACCGAGTGTATCGCCACACCCTTTTTTTGTGAACACCACCAAATCAAACCAAACCAAACAAATCACCGATGCAGCACACTGAAGCTACCGGAGACTTAGTATAACCTAATTCTAATTAGAGCTAATGCCAGAGCTTTACTATCATGTTCATGTGGAACTACAGAGCAAGGGGATGTATTGAGAAGGAGAGAAGATATGAAGAGGGAGGAGAAGAGAGATAGGGGAAGATAGAAGGAAGTGAGGAGAGAGTAAGTGAATGAGAGTGAGAGAAGATGATTTCTATACTATGGGCAATATTGATACAATTGATACAATTCCTTCCATAAAAACGTGGAGATGGAGGGGAGGGGAGAAAGGTGAGGGTAGAGGGTAGAGGGGGAGGGGAGGGAGGAGAGAAAAGTTGTGGAGGGAGCCTATAAAATTGCTAAGCATCCATTAATGCACCACACCTCCTATGACTATCTTGGGAGGTCATGCCATAGATATTTCCTGATAACATGTATCCACATGATTGACATTGATAAATGAATGATCAAGGTAGCGTGGTATAATTAAATAGGTTCCAGTTTTCAAGTGAGATGAATTCCTAGGTTCCATCCCACACCTCTGCACACCATCCACACACCTCCACACACCATCCCCGCTCCTCTATGCACCATCCCCACACCTCCACACACTATCCCCACACCTCTGAAACTGTTGTATTTATACCGCCATATTTTCATGCATCAGGTATTTAATTACACCCAACTTTCATTTTCAGGATCACAAATATTTACAGCAACTGACTACAACAAATGTACTAAACAAATAATAGTGTTACACTTTCATCACCACTACTATGTTTGCATGTTTCTAACACTTCAGCAGACTATCCATGTACTAAAAGGCTGTAAAGTTAACATGGGTATATGCTTTAATCTTCATTCAGTGGTTCTCTTAGACCACAGGAGACTGTCACAGTTGTGGTACCAACAGTACTGTTGGTGAGATCATCCAGCTCTATAGGAACCATTAGGGCATATTGTTTCTTTTCAAATAATGCATTGTACTTCTCCCTGGTTCTGTCATACATCTTGCAAGTCTTGAGGATGGCCACAATGAGATGGTACAAGACAGTGACCATCAACATCACTACAAACGGACCCACCAAAACACCAACAGTTACCATGGCACTTTGTGTTTGGTCTGAACTCTGGTCTTGAAGGGAAGACATTGACATAGCCAGTGCAGTGTAGTTGAGGAGGTAAAACATGTCAAGGCTATTGTACAACTGATTGTAGAAGTTGGTACGTCTGTTGCTTTGATGTGTCTTTTGATATGACTGTCCAAATGGCTTTATACTTGCCTGTGTTATAGCGAACAAGATCACCATAGTAGCCTGGATAGTGAGAAGCAGAGATGGCCTGTCAGAACTGTACACTGGATTCAAACTGTACATGACAACTAGAAGCCAAAGCCTTGCTCCTAGCCTCCATTGCCACTCCCCCTTATAAGGAGCGTAGTGGGCATCATTCATTGGTTTGATCTGGTTGGCCTTCTTGTGGAGATAGTTGAACAGTCTGTTGTGTTCACTGTACTATTGAATGATTGGAATGAAAGTGAGGGCAATGATGTATGGAAGGAGGAACAGGGTACATGTTGTCATAGCAACCTCAAACAAAGCAGTATGCTTGCCATGTAGGTATTCCACATTTCCATCATAAAACCAGACATACATGTCACCACTGGGTAGGTGAACTGTGGAATATGTGAGGATATCAATGACAGTTCTCAACAATTTGGAATATGACAAGTAGATGAGAGTAGATAGAACACCAACTGTACCATTGCCTCAGGGTTATGACTACTATTACGTGCATGCCTTTTTCCAGGAAGGGACAATAAGGGACAATAAGGAATGGTCACATGCCTTCCATAAACCATGAGTGTGACTACACCTACTGCTGTAAACCCACACCACACTGCTGTTGTACACACCTGTTGGTACATACCACACTCCTGTACACACCTGTTCACACCATGCTACTGAAATGCCCTTGTTCCACTCTTGTACACTCGTTTGTACACTCCTGTACATTATTTTACACTCCTGTATACTCTTATATACTCCCACATACATCTCTTCCTTCTGTATCCATCTATCTCAGCTGCCTCCACATATCCCCTCAGGACTATCTTGAACACCTGTGAGTACTCCTATGTACCTCTAAGCTTGGCACCATCAGACTGAAGGGGGTGAGGGTGGTGAGGTAGTGAGGGTGAGATGGTGAGGGTGAGGGTAATGAAGTGGTGAGGGTGGTGATGAAGGTGAAGGGTGAGGTAGTGATGAGGGAAGGGGTGACGAGGGTGAGATGGTGATAAAAGTGAGGTGATAAGGGTGAGGGGTAATGAGGTGGTGAGGGTGGTGATGAAGGTGAAGAGGTGAGGAATAGGTGTTGATAAAGGTGAGGGTGAGGTGATAAAGGTGAGGTGGTGAGGGCGAGGGGTGATAAGGGTGAGGTGGTAATGAGGTGGTGAGGGTGAGGTGATAAGGGTGAGGGGGTAATGAGGTGGTGAGAAGGGAGTAACCATTATGAGAAACCATGCATACGAGGGTGACCCCCATGTGAGGGAGGATCATGTTAGGCAAAGGTGGGTGTGACTAGACCCAGGTGGGTGTGGCTGGAGGAGATGGGGGCACTTACCACCAGGTTGCTTGTCACAAAGACACGACTAAATTCCTTCAAGAGATGGACCACATACACATCAGTCTCACAGTTGGTGCATGTGTGAATGACCCAGTCACCCAAGTTCCTCAAGACCACCAAGGCCTTGTGCTCCTGTGTGTGTGTGTGTGAGTGCGTGTGTGCGAGTGTGTGTGAGTGTGTGACCCAGTCACCCAAGTTCCTCAGGCCCGTACCAAAATCATGCTGAGACGACCATAGAGGGTGGCCAGAGCTCCTGACTTGGTGGAATTAGTCTGGATAGCCAGTCGTGATGCCACAGTTGAAAACACTTCAATGGCTTCAGCTCCCCATGCACCATAGGTTTCCACCACTAGATTTTTGTCAATTGATACTTTTGCAACAATTCGCATGGTTCTAGAAAACTGCATTCCAACGCTATATTACTTATGATATCATCTTTCTGCATTCGGTCAATACGGCAGCATGAAGCGGTACTTTTGAATGTATATGGAAGCGCTGAGAAAAACTGTGCCATATATAGTATGAGCATATTTGGCATCATCATTATCTGTTGTAGTACCTTCTAGAAGAGATTATTATATGCAGGCATGTGTGGCAGTTACTCCTTATATTTTTGGGTGTTTAGTACGATCAGTACATTAGTTACACCAATGGTAGAAAGTGTGAGGAATTGGGTTGGGTCTGCATCCCACTTGTGGTCGAGAGTTATGGGTGTTGGGGTGCTGCAGCAATGACAGCCTTTTCTAAGCTTGCAGGTCGCCTTTCCACCAGGCTAAATGAACCCAAGTCCAAGACCATCATCGGACTATACAGCCGCCTAAGGTTGGCCTTAGTAAGAGCCAATTGCAGAGCCATCCTGTCTAGGTTAACTTGACTGTAAGGCCACGTCAATTATTATGCATTATTATGTATCTTTAGTGTAGTAATTACATGTAATTATATTCTCTCTTGTATCTTGTATTCCAATTTATTATTTTAAACTAATAAGAAAACAATAAACGAATAATAAAATTAATGAAGAATCAAGTTGAAAGGGTTTTACACAGCCAAGAGATCGACCTTGCTGTCTGAAATTGCAAGGTCAATTGATGTGTCGAAGAGATGTTGTGCATGGCCTGTGGTAAGGAGAGCGCGAACCACGGAGGCACATGATAGCTGACCTAAGTAGGAGAAGCTCACTTTGCAGAATAGTGTTTTACTGTACGGTTTCCTGCTTATCTGCGATCAATGAAGCAAGTCTCTTGAAAACTACTGTAGCAGTAGATCCCAATCTGCCTGTGGTTGAGAAAAGGAACCAAACTCAATTTCCCGAATGCGTTGTTCATATGCACGTTTCTTGTCCAGTTCAGCACGGCGGTAGCACTGTGGTAAAGGGACTCAGCTTAAAGTAGCACAAAAAGGATTGAAAACCCTAACATCAAAGTAAGTCTTTTGTCTATTATGCACCCAAAAATTCTCAGCAACGATGTCAAGACGAGCATCATCAGATGAGATAGATGTTTTTTTGTGTTAGATGTTCGCCTGAAAGCTTCTGCAGTACAGGTTCAATGCCAACATTGTTGCTCACTTCAGTTAGAAGGGTGGCAGTGATATCTCGAAGTTCGTTGTGACGGATGAACGGATATCCACCTCAGGAGCAGCTTAAGGCGTGTTCCACTGTGAATGGTTTGCCGCAGATGCACACTAAAGGGAGTGAAGAAGGTTGCCAGCCGAAACGCAGACAAAGGGCATCTCGAAAATCTCCCTTGTGGTAAACAAACCATGAGTGGTTAACGGGAGAGCAGTAAGCCGGCTACTAGACCCCTTATTGATGCGTATCAGTTAACCGTTTAAACGAATAGCAGTCGTGGACTACCTAGATATCACGGGCGCCCCACAAAAATTACTTTTCAAAAATTACGTTTCAATTTTTCAGGGACGTGACGTGATTTGGGTAAGTACCTATAAATGGACACATGACGTGTCTAAGCTCAACGAGAGGCTCAAGGCGACCATACAGTAGGCAGCAATGTTGCATGCAACTCAATGAATCATAATATATTCAGTAAAACGCTAGTTTGCTACAACTGATAGTGTTGCGCGCAACATGTTGCCTAGTGTATGGTCGCCTTAATTAGTATACCGTCCTTCTGCAAATGTAATAAGTCAATGCACATCCAACCCGCTTCATTTATAATGCACTAGAGCACAAAACATTAGTCCGTTATTGACACACTGGGCACTGACATACTGATTGTCCTTTCCTACGAGCTATTATTGTTAGCACACAGAGTTAACTGTTAATTGACTTCTATTTTGAACAATAAGTATAATATTTATCGTTTAGCACCTTGCAGTCGTAGTCCATGCTGTTGCAATTTTTGAAGCACAGCGTGCTTAAAATTGTTTCGTTGAGTTGCTCTAAAATTACTTACATAAATTTGAAATCAACACCCACATATTCAAGATCCAAAAATGGTTATAAAAAATTTAAAAATCATTATACTTAGGGTAGAGAAAAAAGAGAATACTGAAAACAAATCTTACCACCAACTTCCAATAGCTTTTATAATTAAATATGTGCTGACTATAGAATAATTTGATTCATGCACCCTTATCACTAAATTTAATGTTTGGGAGTTTTTATAACCCACAGAGATATAATTATAATGAAATTAACCTATTAAGGCAAATTCGCGTCAAATAGTTGTTTACAGCTACAAAGGTGGATGCGTCCACAAACCACAGAAAGATTATACCAATTTGAAATCCTTCACGAACAAGGCTTCAGCGGGTATCTCTAGATTACCCCTTCCTGCCACAAAACAACAGGCCTTAATAGGGTAAAACTTGGTAGTGGTGTAGGAAGGAGGTTACAAGCAAAGGAACATTAGTGGGAGTGGCCAAGGTAGGATGCAGTTGCTGCAGGGGGTGTGCATAAGGACAGCTGCAAGCTCCCTCCATTGATAGGTGATGGGTGTGCCTATTTTTAATGTTGCCATGGTGACATCTGTATTGTAATAGAATATAACAAGCCAGTGGCTAATACTAATGTTCCAACTATGTACACATGTCATTGATCATCACTACTATGTAATCTATGTTTGCACGTCAGCAGACTATCTTAGTACTAACGTTTTTACTTACACCAAACTTTCCTTTTCAGGATGGCAAATATATACAGCATCTTACTAATATAATAGCATTACACTTTCATCATCACTTCTATGTTAGCATGTTTCTACCACTTCAGCAGACTATCCTTGTACTAAAAGGCTCAACATGGGCATATGCTTTAATCTTCACTCAGTGGTTCTCGTAGACCACAGTAGACTGACACAGTTGTACTATTAGTGGGATCATCCAGCTCTATAGGAACCATTGGGTCATATTGCTTCTTTTCAAATATTGCAATGAACTTCTCCCTGGTTCTGTCATACATCTTGCAAGTCTTGAGGATGGCCACAATGAGATGGTACAAGACAGTGACCATCAACATCACTACAAACAGACCCACCAAAACACCAACAGCTACCATGGCACTTTGTGTTTGGTCTGAACTCTGGTCTAGAATAATGTAAGACATTGACATAGCCAGTGCAGTGTAGTTGAGGAGGTAAAACATGTCAAGGCTATTGTACAACTGATTGTAGAAGTTGGTACGTCTGTTGCTTTGATGTGTCTTTTGATGTGACTGTCCAAATGGCTTTATGCTTGCCTGTGTTATAGTGAAAAAGATCACCATGGTAGCCTGGATAGTGAGAAACAGAGATGGCCTGTCAGAACTGTACACTGGATTTAAACTGTACATGACAACCAGAAGCCAAAGCCTTGCTCCCAGCCACCATTGCCACTCCCCCTTATAGGGAGCATAGTGGGCATCATTCATTGGTTTGATCTGGTTGGCCTTCTTGTGGAGATAGTTGAACAGTCTGTTGTGTTCACTGTACTGTTCAATGATTGGAATGAAAGTGAGAGCAATGGTGTATGGAAGGAGGAACAAGGTACATGTTGCCATAGCAACCACAAACAAAGCAGTATGCTTCCCATGTAGATATTCCACATTTCCATCATAGAACCAGACATACATGTCACCACTGGGTAGGTGAACTGTCGAATATGTGAGGATATCAATAACTGTTCTCAACAATTTGGAATATGACAAGTAGATGAGAGTAGATAGAACACCAACTGCTCTTTCTCCAATGATGGTGGAAAGCCTATAAAGAAAGAATCTGGTGGAGGTAGTGGGCGATCTTTGAAGACAGTAGTGGCAGACTAGAATGGTTGCCATGGTGAGGATGAGGAGGTAGGCTGGGAACACAAACTGAAGGCCAGCCTTATTAGTATCATCCATGCCATTGTAAAAACACATAGGAAGCCCAAGGTCAAGGTTCACCAATGACACAATCACCTGCAATGGATTAAAAATGGACTGGTTGAAGAATATAGAAGTATTGACTTGGATAATGTTGGCATAGAAGATGAGCCCATAGAGTGTGCCCTGTGTGATGGTGAGGTTGAGGAAGAACAGTGCTGCTACCAGGAAGACACCCAACACTGCAAACATTACAAGTGTGGTCAGCCACATATCTGAGCACTCCTGGCACTTGGAAGAACCAAAGATCACACTGAGGTTGCCATGGCATTGACCACAAATAATGCCAGTGCGCCCTCCATTGCACAGGTACCCAGGCCTTGCTAGAGACAGCTTCTTGATGGTACTATTGCAGTAGTCCAAAGGACAGGTTTGAGCCAGAGCTGGAAGAGTGTTATTATACACACCAATCCAGTTAGTTTTATTTCTGGTCACAGTACCATCTGATGTATCACAGATCACTCCTAATGATGTCAGGAATGGAGAACAATCACACCTCATCATGCTGCTAGAAGAATTGGTAATGAATACAAACCCTGGTTCACATGGTAACAGCTTCACATTAATAACTGTTGGGGAACCATTAGGATCATTGGAAAGAAGCAATTTGAGTGATGTATTTTCTGGTCCATATAGTTGGTACTCTATTTGACCACATACAGTTCCTATCCACTGAGCCTTCTGTCGTGGTCCAAGCATTATGTTTTCAGAATGTATACCATCTGTATTAACTTGTGTGTAAACCACACCAGGTGATAGGTTATTTCTTTTATCCATTGAGGTAATATTAAGTTTTACAGTCTTACCAGGATATGTGGTAAGATGTGGACTTGTGCTATTACACAAATTAGGATCACTGCAGCCACAATAGTTCACCTTTTCTGGAAAGGAGAGTACTTGGGTATCATTGATGTCTCCTGGTAATGGAGTAATATTGAAATATTCCATCATGTTCATGTCAAGGAAGAGGTGTGAAGGTTCAAAAAAGGATTCACTACAATCATAGATAGGTGTGGCATAAACAGCATGACCACCTTGCAGTGCATGGTTATGAATGAAGGTTATTAAGGAAGGACTGATTGTATAATGGAAGCGTAGAATACAATTCGGTGAATACCGCCTATTGTGCTCATTCAGTTTCCCATTACTGTATAGAGCACCACCATATTCAGTTGCTATATTGTTGGAAAAGTGCACTATACTATTGTTATAGAAGTACATTGGAACATTGTTGGACAGACTTATGGCCCCTCCATTAACTCCTGTGTTATGGTCAAATGTGACGTAACCATACAGTGTCAAGATACCACCATCTCCTTGTATTGCACCTTGGGGAGAGTTATACGAGAAATGACTCCCTGTGGTGGTACTGCCAAAGATGTCCATCTTCACTCCTTTAAAGTAAATGGCTCCTGCACATGTTCCAGAAGAGCAGTGGTTATCTTTTACAACCACATCCTGGAGGGTGAGTTGGATTATCCCTTCATATGAATCAACTGCATGGATTGCTGCACCTGCATCTGCAATGTTTTTAGTAATTGAGACATTTCTAAACACATTATATAGAATCCCTTCATTGTTTAACAAACGCCGTTCAATTGAAATGGCTCCTCCTACATATCCTCTGTTCATATGGAATGTGCAATCAGTTATTGTAAAATTGCCTATGTGTCCATTCAACATCACAGCACCACCATAAAATGCACTGTTGCCCTGAAATGTGCACCCTGTGATGCTAACATTGCCTATTGATTCATCAAACATCACAGCACCACCAAAAAATGCACTGTTGCTCAGAAATGTGCACCCTGTGATATTAACATCGCCTGTTGATCTATCCAACATCACAGCACCACTCAAATGAATAGCACTGTTGTTCTGAAATGTGCACCCTCTGATACTAACATCGCCTGCTGATTTACCCAACATCACAGCACCACCACCAACACTAGCACTGTTGCTCCGAAATGTACACCCTGTGATAGTAACATCGACTGTTGATCCAGACAACATCACAGCACCACCAGTACTAACAGCACTGTTGCTCCGAAAATTGCAGCCTGTGATACTAACATTACCTTTTGATCTATCCAACCACACAGCACCACCATAACTATAACCACCAGCACTGTTGCTCAGAAATGTGCAGTCTTTGATAGTAACATCACCTGTTGATCCATACAACCTCACAGCACCACCACCATACCGACCAGCTGTGTTGTTCTGAAATGTGCAGTCTGTGATACTAACATCACCTGTTGATCTATCCAACATCACAGTACCACCATAAACACCAGCACTGTTGTTCTGAAATGTGCACCCTGTGATACTAACATCGCCTGCTGATCCATACAACCTCACAGCACCACCACCATTATCACCAGCACTGTTGCTATGAAATGTGCACCCTGTGATACTAACATCAACCGTTGGTCCATAGATCATCACAGCACCACCACCACCAGCACGGTTGCTCCGAAATGTGCAGTCTGTTATACTAACATTACCTTTTGATATACCCAAACTCACAGCACCACCACCATCACCAGCACTGTTCTGAAATGTGCACCCTGTGATGCTAAGCTTACTTGTTGATTCATACAATATCGCAGCACCAATAAGAGTATCGATAATTACATTTGTGTTTGACGATATAGCTCCACTTGTACTGTCCTGAAATGTGCAGTTCACGATTAAAGTATTTTTGATTGATACAAGTTGTATACCACAGTTAATGAACGTGATTCGTTCCATGGTCAACATTTGTACTGAAAATACGGCGCTCCTTTTCGATTCGCAACGGACAACTGATCTTTTCGTTGAGTCGAGAGACCCCGTCATCGTTACGCTGCCTTCAGTGGTAATATTGCACGTCGGTTGTGAAGCTATGCGCCCAGCAAAAAGTTCTTGGACAAGATTCCTGCCCAAGATCTTGACCAACTTGCCCAAGATCTTGACCAACATGCCCAAGATCTTGCCCAACTTGCCCAAGATCTTGCCCAAGGTGCCAAGATTATGCCGGCCAATTTCTGGCCATGATCTTGGCCAAGATCTTACCCAAGATATGGCAAGATCTCAGCCTCCTGGCAAGATCTTGGCCTCCTGCCAAGATCTTGCTCTTCTTGGCAAGAACCTTGCCCAAGAACTTTTTGCTGGGGCGATGTTCTCCATCTTCCAACACAACAGTCATATTAGACTGGAGTGGTCCGCTGCATAGGTAGTTCTGCAGAGCAGAGCCTGGTGGTATGGTAATGGTGGTATTGACCTGATCGGACCTAGTTACATAGTTTTCGAGGAGGGATAAGGCAATCAACAGGTCGATTATCATCATCGCCATGAATTCCGGATCATACTTCAGTTCTTGAGTGTTCTAATAATAACTGCTGAGTGACTTAGACCTGAAACCCACGATCTGAAATCTATGATGTAGTTCATTGAACTGAGAGGTTATATATGTATTATCTCTCAGTTTGATTGGATAAACTATAACATCCTCCCACACATATATGTACTAATTCAATGCTGCATGGACTGGCTGCTGACTCCCTGGAATGCCACACACCACACTCACACACACAACACACAGACACATGCATGCATGCACACACACACGCACTACACACATGCCCACACACACACACCACACACATACATCCATACACACAAATACACACACACACTCACATACTCACAAACTCACACAGTTATGCAGCCCACACTTTGTACTGATGAGGCTTACCAGGTAGTTTCCATCACCTCACACCCGACACAACTTTTGCAGTGGTTTTACCTGACTTCTGAACCCCAGTGGTGGTCTTGGCATTAATTATCTTGATGGGAGGGGGGGGGTGTACAACACTTATATGGTCCCCCCCCCCCCCCCCCCCCCCACTGTCCGGAAAGGTCTAAAATTGTGCTGGTAAGTATTTTGGTGCCCTGTCGCTGTTTTGGTGACCCACTTTTCGGGGTCCGCTGGGGGGGGGGGGGGGGGGGGGGGGGAGGCATTTGCCCCCTGGCCTGACCACCACTGCTGAACCAGCCCTGTTACCTGAAGCATGATTCTGCTCCATCTGGACAACAACTTGTTTACTTTATTTGAAGCCTACCCAGTGCACCACTCTCCACACTAATGAACAGCTCCAGCACAACCATTCTGCAAACATCAGTGCTGGCTTCTGCCAACTCTCCCGTTTCCACATACAGTATGAGTGCAGCAAGTTCTGGGTCTCCCTCCTGCTCTACAATGAATTGACCACTTCTGACCACATCCTCCATGCAAAGCCCCCTGTACTATTGTTGTCTACCTGCACCAATGCAACTCCAGCACCTGCAGCATTCTGCTGCTGAGTTATCCTGGCCAGGCTGGTATACAAAGCTGATCCCTAGGCTAAATACCGTTGACCACTACCTCGCATGTTTACCATTTGCACTTGATGCCTGCAGGATTGCTTTCAGCACTGGATGGTCGGTGTACACTTTCACGTTGAAGTGACTACTACTGCCAGCGTCTCCATGTCTGTTATACCATATTTCTTCTCCTGGATTGACAGGCTACGACTATCATAAGCTATTGAGTGTAGCTTGACATCTCCTTGCTCCTGAGAGAACACCTTTGGTATTGGCATATGTTTCTAGCACTGCTGAAGTCTGCACAGCACTGAGGAAGTACATTGCAATGTACATGTATAGTGAACGTAGCGATGGTAAATTATGTCCGCGCAGTAGTTCTTATCTTTATTCCTTTACCTGTGATACTGTCAATGAGGTCATGATTAGAGATTCAATTTTCACCCACTTAGGTACCACACTGATTTTGGTCACCGAGTGTATCGCCACACCCTTTTTTTGCGAACACCACCAAATCAAACCAAACCAAACAAATCACCGATGCAGCACACTGAAGCTACCGGAGACTTAGTATAACCTAACTCTAATTAGAGCTAATGCCAGAGCTATACTATCATGTTCATGTGGAACTACAGAGCAAGGGGATGTATTGAGAAGGAGAGAAGATATGGAGAGGGAGGAGAAGAAAGATAGGGGAAGATAGAGGGAAGTGAGGAGGGAGTAAGTGAATGAGAGTGAGAGAAGATGATTTCTATACTATGGGCAATATTGATACAATTGATACAATTCCTTCCATAAAAACGTGGAGATGGAGTGGAGGGGAGTAAGGTGAGGGTAGAGGGTAGAGGGGGAGGGGAGGGAGGAGAGAAAAGTTGTGGAGGGAGCTAATGAGATAGCTCAGCATCCATTAATGCACCACACCTCCTATGACTATCTTGGGAGGTCATGCCATAGATATTTCCTGATAACATCTATCCACATGACTGAATTCTAGGCTACATTGATAAATGAATGATCAAGGTAATAGGGTGGTATAATTAAATAGGTTCCAGTTTTCAAGTGAGATGAATTCCTAGGCTCCATCCCACATCTGTGCACACCATCCCCACACCTCTACACACCATCCCCACACCTCCACACACCATCCCCACACCTCTACACAAGATCCCCACACATCTCAAGCTGTTGTTTTATAAAAATATTTATGCCACCATATTTTCATGCATCAGGCATTTAATTACACCCAACTTTCATTTCAGGATCACAAATATTTACAGCAACTTACTACAATAAATGTACTAAACAAATAATAGCGTTACACTTTCATCATCACTACTATGTTTGCATGTTTCTACCACTTCAGCAGACTATGTACTAAAAGGCTGTAAACTCAACATGGGTATGTGCTTTAATCTTCACTCAGTGGTTCTTTTAGACCACAGTAGACTGACACAGTTGTGGTACCAACAGAACTGTTGGTGGGATCATCCAGCTCTATAGGAACCATTGGGTCATATTATTTCTTTTCAAATAATCCATTGAACTTCTCCCTGGTTCTGTCATACATCTTGCAAGTCTTGAGGGTGGCCACAATGAGATGGTACAAGACAGTGACCATCAACATCACTACAAACAGACCCACCAAAACACCAACAGTTACCATGGCACTTTGTGTTTGGTCTGAACTCTGGTCTAGAATGTAAGACATTGACATAGCCAGTGCAGTGTAGTTGAGGAGGTAAAACATGTCAAGGCTATTGTACAACTGATTGTAGAAGTTGGTACATCTGTTGCTTTGATGTGTCTTTTGATTGGACTGTCCAAATGGCTTTATACTTGCCTGTGTTATAGTGAACAAGATCACCATAGTAGCCTGGATAGCAAGGCCGTAGTAAGGGGGGGCTTGGGGGGGCTTAAGCCCCCCCAAAATTTTGGTCCAGTATATTATTTATAAAAGGATACACGTTGATGTTATAGTACGCGTGGGAACACAAATTGAACATATTCCGGTATTGCAAGCTGCCCGTATTGTATGCCATAATTCAAGTGCCCAGCCTGGTTTGGGAACATTTGCCGTTTAATGCATACTGTATAGAATGTACATTAAAGTGTCATACTTAGTTTTATCAAGATCATGAATATTAATTAGCCCCCCCAAATTTTTGTGATTGACTACGGCCATGCTATGATAGTGAGAAGCAGAGATGGCCTGTCAGAACTGTACACTGGATTTAAACTGTACATGACAACTAGAAGCCAAAGCCTTGCTCCCAGCCACCATCGCCACTCCCCCTTATAGGGAGCATAGTGGGCATCATTCATTGGTTTGATCTGGTTGGCCTTCTTGTGGAGATAGTTGAACAGTCTGTTGTGTTCACTGTACTGTTCAATGATTGGAATGAAAGTGAGGGCAAAGGTGTATGGAAGGAGGAACAGGGTTAATGTTGCCATAGCAATCACAAACAAAACTGTATGCTTCCCATGTAGGTATTCCACATTTCCATCATAGAACCAGACATACATGTCACCACTGGGAAGGTGAACTGTGGAATATGTGAGGATATCAATAACAGTTCTCAACAATTTGGAATATGACAAGTAGATGAGAGTAGATAGAACACCAACTGCTCTTTCTCCAATGATGGTGGAAAGGAAATGGTCACATGCCTTCCATAAACCATGAGTGTGACTACACTTACTGCTGTAAACCCACACCACACTGCTGTTGTACACACCTGTTGGTACATACCACACTCCTGTTCACACCTGTTCACACCACACTACTGAAATGCCCCTGTCCCACTCTTGTACACTCGTTTATACTCTCCTGTACATTCTTGTACACTCCTGTATACTCTTATATACTCCCACATACATCTCTTCCTTCTGTATCCATCTATCTCAGCTGCCTCCACATCTCCCCTCAGGACTATCTTGAACACCTGTGAGTACTCCTCTGCACCTCTCAGCTTGGCGCCATGAAACTGAAGGGGGCGAGGGTGGTGAGGTGGTGACGAAGGTTTAGATGGTGAGGGTGAGGGGTGATAAGGTGGTGAGGGTGAGGTGATAAGGGTGAGGGTAATGAGGTGGTGAGGGTGGTGATAAAGGTGAAGGGGTGAGGTGGTGATGAGGGAAGGGGTGACGAGGGTGAGATGGTGATAAACGTGTGGTGATAAGGGTGAGGGGTAATGAGGTGGTGAGGCTGGTGATGAAGGTGAAGAGGTGAGGATGAGGTGGTGATAAAGGTGATGGTGAGGTGATAAAGGTGAGTTGGTGAGGGCGAGGTGATAAGGGTGAGGTGGTGAGGGTGAGGTGATAAGGGTGAGGGGGTAAAGAGGTGGTGAGAAGGGAGTAACCGCTATGAGAAACCATGCATACGAGGGTGACCCCCATGTGAGGGAGGACCATGTTAGGCAAAGGTGTGTGTGACCAGACCCAGGTGGGTGTGGCTAGAGGAGGTGGGGCACTTATCACCAGGTTGCTTGTCACAAAGACACGACTAAATTCCTTCAAGAGATGGACCACATATACATCAGTCTCACAGTTGTTGGTGCATGTGTGAATGACCCAGTCACCCAAGCCTGAGTTCCACGGGACCACGAAGGCCTTGTGCTCCTGTGTGTGTGTGTGTGTGTGTGTGTGTGTGTGTATGTGTGTGTGTGTGAGTGTGTGTGCATGTGTGTGTATGTGTGTGTGTGTGTGCGTGTGTGTGTGGTCATCAAACTTATGGCTAACCTTATATGGTCAGCCAAACAGCAGACCAGTCAGCTGAGTTATGGCACCATTACCATATAGAACCTGACAATTATGTAAGCATATTGGTGTGGGATATGCACCACCACACGCACACATACACATGCACACACACTCATGCAAACACACACACACACACACACAATATATAAAACTGATCCTAGTCATGAGCTCTCACAAAGACAAATGAATTATCAACCTAGTAATTCCCCAAGCTCTGCATGAGTCTGAATTACATGTGTTACATTTCCCAACCCCTAGCTGTGGAGGCACCAGCAAGTGCCGCTGACCACAAACCAGGTGACCTGTGTAACAAGCCAGGACACTGGTTCAGGCTTGCCTCCAGCCAGTAAAGTTGGGAGAGCCCTCTGGCTAATACAGGTACCTGGTCCAGGCTTGACTAGCTGGGCTTTTTGTAGGGACAAGCCAGCAGGGGCAGGGGTCCGCCCTGACTAATTGTAATGGAAAGTGAAGGTCTGGGTGACAATTTCTCCCTAAGGTCTGGGTGACTATTTCCCCCTAAGGCCCACCCAGGTGACCCTTCCCTGAGGTCTAACCACCAGTCACCTGCATCAATAAACAAAAGGTGTTCATTATCAGCTTATTGGTCTGCCCTTATCAAAGCTACTCACACACAAACACAAAGGGGTGCCCCTTGGTCCCACAGCCCTTGACCCACGAGACAGAGACCATGCGTTACAAGTGCTCAGGTATGAGAGAATGAAATAGCCTAGATAGATACATAGATACAATTTGCGCGCCTAGCACAATCAAACCGCCACACTTCCATACGGCAATTAATTCATTGTGTCGGTAGCAATCTACAGCCCAGCGAAGCCCCACAGCCATAGCAAGATACAGCTACAGTCCTCAGACGCAGCGGCTACGGAAGCTATTATATATATTTCAGGGACGTGATTTGTCAAAGTACCTATAAATGGATACATGACGTGTCTGAGCTCAACGAGAGGCTCAAGGCGACCATACAGTAGGCAGCAGTGTTGCATGCAACTCAATGAATCTAATAATATATTCAGTAAAACGCTAGTTTGCTAAAATTGATAGTGTTGCACGCAACGTGTTACCTGGTGTATGGTCGCCTTAATTAGTATATCGTCCTTCTGCAAACGTAATAAGGCAATGCACATCAAGCCCGCTTCATTTATAATGCACTAGAGCACAAAACATTAGTCCGTTATTGACACACTGGGCACTGACATACTGATTGTCCTTTCCTACCAGCTATTATTGTTGGTACACAGTGTTAACTGTTAATGGACTTCTAATTTGAAATATTTATCGTATAACACCTTGCAGTCATAGACCATGCTGTTGCAATTTTTGAAGTACAGCGTGCTTAAAATTGTTTCGTTGAGTTGCTCTAATCTTACTTACAAAATTTAAAAATCAACACCCACATATTCAAAATCCAAACATGGTTATAACCAATTTAAAAATTTCAGTAGAGAAAAAAATTGAGAATACTGAAATCATACCGCCATCTTCCAATAGCTTTTATAATAAAATATGTACTTGATATCGACTATAGAATAATTTGATTCAAACTTTCAATGCACCCTTATCACTCATTTTAATGTATGGGAGTTTTTATAACCCACAGAGATATAGTTATAATATCTGGGATTTAATTAACCGATTAAGGCAAATTCGCGACAAATAGTTGTTGACAGCTACCAAGGTGGATGCGTCCACAAACCACAGAAAGATTATACCAATTAGAAATCCTTCATGAACACGGCTTCAGCGGGTATCTTTAGATTGCCCCTTCCTGCCACAAAACAACAGGCCTTAATCGGTTAATACTTGGTAGTGGTGTAGGAAGGAGTTTACAAGCAAGGAACATTACAAGGTGTGGCCAAGGCAGGGTGCAGTTGCTGCAGGGGGTGTGCATAAGGACAGCTGTAAGCTACCTCCATTGATGGGTGATGGGTGTGCCTATTTATACTGTTGCCATGGTGACATCTGTATTGTAATAGAATATTACAAGCCAGTGGCTAATACTAATGTTCCAACTATATACACATGTCATTGATCATCACTACTATGTTAGCATGTTTCTACTACTTCAGCAGACCATCCTTGTACTAAAAGGCTGTAAACTCAACATATGGGCATATGCTTTAATCTTCACTCAGTGGTTCTCTTAGATCACAGGAGACTGACACAGTTGTGGTATCAACAGTACAGTTGGTGGGATCATCCAGCTCTATAGGAACCATTGGGTCATATTGCCTCTTTTCAAATAATGCATTGAACTTCTCCCTGGTTCTGTCATACATCTTGCAAGTCTTGAGGATGGCCACAATGAGATGGTACAAGACAGTGACCATCAACATCACTACAAACAGACCCACCAAAACACCAACAGTTACCATGGCACTTTGTGTTTGGTCTGAACTCTGGTCTAGAATGTAAGACATTGACATAGCCAGTGCAGTGTAGTTGAGGAGGTAAAACATGTCAAGGCTATTGTACAACTGATTGTAGAAGTTGGTACGTCTGTTGCTTTGATGTGTCTTTTGATGTGACTGTCCAAATGGCTTTATACTTGCCTGTGTTATAGTGAACAAGATCACCATAGTAACCTGGATAGTGAGAAGCAGAGATGGCCTGTCAGAACTATACACTGGATTTAAACTGTACATGACAATAAGAAGCCAAAGCCTTGCTCCCAGCCACCATCGCCACTCCCCCTTATAGGGAGCATAGTGGGCATCATTCATTGGTTTGATCTGGTTGGCCTTCTTGTGGAGATAGTTGAACAGTCTGTTGTGTTCACTGTACTGTTCAATGATTGGAATGAAAGTGAGGACAATGGTGTATGGAAGGAGGAACAGGGTACATGTTGCCATAGCAACCACAAACAAAGCAGTATGCTTCCCATGTAGGTATTCCACATTTCCATCATAGAACCAGACATACATGTCACCACTGGGTAGGTGAACTGTGGAATATGTGAGGATATCAATGACAGTTCTCAACAATTTGGAATATGACAAGTACATGAGAGTAGATAGAACACCAACTGCTCTTTCTCCAATGATGGTGGAAAGCCTAGAAAGAAATAAGCTGGTGGAGGTAGTGGGAGACCTTTGAAGACAGTAGTGGCAGACCAGAATGGTTGCGATGGTGAGGATGAGGAGGTAGGCTGGGAACACAAACTGAAGGCCAGCCTTGTCAGCATCATCCATGCCATTGTAAAAACACATAGGGAGCCCAAGGTCAAGGTTCACCAAGGACACAATCACCTGCAATGGATTTAAAATGGACTGGTTGAAGAATATAGAAGTATTGACTTGGATAATGTTGGCATAGAAGATGAGCCCATAGAGTGTGCCCTGTGTGATGGTGAGGTTGAGGAAGAACAGTGCTGCTACCAGGAAGACACCCAACACTGCAAACATTACAAGTGTGGTCAGCCACATATCTGAGCACTCCTGGCACTTGGAAGAACCAAAGTTCACACTGAGGTTGCCATGGCAATGACCACAAATAATGCCAGTGCGCCCTCCATTACACAGGTACCCAGGCCTTGCTAGAGGCAGCTTTTTGATGGTACTATTGCAGTAGTCCAAAGGACAGGTTTGAGCCAGAGCTGGAAGAGTGTTATTGTAGACACCAATCCAGTTAGTTTTATTTCTGGTCACAGAACCATCTGATGTATCACAGATCACTCCTAATGATGTCAGGAATGGAGAACAGTCACACCTCATCATGCTGGTAGAAGAGTTGGTAATGAATTCAAACCCTGGTTCACATGGTAACAGCTTCACATTAATAACTGTTGGGGAACCATTAGGGTCATTGGAAAGAAACAATTTGAGTGATGTATTTTCTGGTCCATATATTTGGTACTCTATTTGAGCACATACTGTTCCTATCCACTGAGCCTTCTGTCGTGGTCCAAGCATTATGTTTTGAGAGTGTATACCATCTGTATCAACTTGTATGTAAACCACACCAGGTGATAGGTTATTTCTTTTATCCATTGAGGTAATATTAAGTTTTACAGTCCTACCAGGATATGTGGTAAGATTTGGACTTGTGCTATTGCACAAATTAGGATCACTGCAGCCACAATAGTTCACCTTTTCTGGAAAGGAGAGTACTTGGGTATCATTGACATCTCCTGGTAATGGAGTAATATTGAAATATCTCATCAAGTTCATTTCTTGGAAGAGGTCTGAGCTAGGTTCATAATAGGAACCACCACAATCATAGATAGGCTTGGCATAAACAGCATGACCACCTTGCAGTGCACGGTTATAAATGAAGGTTATTAAGGAAGCACGGATTGTAACATGGAGGCGTAGAATACAATTCGGAAAATACTGACTATGGTACTCATTCTGTTTCCCATTACTGTATATAGCACCACCATATCCAGTTGCTATATTGTTGGAAAAGCGCACTATACTATTGCTATAGAAGTACAATGGAACATTGTTGGACAGACTTATGGCCCCTCCATTAACTCCTGTGTTATGTTCAAATGTGATGTAACCACGCAGTGTCAACATAACACCATCTCCTTGTATTGCACCGTGGGGAGAGTTATATGAGAAATGGCTCCCTGTGGTGGTACTGCCAAAGATGTCCATCTTCACTCCTTTAAAGTAAATGGCTCCTGCACATGTAACAGAAGAGCAGTGGTTATCTTTTACAACCACATCCTGGAGGATGAGTTGGATTTTCCCTTCATATGAATCAACTGCATGGATTGCTGCACCTGCTTCTGCAATGTTTTTAGTAATTGAGACATTTCTAAACACATTATATAGAATCCCTTCATTGTCTAACAAAAGCCGTTCAATTGAAATGGCTCCTCCTACATATCCTCTGTTCATATGGAATGTGCAGTCAGTTATTGTAGAATTGCCTATTTGTCCATCCAGCATCACAGCACCACCATAAAATGCACTGTTGCTCAGAAATGTGCACCCTGTGATACTAACATTACCTGTTGATCTATCCAACATCACAGCACCACCATAATATGCACTGTTGCTCTGAAATGTGCACCCTGTGATACTAACATTACCTGTTGATCTATCCAACCTCACAGCACCACCACCACCATCACCAGCACTGTTGTTCTGAAATGTGCACCCTGTGATACTAACATCAACCGTTGGTCCATAGATCATCACAGCACCACCATAAACACCAGCACTGTTCTGAAATGTGCATCCTGTGATGCTAAGCTTACTTGTTGATCCATACAATATCGCAGCACCAATATGAGTATTGAAAATTACATTTGTGTCTGACGATACAGCTCCACTTGTACTCTCCTTAAATGTGCAGTTCACGATTAAAGTACTTTCGATTGATACAAGTTCTATACCACAGTTAATGAACGTGATTCGTTCCATGGTCAACATTTGAACTGAAAATACGGCGCTCGTTTTCGATTCGCAACGGACAACTGTCCTTTTCGTTGAGTCGAGAGACCCCGTTATCGTTACGCTGCCTTCAGTGATAATATTGCACGTCGGTTCTGAAGCTATGCGATGTTCTCCACCTTCCAACACAACAGTCATATTAGAATGGAGTGGTCCGCTGCATAGGTATAGTCCTGCAGAGCAGAGCCCGGTGGAATGGTAATGGTGGTATTGACCTGATCGGACCTAGTTACATAGCTCCCGAGGAGGGATAAGGCAATTAACAGGTCGATTTTCATCATCGCCATGAATTTAGATCATCCTTCAGTTCTATAGAGATGGCTTGCAGATATAGTATTGTAAAGGATTCCAGTACTTAGACATGTAACCAGTTATGATGTAGTTCATTGAACCAGAGGTTATATCTCTCTGTTTCATTGGATAAAGTACGACATCCTCCCACTCCCACACATATATGTACTGGTTTCGCAGAATTCAATGCTGCATGGCCTGAATACTGACTCCCCGGGATGCCATACCACACACACACACAGACACACACACAACACACACATACACCACACACACACACACACACACACACACACTACACACAGCTAAACACCACACACACACACACACACACATATACATGTACACCACACACACACACACACACATGCACACTCACACAGTTATGCAGCCCACTCTTTGTACTGATGAGGCTTACCAGGTAGTTTTCACCACCTCACACAGTTGCACATTGGACACAACTCTTGCAGTGGTTTTACCTGACCACCACCACTTCTGAACCCCAGTGGAGGTCTGGGCATTAATTATCCAGGGGTGGGGGGTGGATGGGTGGGTACAACACTTATATGGTGCCCCCACCAGTCAGAGAGGTCTGAATTTGCGCTGGTAGGTATTTTGGTGCCCTGTTACCGTTTTGGTGCTCCCCTTTATGGGGAGCTGCTACATTATCCTTGCTAGACTGGTATACAAATTATACACAGCTGATCCCTAAGCTAAACCTTTGACCACCACCTCCAATGTTTACCATTTGCACTTGATGTCTGCAGGATTGCTTTCAGCACTGGATGGTCAATGTACACTTTCACGTTATAGTTTAGACAATGTGACTACTACTGCTAACATCCCCAAGTCTGTTATGCCATATTTCTTCTCCTGGATTGACAGGCTACCACTATCATAAGCTATTGAGTGTAGCTTGCATCTCCTTGCTCCTGAGAGAGAACACCTTTGGCAATGTTTATAGCACTGCTGAAGTCTGCCAGGACTTCCGGCACACCACTCAGAGTGAGGATGAAAGTGTTAGGGACAATAGAAAAGGCATTTACGCTGGTATATGGTTGTGATGGAATGACAGTTGAGACTCATGATTCATTGCTGTAGGGAAGGTCTAAAGTATAGACTCATGAGCAGACCAGCAGCATAAGGAACACAATCATACAAAGAAAATGAGAAGCATCTTGCATGCAGGACTAAAGAAGTGGGAGCAGTACGACACATGTATATTGGACATGATAAGTGGCTCTTTAGAAGGCAAAAGGCTAACCATATCATTGTCACCTTTCACATGGTGCACATGCATATTATGGTTCACATACAAGTATTCCTTCCATGTACAGGTTGTGGTCTAATAGAAGTACTCATTACATGAATAGATGAGGTAGAACTAAAGTATCGGGAGCACTACATTTAAGCCCCAAAGTCCCAGAGTAACCCCCCCAACGCTCAACCCATGGGAGCTGTAGAGACAAGAAAGTGCTACTCATGTGACAGAATTGGCAACCTGTCCAGTCAGTGCAGGGCAAAGCCCACAGAAAGCAAAGTAGGCCACCTACATCTACCATCAAGTGAGTGCAGACCTTAGAGAGAGATGGACATGATGATCACACAAAAGCTGTTGGAGAGTGACCTCAGTGATGACAGGGAACAAGTTCTCCATCTTAGAGTAGGTGACAAAGGAAGCCTACCATGCGGTGTGAAAAGGGAAGTGCAGGGTGTCCATATGTATGTTATCATGGACAGCGGTGCTGACATCACCATCATAGGGGACCAGACGTTCAAGAAGGTGGCTACATGTGGTCCAGCCAACCCCTCAGTGCTTGTATTCCCTTTGCATATGTATCCTTACTGGAGACATCCTGATGGTTCCATTCCTCAGTGCTCGACTACGTAAGTGACCTGCCAGCCTCTGTGTTCATTCCAAGTGGATGATCCATCTCTATAGAGCACTGGTATGTGGTGGTAATCAATCATTGAACAGTATATGTTTCTGGGTCCTCCTAACTGAATGGATCAACGGGATGAGCATTTCCCCTATGAGATGCTGTCTCATCATCTCTCCACATCACAGCGGACATGATAAGTGACCTTGTAGAAGGCAAAAGGCTAACCATATCATTGTCCCCTTTCACATGGATATGCTGGTTCACATTAGTACTCATTCCATGTACAGGTTGGTTAATATAGGAGTCTCAATCCATTTACAGGTGTAGTAATCATTCCATGTACAGGCGTGATCTCTCTATAGAAGTACTAATTCCGTGAATATTAAGTACTCAATTCATGTACTCGTGTGGTTTTTGTAGTACACATATATATCCAAACTTATTATACATAACCCTCCTCCCTCAGTGAAAATATCAGTACCACATGTGAACCTTCATTATCTGTACAGCTGTTGGATTAAAAAAATATCAACAAATCCAAATCACTTTCCAATCATCAATTGACCGTGCAATTACTGGTATCCACAATCTATCACTAAAAAGAAAATGTGAAAAAAGTGCCTTCAAACAGTCCAGAAAGTGCATGTACTAGTTCATTCGTTACAATGGTTAATGCCAGTGACATGGTATTTCGCGTTCGCTATATTCAATAATACTGGCGAAAACACATACTGTTCTTGTGCAGATAAACATTTCCATTAATTGTTTTGCTTTGTGTAAACAGTTTAAATATGGTTTCTTAGTTCAATTGTTCAGCTGCTTTGTTTGGCTCTGCATGCATGTGTGCATGTTTTCAAGGTACAGAATCCTGCATAGCACCGAGGAAGTACATTGCAATGTACACGTATAGCGAACGTAGCGATGGTAAATTATGTCCGCGCAGTAGTTCTTATCTTTATTCCTTTACCTGTGATATTGTCAATGAGGTCATGTTTAGAGGTTCAATATCCACCTACTTAGGTACCACATGTATCGCCACACCCTTTTTTGCGAACACCACCAAATCAAACCAAACCAAACAAATCACCGATGCAGCACACTGAAGCTACCGGAGAATTAGAATAACCTAACTCTAATTAGAGCTAATGCCAGAGCTTTACTATCATGTTCATGCCCTTGGTGATCTGAGGTCCAACGACTGTTGCATTTTTTGTTTATAACACGCATTTCATGTTCCTTTACCCTCTCCCTACCTCCAGTGCCTTTCCCTCCCCCTCTCCCTCCTCCTCTCCTTCCCTGACACATCCTTATCATTCTCACATTCCCAAACCCACGTTCCAATAACCACACCCCTTCTCTTCCCCAGGTATGCTCATATGTCCCCTTCTGGTGCAATGTCTTGTGGTCTCCAAGGTCCAAGATGCTCCACCAGTTGGTACCCACAAGGGCACAGTGGGAACATGAGTAGTTGTCTCTGATCAACTGCTTCCTGCTTGAAGGGGTGGAGTCAACAGGGTCACATGGAGAAGGTAAGAGGTGGTAGTGTACGACAATGGAGGTGCTGTGTGTGTGAAGACATTGTGAGGGCACCAGACGAATGGGTAAGATGGAGGAGAGGGAGAGGAAGGAGGGAGGGGGAGAGGAGGAGAGAAAGGAAGGGGAGGAGGTGTTGTGTGTGCTGTGACAATATGAAGGCATCAAAGGAGATGGAGGTAGCGAAATAGTAGATCAGCAGGGATAAGGTGACTCATATGACTACACCATATTAGCCCATGTTACTCATTACTCCATTGAGGCACAGATAGCCTTCCTCAAATCATCTATATACATGAACTGAGCATCTCTGGTACCCAGACTAGTAGGATAGAGGAGAATGAGTATGGTGAGGTAGTCACGGAGGGCTTACTGCATGATGAATATGATCATGTACATCCTAGTCCAGGAACCAAGGCTTGCATACCATCCCCACATCCCCACACCTGCACACCATCCCTCAAGGATCCTGTTCTGCCCTCCATGTACTTGGATATATTCATGTATGTGTCCCAACTCCAGGGATGAAGATACATCAACACGATGTGAGCTGTACAAGTGTACACACAGAAAAATGGCCACCCATATCTTTTGATGGACCTGGGCTGTCGGGTGGGTGAGTAGGTGAGGGGATGGGTGAGGGGGACGGAGTGTTGGGATGATAAGTATTGGAACAGTACGTATATACATGCGTGGTGCATTGTAGGTATGGTTGAATGCTGGGGGTGGATGATGGCTATTAGCATTTAGGATATTTTGTTGTCATGGATATGGAGGGATATTTATAGTTCAGGTGAACAGACATGTGTGCAGCAATATGTAAACTGACTTATCAATGGTGTCCATACCTCTGATATGTAGAAAGGCTCACTCAAACAGGTTTGGTGTATGGGGATAATACCTTTGCTGTGGTAACCTAAGTAATGAGCATCCATGGTGGACATTATAAGCACACTACCCAGTAAAGCAGACTTGTGGATATAGGTGAAGGTCCACAGGGATGTGGACATCATGTGATGTTTGTTCAGTCTTACTAGGTGGGTTAGCTGCATCTCAGAGACATGACTCCACACACTCTGCTTTTTCAGCT